>JAMPIV010006330.1:0-77776 GCA_024509875.1 Oreohelix idahoensis
CTAATTGTCCGTAAAAGCGATATCTTTTGGGATGCGACCATCTTTCCATGGCGGACGAAACATGGCCAAGCCAGCGAATCCTGCGCTGTCTAAGCAGTCGTATACAAACTTTGAAGGCCGACACGTGACAACACCACCTCGACATTTTTTCACTTTAATCTTTCCACGTATGCACGAAGGATGCGCGTAACACCGCAAATGGAAGGTATTGATGCCCATCTTTCTTGCTTAACATAGTCGTCCACAGGTCGTCGCTGCGCTGCCATATAGGATATGATGGCTGGTGAACCAGGCATTAAAAAAAAAAAAATTATATACCGCGGCATCTTTGTCTTCATTGATGAGTTTAGAGTATCCCCAAACACGCGATTGAGGCGGGCCAAAGGTAGCTGCAAGCCTTTGCCAATGCGGCTGGTCGTAATTTCTTTATCCTAGTGAGAGTTTGTCATTGAATGGTAGAACCCGTAGGTATGTTGAAGTGGTGCACCACTGGCCAATTCATAAGTTTGTGTATCGATAGTGATAACTGGTGCAGGGCACCCACATCCAGACTGAAATCCCCCCAAGCACATTCGTTTTCTTAACTTATTGTGGAGGTACCAACGTCCTTGCATGCTTTAAGTGAAGCGATTCACAATACAAGCTCTGAGCTTTCCTTTGTTTGTGCATAGAGATAGACGACTGCAGCAACATCAGCCGCAACAACAAGTCCCCTCGTTATAGTGACCCTTCCTGATTTTTGTTTTTGGCTTCACAGCCTTGAAAGAAGTTAAAACAGGACCGGTGCAATCTGACCGAGTGTGGAAGTGCATAATTCCTGTTACAGTTACATCTCTGAAGCATGTTTCTAAGAGAGTAAGAGGCAAAGAAATATTCCGAAGGATGGTACGGAGCGCAGTAACACCAGCCGTTGTTTTAACGCCACTTCGGTAATCAATAGGGCTGTGAAACTTCATCCAGCATATTTGGACTGTTTCCCTCATGTCGTTCATGGGAATGACGTTTATCATTTCCACAGCATTTTAGAAGAGGGGCAGCCAATTTTCAGATGGATTTTTAAAGGATGTCCAACCCCACTAACCAGGTTCGAATGCTTTTGTGTAGGTCTATAAAGGCGATTCGATAATTGCATGGTTGTGCGAAAATTTTTCTTGACTCCGGCATGTTCGGTTTATGATCCCTAATCCCCCTGCACCCAAATGGGAATAGCAGGAGCAGAGTGGCGGGACAACACCTTATTGACTGGGGCGCCTGTGCCCAAGTTTTGAGAAGCGGGCGGTAGCTGATCCAGTGAGAATCGCTAGAAACCTCTCCCACTGTCGGAAGTAATCCCCTGGGCGCCATGCTCCTATCGCCATTTGTGGCAAAAAGTGCTTATTATCCTGAGTAAACGGCTTCAGGGTCCCCGTGGATTTTGCGGGACAACCTATAGGGCTGAGTGAAGCTGGTGAATGCTGGAGTCGTCCTCTCCTAGCGCGCGACGAGCTTGGGCAACGAGTTATATGGTAGACACAAGCTGTGTGCAGGGAAGAGCAACAATGACGTATAATCAACATGTAATCTATCTTGCCTAAGCATAAAGCTCTAAAATAAGGATCTCGCCAGCTACGGCAAACGCCACCCGAATCTAGAGATTGGGATCTACCTCGAGACTCTTATTAGGTATCGTGTCCGAGGAGGAAAGTTCCCTACAGAATGTTTTTAATACCAGCGAAGGCTCCGGGGTCGACCTAGCTTCATGAATTGGGTACCAGAGCAGCTATGGGAAGGTTAAAGGCGGCCGACGTGATGGGCCTAACACCATATTCCCAATATGCCTCAATAGACGTGTAACGGGATTCTTTTCCTTTTTACCGAGGAAAGTCTGGTTAGCAGACGTCTTGGCTGTTTGAATCTTGCAGTTCCTGGTGGTCTCAGTACAAAGAAAGAAAGAAAAAGACTACTCAACTCTAAAACATGACGTAGACGGCCATTATTATTATTATATTGGCTTTAATATTATCAACATTCAGAAGCTGAAATAGTGGGAACTGAACTGTTTAACACTATAAACCTATCTTAATATTCGACATTTCTTCAAAGTTTATTTAAAAAAAAAAAAAAAGAACTTCCCGTTTGTGAAGTCATCCATTTATTTGTATAAATTTAACTTGGCTGCACACGTTACCCCAAAAAAAAAAAACAAAAAAAAAAAAAGAAAAGAAAGAAAAAAAAATTTTGAACTTCAGTTGGAAAAAAAAAAACATTTATGCATTTCTTTTGCATCCAAAAGTTAGACGCAGCAGTTGAGCAGACATCAATGTTTAGTCTTTTGCTCTCCCCCAATATTCAGTTCTCCCCCCTTTAAATCATCGTAAGACATCGGACACTACGCTGGGGGAGATATAAAATACCACTCAAAATAGTTATTTTTTCAAACTCTTTAACACATAAAATATTTCTTTGCTTTCAATACAATTTCAGGAAAATTTAATTCTTTGCTGAACATTCAGAGAAAATATTTATTATCCAATTCATTTCAAACATTCAGGTGAAAATATTTACCATTCTTTTCAAACTACATATTTTTGGAAAATCATATATCTTGTCAAAAACATTTCAGGGAAATATACCTGATTTCACCTGTCAAAACAGTCACGAAATTACTGATACAGGTAACACTCACCAAAATATAACTTTATCATTTCATACATTCTTTAAATATTAACCATTTTAAACATCCAATATTAATCCTTTCAAACATTCACGAAATATGTATCTGTTAAAACATTCACGAAATATGTATCATTCCAAACATCCACGAAATATTTATCCTTCCAAGCATTCAATCTCGTTCACCTCAACCAAAATAATCTCCTACTTATTCAGCTATAGACAACATTTTAGGCGCAGATCAATGTTGCGTGCATATTTTGACGCACATATTACAAAAATCGATATGGCTATTTAATATGGGAAAAATATAGACATTCATTCATTTGTGTATGAAAATGCTGTCTATGGTAAAAGCGAGAGAATCCATGTTTGATTCACACTTTTGATTATAGGAGTAGTAATCGTTCTGGATATTGATCCAGCCGCAAGGATATTGCGCTTTGACTAATTGTACTTATTTTTTAGGGCCAGAAAATATATTAATTTGCTTATTATGTTTATGGCCTGAATTCATATGTATTACATATTATTAGTACAAGTAGAATCAGTCCTATATTGTATATTTTGGATGGGTAGGCGGGACTAGATTCTTATTATTCCGGTCTAGCGGAAGTATGAGTTGTCTTGACAAGTCGTGATGAGTTCCGATGTACCGTGATAATGGCGGGTACGCATTTTTCAAAGACTATAGATTTATGTTAGAGACTCTCCTAAGGTACGGTACAATGTATAATTCGGACTCCATGTATTGCCAGACCCTATTTTGATGATCCCATGTCGATTCGACCTAGATGGAACATTGTGCTTCGTATCGCTAGGGTCGTGTTTTGTATCGACAAAGATGACAGACTTTCCTACAGCGGTTATGGCTACGTGAATTAACCTGATCATCGTAGAGCTGTATGGGAACATGTATGAAATCATTTATATACCCATTATAAATTAACTCTGGCTTATATTCTCCTTCCTATGAATGAGTGAACGACAACTCAGGGAGGCAGCCATGTTAGATTTCGGTCATCATATGTTTTGATCACTGCCAAGAGAACAGATTATTTATCCTATTATCGGACAGTGACAGGGAGATCTCAATCTTGCTAGAAACCCCCTCTTTCGTGGTTTCATAATATATGCTACAAACTATGGACGTCAAATAACTTTAGTTATTTACCGATCTGCCTTCACTGACGCGTTTAGTCAGATAGGGGGATGCGGCCATAATATATCATGACATTGAACTTTTGATGTACTGCCCATTATTTCTGAATGTGTCATGACTTCAGATCTGCTATGTATACCTACAAATTGATATGTCAACATACCATGATGTACTCGTATGTCCCAGTGTGTACGTCTGAATAAATTGAGTAAACAAAGATTCCAGCAGTCTGCATTGGTGCCTTGTAGACACAAGTGTATGAGTGGTTATATTGGTCAGCACACGAACAGTACACCATTCGCGGTAATCACACTCTACACTTCTACTTCATACATACACCATCCTGCGTCGGTTGGAGTGACCAAGTTTAGGGCCTGCTTCCCCTGGAGCCTTTGCCTTCCCTAACTCAGGACTAGGGTGAGTTACCCATTTACAGCTGGGTAGACTGGAGCATGCCTGATCTCAACAACACACCACTCTTCCTTACAGAGCATACCGACTGACACTTTACAGAGTGGAAAGAAGAAAAGAAACTTTACAGTGGCGAGCCAGATTCCTGGGTCCAGCTTACGCAGTTTTTGTGTTGAGAATCACAGTTTACAGCTGAAAGAACATTTGTTTGAACACATCAACACCAGTAGGACAGCTATACAGTCGATGTCAGCTTGACCTGTATTACCGATAGGATGCTGTATCTAGGTCAGCGCTTGTTGACAGTTTTTTCGCTGTACAGACAGTATTACACAGGACAGTGGTATCAAGTGTAGAAAATATCTGGAGCAGTATTGTTGACATTTCTCAACGTACAGAAGAATCACAGTGTTGTTGAACATAAAGTGCATAGTTCATCGTTGGATCTTCATATGCTCAACAGAGAAAAATTGACAGTGTAATAGTTTAAAATTAAATCTATTACTGAATAAAGTGGCAAGTTATTAGTATTAAAATAAACTGTGCCTGCTTTACAAACACTATACCCTGCAACACATTCCATTCATGACATAAATTATATTGTATGCTATATGCTATTTATGCTTACATGTTATTTGTTATGTATTAAATTAGTTTATGTTCTGTGTGACTAGTACAAGGTATGCCGAGTGACATTGGTCTGGTACTAGTATTCTATAGGTACACATTTTCTTAATTGGAAATTTGTTAGCAACAATTTGCTGCTATTTCTGTTAGTTGTGATGAGGTGTTCTTTTCTTCGTTGTTTTTGGTAATAATTTTGTGTTCCTTAGTTTTGTTTGATTTGTTTGTATAATTGTAGGTCTCATCTTTCCTTTCATTTCAGTTTTTTACACCCTTATGTTTATACACTGTGGCGTTATTTGTCTTGTTATATTATGGCAGTTATCATCACGGTTTCTGTGATCATTTTTTTTTCATTTCTCCTATTTAATTTAATTTGATCTCTGCAAATGTGTTCATATTGTCTTTTCGTGTTTGTCCTTTGTAATGTCTTTAGTTGACATATGACGTATAGTGGTATACACTGATAGTTTAGTACAGATCAGTACTTTATGATTGTTATTGTTATAAAACAAAATGTACAAGACCTTTGTAAGGCTTGTCTCCCAAAGTGATTGGTAAAGGGAAATATTTTTTCCACAGGTACTCAAGTGATCTTTGATTACATTGAGGTATACAAGACCTTTGTAAGGCTTGTCTCCCACAGTATTTGAGATACAGTTATTGTGTCCATAGGTACTCAAGTTATCATTGGTTATTATAAACCATACAAGTTTGGACTAAGACTAAGTCTATGGTATAGACTTGTCTCTCATTAACGTGAAAGAGGGTAATTTATTTACTTTTTCAGGTTTCTGATTTAAGAAGACAATATGTCTACATTAGATTATTTCATTGCACAAGGAAAATCTCTTGATAAGACTGGAAAAGACTTAGAACAATGGGCTGTTGCTCAATATGACAAAGCATTAGCTGCAGAAGAGAAAAAATTGCTGCTGCTGCTGAAGAAAGAAAAGCTGCTGCTGAGAAAAAAAAAGCTGCGGCTGAGGAGAGAAAACTTCAAATAGAAGAAAAAAAAGCTCTGGCTGAAGAAAAAAGATTAGAAAGGAAAGCCTTAGCTGAAGAAAAAAGATTAGAAAAAGAAGCTGATACTGCTGCTGAACTAAAGAAATTGCAGATGCAAGTGGAGGAAAGGAGATTTGAGGCAGAACAGAAGAAATTAGAAGCTGATGCAGAGCAAAAAAAATTAGAAGTTGCTGCAGAACAGAAAAAATTAGAAGTTGCTGCAGAACAGAAAAAATTAGAAGTTGCTGCAGAACAGAAGAAATTAGAAGCTGCTGCAGAACAGAAAAAATTAGAAGCTGCTGCAGAACAGAAAAAATTAGAAGTTGCTGCTGCTGCAGAACAGAAAAATTAGAAGCTGCTGCAGAACAGAGAAGATTAGATAGAGAAGCTGAAGAGAGAAAAGCAATAAGAGAACATGAGTTTGAATTGGAGAAATTAAAATTGACATGTATGAGTAATGTTAATCAGGCATCTGGTAGTAATGGTAAACCCTTTGTGTACAAGGTCAAGGTACCAGCGTTTAACCCTACCAGTGATGACATAACATTTTGGCTTTCTAGATTTGAACGGGCTTGTCGATCTCATAATGTTGACAAATCACAGTATGTGAATCAGTTGTCTGAAAATCTAAAAGGGGAGTCCCTGAGTAAGTTATATTTTGTTGAAGAGGCCGACAAAGATAATTATGATGCTGTTAGGGCAGCTTTGATAAAGAGATATCAGCTGTCTGAGGAAGGTTACCGTCTTTTGTTTAAAACAATGAGACCTGAGGTAGGTGAAGAATTCTCAGATTTCATCTCAAAAGCACGAATTACACTTTCACGATGGATTGAATTATCCAAAACAGAGAAAACATTTGATGGTCTTACGGATTTATTGCTAAGAGACAAGGTCATGTCTTCTGTAAATAAATCATTCCTAGAGTTCTTACATGAGCGTAAACCTGGTACAATAAAGCACATGGAAGAATATTGTGACCAGTATGCCACGGCACACCCTGACATGATTCTTAGTAACTCTAACATTAAAGAGAGTATGCCAGTTGCTTCGGCAACAGAGTATAATCAGAATTACTCACATAAATTCCAAGGAGCTAAAAATAAATTTGATAAAAAGGTTAATTGGAATAAGTATCAAAACCAAGATAACCACTCAAATCAGGGTTCTTCTTCGAAGAACTGGAATCGGGCTGATAGTCCTCGACACGCGAGGGGTACCCATAATGTTAGAAATTCTCGGAAAGGGAGTAGCTATAGGAACTACCCAAGTGCTTCATGGAGACAAAAAAAAACAATATTACAGGGATACTCAATATAATGAGCATGATGATTATGATCATGAATATTATGATTCAAACCCAAATAGGGGTTATAACAGAGGCAATAATAATTATAGAGACAATTATAACCGAGGTAGATCACAACACAAAAGACATGGTAAATCTTATTACCAGGCTAACTCTGCACAACAGGAGTTCCACGACACCGATAATCAGAATAATGATAAAAAAGACTCCAACAGTGTAGCAAATTCCGCTTTCGATTTTGCTAGAGCATCTGAGTGTTCGCAATGCAAAACATTATTCGATCCAACCACAGTGTCTACTTTAAGCTGCGGTCACCCGCTTCCCGCTCTCCATGCGTCAATTGCGCATAATGGAAGGGGTGCTCTTGTCTTTAATAGGGGCCTAATAGATGGTACTCCGGTATCAATTCTTTTCGATTCGGGGTGCACTACCATTGGAGTGAGGCAATCACTCGTAAATCCTTCTCGAGCTACAGGCAATATAGTCAAATGTGTAACATTTGGTGGCACATTGGAGAAGTACTCCACTGCCATTATCAATATTGCTACGCCTTTCTTTACAGGAGAGGTGCAAGCATGTCTCTTGCCGAATCCGATCGCTGATCTTATCATCGGTCGCATTCATGGAGTGAAAGAATGCACTCCACAGCAAAATTTCTAATTGGGAAAATGTTAATATGCAATCTGCTAATGCAGTAATCACTAGGGCTCAAGCTCTTAATATGCCACAATCTTCACATTCTGAAGATAATGATGCGCAGATCCAAGATGATCCCTTGGAGATTTCCCACGATTCCTTTATCAAACAGCAGGAAGATGATCCTACTCTAAAGAAATTCTTTACTCTGGCAACAAAAGGTGATCCGAATAAGGATACAAATCGTAAATCTTGGATTACGATGAAGAATGGCGTACTTGTACGTATGGTACAAGACTCCGCTAAGTCCATTCATTCTCAAATCCTTGTGCCTAAAAATATGAGAGTTAAAATCTTACAGCACGCTCATGATTCGCAGTGTGCTGGACATATGGGTTTTTCCCGTACTAAAGCTAGAGTTCTTCAATCTTTCTTTTGGCCTGCTGTGAATAAGGACATACGAATCTATTGTCGATCTTGTAAAGTATGTCAAGAGATTAAATCCAGAGGTCCACGCCATGATGCACCTATTCAGGCTGCAGACATTCCCATTCGGCCATTTCAAAAAATGGCGATAGACATCATTGGTCCATTTAAGATAAAGTCTGCTAGAGGACACCAATTTATTTTGACGTGTGTGTTGATATGTGCACACGTTGGCCGGAGGCTGTTCCTCTAAAGAGCATAACTACTGCTGATGTCGCAGATGCTCTTTGGTTAATATTTTCTCGTCTGGGATTTCCAGCAGAAATATTATCCGACCATGGTACCCAACTCATATCGGATACCATGTCTCAAGTAATGTCGACTCTGAAGATAGAGAGATCGCTGAGTAGTATTTATCATCCTATGTCCAATGGGATGGTGGAACGTTTGAATAGAACTCTGAAAAACCTACTAGGTAAGATAACAGAAGATCATCCTCAGGATTGGGATAGGGTTTTACCCGCGGCTCTCTTTGCATATAGAGAGGTCGCCAACGAACATACAGGATTTTCTCCCTTTGAACTTGTCTTTGGCGCGAAACCGCGAGGTCCTATGTCCTTACTTCATGATCTTATAACTGCTGATAATATTGTCGATGACACAAAATCCTCTTATGAATATGTCATCGCACTTAGACACAAGATTATTGAAGCATGCAAATTGGCAACTGCTTCTTCTGAATTTGCGAAACAGAAGGCAAGGGAATTTGCCAATAAAAAGAGATGTTTGCGTCAACTTTGTCCAGGTGACAAAGCATTTGTCTTGCTACCTTGTAGGGAAAATAGACTTCTCATTTCTTGGAAAGGTCCGTACGATATAATATCAAAAGTTTCCGATGTTGACTATATCGTCGATATTGACGGGAAGCGTAAAACCTTCCACATCAACATGCTCACGGAATTCCATGAACGTCCTGATTATTTACAACCTGTTTTCCAGGCAACGGACGATTTTCCAGTCCAACATGGACAGTACTCATCTCTGTCAGTAATACAGGATGAGGAAACGAGTTTCTCGGATGTAAATTTACCTTTTCCAATGATTCCTCTTCACTCTAATGAATCATGGAAAGATGTTGCAATTTCTCCAGAATTATCTCCAGGAGAGCAGAAACAAGTTTCTACTTTGTTAGAACAATTTCAGGATGTCCTTACTGACATTCCTGGTCAAACTGATGTCATTCAACATGACATTATTCTTACTGACCATAGTCCTATAAGAGTCAGACCGTATCCTATCCCGATACATTTTCAAGCACAGGTAGAGAAAGAGTTAGATGAGATGATAGAGTTAAAAATTATTGAACCATCCACATCAGCATATTCTTCGCCGATGGTTATAGTACGGAAAAAAGACAATAACATACGTCTTTGCGTGGATTATCGCAAATTGAATCAAGTGACTAAATTCGATGCTGAACCTATGCCTTTACTAGAAGAGCTACTTACGAGACTATCGAATTCTCACTTCTTTACTAAACTCGATTTGTCTAAGGGATATTGGCAAGTTCCACTATCCGAACACGCCAAACCGTTTACTGCTTTTTCGACGCCTAGGGGTCTATTCCAATGGAATTTCATGCCTTTCGGTCTTATGAACGCCCCTGCAACATTTGTACGCATGATGCGTCGAATCCTATCTCATCGCTCAGATGTCATTGCGTATCTTGATGACATCTGTCTTTTCAGTGATACTTGGAACGATCACTATAATGGTATAAATGAACTATTGTCTATCTTACGCGAGCATAACCTGACAGCGAAACCATCGAAAGCATGTATTGGTTTTAGCGAAATATCTTTCTTAGGACACCGTGTTGGTCATGGGTTCCTAAAAACAGAAGACCATAATACAAGTAAGATACTTAACATTTCTATTCCTAAGACTAAAAAGCAAGTACGAAGTCTCTTAGGTCTAATACAATTTTATGGACGATTCATCCCGAATCTGTCCTCCATTATGTCACCTCTTTCTTCCTTGCTAAAGAAAGGGTCTCCTAATGTAGTCCATTGGACTCAAGAATGTCAATCCTCTTTGGATAAGGTTAAAACTATGTTTTCTACTTCACCTATCCTAGTATTGCCTTCTAAGGATAAGACATTTATTCTTCGTAGTGACGCTTCATCCACCGGGATTGGAGCTGCACTAATGCAAGAGTACTCTGGAACTCTGCATCCTGTGATGTATATTTCTCGGAAATTAAATGCCGCAGAGAAGAATTACTCGGTCCTAGACCGTGAATTATTGGCTATGGTTTGGTCAATCCTTAAACTGCAAAGATTTCTTCTGGGCGCGCATTTCATTGTGGAAACTGACCAGAAAGCTCTTACGGCTATTCAGAGTAAAAATCTGAAGAGCGCGAGATCAACGCGATACGCGATTGCTCTACAGCCATTTCATTTTTCGGTGCGAGCTATCCGTGAGTCAGAAAATGTGATGGCAGATATTTTGTCTAGATGCCCACATGATTCATAACTGTTATACAACTTTGATACAGTTGTTTCTATGTTGAAATGTGTACACATATGTAATATATCATATATTGATTGTAACACTACTTAGCGGTTCATTGATATTTATTCACCGCTGATCTTTCAATGTTTTTTCGTCTTTGATGATCATGATGTTAAGATATCTTAGATGAAATTTATGTATAAACTAATGTGGAAATTTGGTCATTGCTAATATTGTAGTATGCGTTGGTGACACCTCTCTGGAAATATTTATACTTAGAGAAGTACTTTCTCTAAGGTCATAAAACTTATGCTTATCATCTGCGCATTGTATTGGTGCGTTGTGAGCCTATTGTATGTTGCTCCTAGATGGATTTCAAAAAAAAAAAAAATGTACCATTTTTTTTTTCCCGAGGGGTGTGGTAATCTGTTGCGTGCATATTTTGACGCACATATTACAAAAATCGATATGGCTATTTAATATGGGAAAAAATATAGACATTCATTCATTTGTGTATGAAAATGCTGTCTATGGTAAAAGCGAGAGAATCCATGTTTGATTCACACTTTTGATTATAGGAGTAATCGTTCTGGATATTGATCCGGCGCAAGGATATTGCGCTTACGTTTGTACTTACTTTTTAGGGCCAGAAAATATATTAATTTGCTTATTATGTTTATGGCCTGAATTCATATGTATTACATATTATTAGTACAAGTAGAATCAGTCCTATATTGTATATTTTGGATGGGTAGGCGGGACTAGATTCTTATTATTCCGGTCTAGCGGAAGTATGAGTTGTCTTGACAAGTCGTGATGAGTTCCGATGTACCGTGATAATGGCGGGTACGCATTTTTCAAAGGGCTGGTAGATTCTTAAGGAAATACGATTCATGGAGTGGTTTTCTTCTAAAGGAGATGGTATCTCTACTATAGTTTATGTTAGAGACTCTCCTAAGGTACGGTACAATGTATAATTCGGACTCCATGTATTGCCAGACCCTATTTTGATGATCTCATGTCGATTCGACCTAGATGGAACATTGTGCTTCGTATCGCTAGGGTCGTGTTTTGTATCGACAAAGATGACAGACTTTCCTACAGCGGTTATGGCTACGTGAATTAACCTGATCATCGTAGAGCTGTATGGGAACATTTATGAAATCATTTATATACCCATTATAAATTAACTCTGGCTTATATTCTCCTTCCTATGAATGAGTGAACGACAACTCAGGGAGGCAGCCATGTTAGATTTCGGTCATCATATGTTTTGATCACTGCCAAGAGAACAGATTATTTATCCTATTATCGGACAGTGACAGGGAGATCTCAATCGTGCTAGAAACCCCCTCTTTCGTGGTTTCATAATATATGCTACAAACTATGGACGTCAAGTAACTTTAGTTATTTACCGATCTGCCTTCACTGACGCGTTTAGTCAGATAGGGGAATGCGGCCATAATATATCATGACATTGAACTTTTGATGTACTGCCCATTATTTCTGAATGTGTCATGACTTCAGATCTGCTATGTATACCTACAAATTGATATGTCAACATACCATGATGTACTCGTATGTCCCAGTGTGTACGTCTGAATAAATTGAGTAAACAAAGATTCCAGCAGTCTGCATTGGTGCCTTGTAGACACAAGTGTATGAGTGGTTATATTGGTCAGCACACGAACAGTACACCATTCGCGGTAATCACACTCTACACTTCTACTTCATACATACACCATCCTGCGTCGGTTGGAGTGACCAAGTTTAGGGCCTGCTTCCCCTGGAGCCTTTGCCTTCCCTAACTCAGGACTAGGGTGAGTTACCCATTTACAGCTGGGTAGACTGGAGCATGCCTGATCTCAACAACACACCACTCTTCCTTACAGAGCATACCGACTGACACTTTACAGAGTGGAAAGAAGAAAAGAAACTTTACAATCAAGCAAAAACATGTCCAGCCATAGCTTATGGAAGCGATACTGAGGTTTACAAACAGCGTTACCATTCTGAATTTTGAAGAAAAAACAAACCTAGATATCGGCGACTTGGGCTATTTTGAGCGAAATCTAAGTGGTGTTCTTCAACTAATGAAGGAAAATGACACCTAGACGGGACAAAAAAAAAAAAAAAAAAAAACCCTAGATATAGGTGAATCCACCTAGGAGTGGCAACGCTGGTTACAAATAAGAGAATGCGATATACCCAAAGTACAATAAGATGCTTATTCATTACAACAGGGGTTCTTAACCTGCGAACAGCTGATTGGCTAAGCGGTTAGAGAATTTCCTTTCGCGGCATAGTTACAGACTCCGGGATCAAAATCTGGTGACGTTATGCTTCAGTCTACCCAGCTGTACATTGATACCTGATTCTACTCTTGAATTAGGGAAGGCAAAAGGCAACAAGGAAGGGAAACTGGTCAATCCACCTCACAAACAAGCTGGACCTAACACTTCACTCCCCTAGGGCAGTTTAAGTTATAGGACTACCGTTACCCATCTTAATCTGTGGGGTGAGCCTCCCCAAAGGAGGTGTAGAGGGGATACAGAGCAGGTGTAGAGGAGATACAGAGGAGGTGCAGAGGGAATACAGAGGAGGTGCGAGGTGCCTCCCTGAAAATGCAACGCTATTACTTTCTCGTTGGATAAAATTTTAAACAGTTTATAATCATCAAACTATATAGTTTTCTTTGTTTGTATGAAACGCAACGCCACCTCTTTCGATGACCTTATGGGGGTCAAGTCAGTGGCATAACTACAACGAAAGGGGGGGGGGGGGGCCTCCTTAAACACTGTGCTTAATAACTATTAATCAGTATGCGGCAGCTGTGTAGCAAAAATGTTCACTACTTACTTCTTCGTTTTCATTATTCTTTTGTCTATCAGCTGATGACCTTTCCATGTCTTCTTTGTTGTTTTCATGTGTGTCTAAGGCAGGGGCGTACTCAAAGTATTTGGCACCCCGGGAGGATCCATCTTTTGGCACCCTCTATAAAACACACAGACCAATATATACTACTGGACAAAAGTTAAGGGCCACCAAGAAAAACTCCACTATGGACCAGAAATGTATTCTGTGTGCACTAGGTTAATTTTTTTTTTAAATGTCCAAACACTGGGTCACTTTAACCCGCACGTGAAAATTGCCTTTGTTGCTGCAAAAACTCGTGGTTTTTGCAACACGCCCCACTAGTTCAAAATGTGAAAAAGTGAGTTGAATTTCTTTTTGTTAGTAAGTCACACATTATTAAAAAACACTTGACTGATCTTTTCCACGGATGAATCAACTTTATTTTGTAATAAATTGTTTACACCTGGTTGCATTTAATTGGTCCATAATGGAGTTTTTCTTGGTGGCCCTTAACTTTTGTCCAGTAGTATATTATGCTCATAAGTATATTTTTAAACAATAAAGTTTTTGTCATAATTGTGTTCGATGGCACCCCTCTCCTGGTTGTCACCCGGGGTGGACCGCTCCCCTCACCTCCCACACACCTTAGTACGCACTGGTCTAAGGAAAATGAGACGTGCTATATCGTTGAAACAAAGACAATTAAAAGGATAAATATAATTTCCGAGGCGTACTCGAGGCTGGGTTCTACAAGACTTGCCTGGTCCACCCTAGCGGTGTTTACACCTCTGGGCCAAGAGTCTGTGTATCTAAATGTTGTGCAGCGCCATCTTTCTATGACCTATGGGTAACCCGTCGAGTGTTCGTAACGCTGTGCTTTCATTCCCTGATTGGGACCCAAAGATGCAGCAATAGAGAATGCAGTCAGCGGACCCATAGCTTGACTGCTTGCATCAGGATCAGCGAACCAGAGCTGACCAAGACCCTACTCCACCTCCGCGTGGTGGTCCTGGAAACAGGCTGCATCACTGCAGTCTGGCTGAGAGAGTAGGGATCGCAGAGGGAAGGCAAACCCGGTCCCCAAAAAATGCCGTGCTGAAGTCGGATGTGTCGACCAAAAGGCGCAGATATCACAGCTACGGCGTAAACAGACACAACGCAACCAACGTCCTTTTCATGACGAACGAGGAAGAAGAAGAATTTCCTGATTAATTTGGGGAAGAAGGGGAAGAGTGAGGTCAAAAGGTTAAGAGCCCCTGAAATTAAGTGCTCTTTAAAATTTTCCACAAAAATGAAGCATGAGCAACAAGGATGCCAGCTGTATACTGTATTTCCTACATGAAAATGGTCTCGTTATATTTATCCAGTGTGGCTTTTGATTGCAGCAAACTGTGAAGACCTCGTTATATCTATCCGGTGTGGCTTTTGATTGCAGCAAACTGTAAAGAACTCAGCCACGGCTGTTTGTGCCCTATACCAGAGCGCTCTTTTAGTTTCGGTGACCGGAATTCTGACACCGGGTATAAAATTTTCGTGTGCACCGTAAAAGACTATTTAAGTTTTTGGCGGGGAAAATCAGCTGATGTGTGTGTAAAATCAGTAAAATATAAATCATTACACACTCGTTCTGGATAAACACAGCGCTAAAATTCTTTTGTGTACTATAACTTTGTTCTCTGCTCTATTTTTTATTGCATTTTTATTTGTTTGAAATTAGTTTTCACGGAGTTACAGACTTTTGAAAACAGCGTCATCATTTGAGGAAATTCATAAAATAAGTAATCTTTTTATTAATTTAATATCTAAAAATCGGCCCATTCGTTTGAGTTTATAATTATAAAGACTTCTCGAAGGGAAGCTAAAGATTATTTCCACACACTTTTTTTTTTTTGGTTTCATATCTTGAGAATGTGTGGTAGTCAGTTTTGTGAGTTTGGCATTACAAGAACAAGCATATTGTCACCAGATTTTATAACATTTAAATCACTGTAAACGCATTCCTGATACTCACAAATCTTAAATAAGGTTGTAAAAAAAATAACTTTTTGTAAAGCACCATCTGTTTTTGCATTTTCATTCATTTATAATGATATTTAGCTACGTATATAAGCGTCAGAAAACATGTAAAGCTATAGATAGATTACTTCCACATACTTTGATCTATCTTTCAAGTCTTGTTAATCTTGTATTTATAATATGAATTTTTTTTTTTTAATTGTGTGTGAGATAAGGACTGTTCCATTAGTGTTCTTTGGTAGACAATCCTGTGCACACAACGGCTGCCAAAGAATTCTAAGTAACTGTTTGTATATCTTCTTTCATTCAAAGATAAAGCATTCTACATCCTGGTGTTAGGCTTGATAGTCCAAAATATTCCTTTATCTTTATACATACACAAGTAAACTATACTACATAACAACGAAATGGAACATACTGTTTTGCATCATATGAATTGTGCCAGTGCACAGTGCAGAGCCTGTGGCAAGAGAGCATTAACTTCCAAAACAACACGTTCAATTCAGAAAGCACTGAACTGTTCTAATTACGTTAATGATCTGTTCTTTGTGTTTGGAATTAACGTATCAGATGATAAACCCACACAGCATTCGACTATATTTTGTAAGAAGTGTTACTTACGAATACAAAACTAAAAAAGGAGGCATAATGAGAAGTGTCTTGAAACAGCCAAGTTACTATCGGAAAACAGTCAGCACATCTGGAAAGACTATGACCATAATTTAACTATAAGTGAATGTCAACTGTGCAATTATGTTGCAAAGACATCTTTTGGTGTTTTAAAAACAAAAAGCTGCTCTATCCCCTGTGATGTTCTTTCTGACCCCTCCATGTCTAGTCAGTCATTTAGCTGTAGTCAGTCAGTTAGTTGTAGTCAGTCAATTAGCTGTAGTCAGTCAGTTAGTTGTAGTCAGTCAGTTAGCTGTAGTCAGTCAGTTAGCTGTAGTCAGGATAGCTCTGTACAGTAGGAGGTTGATGTGCCTGCCCACATTAGTGATGATATTGTTCAACTGGAGGTTGATGTATCAGCTCACATTAAAGGTAATACCATTATTCATTTGGAGGTGGATAACACTACTCACCCTAGCATGCCGGTTTTTGTTGCCACATCTACACCTACCAAGTCAGTTATACATACGACAAGTACATCCACCTCGCCTGTCTTCAAAAGCGACATCACAGTACAACCACTAACACAAAAGGAAGAACCCCTATTCACACCCATAGTTAGAAAAAAACTAGAAACAGCAAAAAAATAATATCATAAAATGCAAATCCAGAGGACCGCCTATTGTACTACAAAAACTAATTAAACATAGAAGAGAAACATCAGTCACCAGAACGCCAACAAAACGTAAGCGATCTTAATTTCTCCACATTGTTAGGAAACATATTGTTGAAACATCAACTGACTCACTAGACCTGCAGCAGGCACATGAGAGGAGAATTTATACATTCCACTATTTCCAAACTTGAAAGACGCGCCAGCGGTATTAAAAATATAACTTCACAATTAAAATTTATAATGGAAATTAATTTGTTACGAATTTCTCCATCTGTGAATGTACAGAGTCCTCTTACTAAAAAAAGGAAGTGTGAATGATAATTGAGCGAAATTTTGGGGCTAGAGCAAATTATGGCAGTTGTTGCGTGAGAGTGACAGAATTAACAGAGTGTGGAAATCATTTAATAGATGTATTTATTAAATACACCTATTTATCTATTAAATTGAACATTTCGTTTTACTCATGACCATACTCGTTTTTACATGACCATCGTAATGTATGATTGAGAGATAATTGTTAGCTCTCCTGTTTTGGGGACAATTTGGTGTGTTATTTTAAGGTAATAAATGTGGACTTGCAATTTAATGTTTCAATAATTAATGTTTGACGCATGAAACCAAAACAAAACTTTGATATCCATTTTCTGCAGGTTTTCTACTTTTGATTTCTGTAATTTGTTATGCATGTTGATTGTGACCGTTTTAGTCTAAATTGCATTAGAAACAAACCATAACAAAATATAAAAAAAAACGTAAATTTTACACTATTTCAGACTATTATATCTTCTGTTCTAATTGTGATAAAATGTTTCTTCTTGTTCTAAAATTTACTCTAACATTTCTGGTCTAGCTTTACGCAAAATTAAAGCCGGTATTTATAATAATAAAGTAGCCTAAAAACATTAATTAAGCCCTATCAAAAGTAAAATCTGCCACCTTTTTTTCCAGTTAGGAAGTTACCACGTGACCTCTGTCACGATAGCTATAAATAGCGCGGTCAGGGAAAAAGGGGAAACAACTAAAAGATCGCTGGCAAACAGCCGTGTCAGCTATAGCTTACAGTCAATTTTAATTTTCCTGATAACATAATTTGAAATATCGAATCGTCAAAATATGCTTAATTATAAATTTTCAAGTGAATTTTTCAGTTGTTTGTGTCGCAGTCAAAAATGGCTTCCCATTGCAGGGAAGATTTCTGATACACGAACGTTTGGAAGCATGTATAAAAATATCTCGCTTCCAGGCAAAACTGGCCTTCGAGCACTCGGCCCCGGAGCGAGTGGTTTGACATGCACTTCACTCCCCCACACTTGTAGCTGCAAAAGTTAATTAATGTCTGCTGGAAAATCAAGTAAGCTTCGTGAATAAAATTACAAATTATTACTTAAAACAAAATTATAACAGCTTAAACAGAATGTTAAAAATACGTCACTCTGTGGTTTTAGTGTATTCTTGCAGTAACTATATTATACTTAATCAGACCAAACGATCTCTTCTATTTGGGCATGCGCCCTAATATAGCCGCCTATGTTGAAAGGGACGCGCCTCACTCAAACTTCATTTATTGTTTTACCGCAAAAGATTTACATTGCGTGCTTTGACTGGGCCAATTATGTCACAGAACAAGAAGTCTATTTATTTTTTGAAGAAAAAAAAAATTACCCCCCCCCCCCTCCGATGCCCCCCCCCCCCCATATTATATGGCGGTCGTCCCACCCTAAGACCGGTCCTGCTGCCTGGGCTAAGATAAAGTACTACGTTAATTTATCAGAAACAAATATATAACTGAAATGATAAATCATAATTCTGCACGTCTAAGAAAAAAAAGAAAGAAAAAAAAGCGGAAAATAATTTTTCTGTTTACCTACTTAATTAGAGGGTGGGTTGTTGTTTTTTGTTTAAAGACGCATATAACAGTTTGCAGGGATTTCTAAAATTATAAAGTCGTTTATTTTTCGTTCTGGTTTTTTTATTTTTAAGTCATCATAATTTCCTTTGCGCTTCTTGTAGAATATAAGGGAGCCGCGGTGGCATAGTGGTTAGTGCACTGGCTTCCTAGCTCAGTGATATATGGTTCGATCCCCAGATGAGGTGGGATTTTTGTAGGCCGCAAATGGCTCCTGGGTCGACCCAGCCCCAAATGGGTACCAGAGCAACTCTGGGAAGGTTAAGGCGGCCGGCGTGATACCGACTGTCGAGAAAATATGAGCCTAACACCATATTCCCAATATGCCTCAATAGGGCGTGTAGCGGGATCCTTGACCTTTATCTTGTAGAATATGGTGTCACGTCTGCAGCTGTTCCCCTTGCAGGAAGCCTGCACCAAGCATCCGTATGTTATTGTAGCGGTGGTTTCTGTAGCTATATGTTTTCTATGATGAGGTTGCCAGCCCTAAGCCCATCCTCATGTTAATCGCCTGGTACGACATGCATGAGGGTGCAGTAGTCCTATTATTTATGTGTCTCTTTAGAGACTCTCGGGAACTGCACGAGACACGACCAAGAAAGACCATCTTCGTATGTGTGTTACCGTTGAACCACCCCCCTGTCTCGTTGTAAGCTTCCCATACCGCCAACATTCTGCCAGTGTGACAATGCAGTCAAACAACTTCCATGAGGGACATCCAATACCAAGCCGTGGGCAGGTACTATAGTGCGTTTCACAATGTTTGCCGCTGTTTAATATTCAATATCTCTGCAACCACATGATCGTAATTGTTGCAACTTTGCATATGACCTAATGATCGCTATGTCCCGTGGGGGACATTTTTTTCCTCGTTAACAAACTTATGGTTTTAAATTTTCTTTATTTAAAGTATACAAAATCGACTACCTCCTAGTCCAACCGTAATTTTAAAGGGCTTACCCCTTCATATTTGTGAGCTATTTCGATTTAACATCTTGAACGCATGTCACGTGATTTTCTAAGTGTTTCAGCTCACTACCGCACTGTTTTGAACATTACATTGACCCTTCCGGTGTGTTCAGTTACCATTCTACTGATTGTGTATTTCAGTGCATAGGCGTATCTTGCGGTATTCTAGGTCTGAACTTATTTTCACTTCCAATTATACGGACAACCGGGACTATCATACCGAGATGAACGGTAACATATTTAGAGAGTGGATTGAAAATACTCTTCTTCCGCCCCTAGACAGACCGTCCTGTCTGATAATGGACAACGCATCATACCACAACGCTGTGGCAGAAGAAGCCAAATCCCGGCATCTTCGAGTACAAAAGATGCTATAAAGATTTGGCTCAGAAAAGAAGACATTCCATTTAACGAGGGATTTCTGAAACCTGAATTACTATCCCTTGTTAAGAAATCACAAAAGACAAAGATATTCCATATAGACAAGTTGATTCAACAGCATGGTCATATGTGTTTGAGACTGCCACCTTATCATTCACATTTAAACCCAATTGAACTCGTTTGGACAAAAGTTAAAGGACAGGTGGCAGCTGAAAATAAAACTTTCAAACTATGCAATATGAAAGAACTAACATATGCCGCCCTCTCGCAGATAGACAAAGATTATTGGTGTAAATGTGAAGACCATGTCTTAAAAGAGGAAAATGACTATTGGAAAAAAGATGGACTGTCGTTCGTTCAGCCGAGAATAGTAATCAATATGTTAGACTCGTCTGACTCAGAATAAATGTGTAAATACCTTATATGTTTTATATGTTTTCTCCTCCATCTATGTGTATATGTAAACCAATTCATTTCCTTTTTATCTCCGCGATTTCCCAACTATTTTTAATATACACAGTACTTTCACCTCTTCATGCATCCATTCACGTTTTAGTATAAAAAGTAACATTTACAACGAATAGGCGTTATTATTCTCTCAAATATTTCGAAGAAATAAAAAAGGACCTCACGTAGTAATCAGTTAACAAACCCCTCTAACATTCGAATTGTACATACGCCTATGCCGAAAATATGCAACTTCCTTCATTTACGGTAAATTATTTTCTTCCAGGACAAAATAATTACTTCGTTAAAAAAGATCAAAGGAATTAGCCGTTGCAAGAAAAGAACACTACCTGCAACATTGAATTTTATAAAAACTTTGGGACATTGAAAATATAAGACCACATGCAAAAAATTATGTTTATCAGTGCAAGGAATATGGAGATATTTGAAGTCAATCGTCGACCGATCTTTTTGAAACGCACTATAGTATTCAATTAAACGTTAAGATTCGTGACTACAATTGCAAATATTTATTACTTACACAAACACACGACTATAGTAACTGAAACCAAGCTTGCAGGCAAAACCGGTCTTAGTACACTCGGCGACCGGTTTTACATGCGAGACCAGGTCATCATTTTCCGGCTACGCACTTGACACAATAGATTCAGGTACCATCTTTACCACAAGTACAGGATTGGTAAAACAGATTTCGGCCCCTGTGGCACCAGCCTCACCACATCTGCTCCAGTCCTGCCCAACTTACAGATGTGAACAGAGTAGCACATACCAACAACCCACTTCTCTCCACGAAAAAACTGTCTGGAGATGCCAAAAACCGTGAGCTGACTACTGCCTTTATTAGAGTCATTGATGTGGAAGTCTGAAGGCGAAAGAGGAAGAATGAAATGTATTTTAATGTCTGACCAGTTTACCACGCAGGTCAAGGTAGTCTCATACCAGATACTTCCGTAGAGGAGTGAAGTGTTAGAGACCACCATATTAGATCAAGCTTTTGTATGAGCTGGGTGTGACCAGTTCCCTTACTCGCTGCCTTTCGTATCAGAGAAGAGTCGGGTACCTATTTATAGCTGGGTAGACAAGCGCGACGCTACCACCAGGTTTCGATCCCACCCCGGTAACTTCGAAGCGAGAATAAAGCGATCTAACAGCCCAGCCAATCGGACAGACCCAAGTAACGAAACGTAATTAAAGTCAGGGACGTGTTATGTATTTCTACAAGCTTGTGTGAGAGGCCTACTGACTTCAGACAGTGATGTCTGTTAGAGAAACAACCTGTGTTCTCTTCTGCTAACAGTTTGGGACATACAACGCAGTGAAAGATTTAAACAGATGCCGGGACGTGATCTAGCCCATAAAGCCGTCGGACTCCAGGGAGGGGGAAAGTAAAGGATCCTGTTACACGCCCATTGAGGCATATTGGGAATATGGTGTTAGGCCCATATTTTCTCGACCATCGGCACACTAGGGGTGATGTGGTCAGCATCACGCCGGCCGCCTTAACCTTCCCAGAGTTACTCTGGTACCCAATTTATGAGGCTGGGTCGACCCCGGAGCCGTTTGCGGTCTAAAAAATCCCACCCCAACTGGGGATCGAACCATGGACCTTACTAGTGTGTTTCTTTACTGGTGCAGGGAGTGTCATAGGTAACATCCGCCACTGGTGCCAAGTACATCAGGGACGCCTCTGCTTGTCGCATACTGCACACGTTACAAAAAAATACTAAACGGGACCAATCTATTTGCAACATGGTGATAACATCATAAAATTAAATAAACGTAAAATCCGAATCTGGCTGCATCTTTACAATAAATATGTTCTCAAGGGACCAACAAATGCTATGAACAAACCTGTAAGAATGCGACAATATGATGCAATGCTCTTGAAGGATGTAGTTACTGTTTTGTCAAATATTATACGAAAGATGTAATGTCAGAACACTTTTATGAGCGAATAAATTCATAAGCCCGCTTTTCTCCCATCATTCTTAACAGGGTTGGCTTTAGGAAGTGCGCGGCCCCATTCAGATTCGACAGGGCCGCGGCAGAGATGATTAAAAACACGTTAAAAAGCTTTGACTTCTACCATGTATTATACAAATAACAAAATTATATATTACGTAAATTCTGTCCTACATTTAAACAATACCAAGTTGGTTATAATAATAACAGCCCCTTCAGTTATAATTGACTATGGGAATGCGCCCCTGAGGTGACAGCCCTCAGCTGCTTATTTTCCTGGTGCTCCTTTCGACGCTTTCTCCTCTCTTCGGCTTGCCGTGAGAGCTTCTTTTCGGTCAGTCTGAGGTGCCGCCATAGAGAGCATCGCCACTTGGTGCGATCGCCAGCTTCATCCTCCCAGGTTGCTGGATTTATGTCCAGTGCCTTCATGTCTCTCTTACACACATCTTTGAATCTTAGCTGCGGTCGCCTAACTGTTATTTTGAAATCCGCCAGTTGTCCGTAGAAGACATCTTTTTGGATGCGACCATCGTCCATGCGACGACATGGCCATGCCAGCGTAGTCTACGCTGTACAATTATGATTATAATCAGTATATACATGCTTTGAAGGCCAGCACGTGACAACACCTCGACATCTGTCAGTTTGTTGGTTAAGAGGAACGTTAAGTTGGATAAAAGAACCGTTATTCTACAACTTACCTATATGTTTTAGAACCAATCTTCCTTGCTTTTTTTATTCAGCAAAATATTTCAGTACGTTTTTTTAAAAATTAGTTCGCGTTCAGTTGACATAAATGCCGAACTGTTTAATCGGTCCTCATGTACAGTTGATAGCAAATGTTTTAATCATTGATTTAGCTTCCGGATTTCCCTGTCTCCCATGGTTACAGTTACCGGAATAGTCAGAAAGATTCCAATGGCTATAAATACATTTGAGAACGCTTTTGATTTGTTATTATATGCACACACAAAAAACTGCATTTTTCTGGGGTTTCTACAATCAGACGGAAGAACTGGCTTTAACGCTCCCAGTACTTCACAAAGCATATAGCTACTTACGTTAATTGATTTCAAAGCTGTTTTTCTGCACTAGTTTCACATCTGTCAATGTCCTACACGGGGCCATTCTAGCCACAGAGCCCGGATTCGGAATGTTCTGTGGGATCGTCCAAAAGCCAGGTCTGATTCTTAAAGTACTGTACTAGTCCTTGTGTCCTACAAGACAAAGAGCGTTGTTTGGGACGGTTAGCTGGCAAGACTTAACAAAAAGCCCTATTCTAACGCGACAGTGTCTGTTGCAGTTGAAACAAAATCAGGTTGGTGAATAAACTCAAGGCTGTGAATAACAGGCCACACAGATTGACGACAATTGACAAAGCGAATAACAGGCCACACAGATTGACGACAATTGACAAAGCGAATAACAGGACAAACAGATTGACAACAATTGGCAAAGTGAATAACAGGACAAACATATTGACAACAATTGACAAAGCGAATAACAGGACACACAGATTGACAACAATTGACAAAAGCGAATAACAGGACAAACAGATTGACAACAATTGACAAAGCGAATAACAGGACAAACCAATTGATGACAATTGACAAAGCGAATAACAGGACAAACAGATTGACAAATACTGACAAAGCGAATAACAGGACAAACAGATTGACAACAACTGACAAAGCGAATAACAGGAGAAACAGATTGACGACAATTGACTAAGCGAATAACAGGACAAACAGATTGATGACAATTGACAAAGCGAATAACAGGACACACAGATTGACAACAATTGACAAAGCGAATAACAGGACAAACAGATTGATGACAATTGACAAAGCGAATAACAGGACAAACAGATTGACAGCAATTGACAAAGCGAATAACAGGACAAACAGACTGACAAATACTGACAAAGTGAATAACAGGACAAACAGATTGATGACAACTGACAAAGCGAATAACAGGACCAACAGATTGACAACAATTGACAAACCGAATAACAGGACAGACAGATTGACAACAATTGACAAAGCGAATAACAGGACAAACATATTGACAACAACTGACAAAGCGAATAACAGGACAAACAGATTGACAAAGCAAATAACAGGACAAACAGATTGACAACAATTGACAAAGTGAATAACAGGACAAACAGACTGACAACAATTGACAAAGCGAATAACAGGAGTAGTGTACCAAACGATTATTATTCTGCAGGCGCGTGACTTTTATATAAGCGCAATCTGCAGGCGCAAGATGGCGGACTTGAGCTAACAAGGGGGAGATAAGTAGGTTGTTGTATTGGGTGACTTTTTATATAAGGAAAATGTGGCAAGATGGCGGACTTGAGCTAACAAGGGGGAGATAACAAGAAGAGGCGGGTCAAGATGGCGGACTTGAGGTAACAAGGGGAGGTTATTTTTATATAACAAGAAGAGGCGGGGCAAGATGGCGGACTTGAGATAACAAGGGGAGGTTATTTTTATATAACAAGAAGAGGGTATATGGGGCAAGATGGCGGACTTGAGATAACAAGGGGGAGATAACAAGAGGGCGGGATGACTTTTATATAAAGAATTGAGGCGGAGGAGAGGCGGCGGTGCATGACTTTTATATAGTAAAATACTCGATCGATTTCAGGCGGCGGCGCATGACTTTTTATATAGGGAAAATGTGCAGAGGCAAGATGGTGGGGTGACTTTTTATATAAGGAAATACTCAGTGTGCAGGTGGAGCATCAGGCGGAGGGTGATGACTTTTTATACAAGGAATTGAGGAGGAGGGCAGGCGGAGGTGGATAACTTTTTTATATAAGGAATTGAGGAGGAGGGTAGGAGGAGGTGGATGACTTTTTATATAGTAATATATTAGTGTTTATTTTTAGATAACAAGAAGAGACTATATTTAGACTTGAGACATGACTTTTATATAAGGAAAACGGGCAGGTGCGCTGGAGGGGCAAGATGGCGGGATGACTTTTTATATAAGGAATTGAGGAGGAGGGTAGGCGGAGGAAGATGGCGGGGTGACTTTTTATATAAGGGCTTATGAGGAGGGCAGGCGGAGCAAGATGGCGGGATGACTTTTTATATAAGGAATTGAGGATGCGGATGACTTTTTATATAGTAATATATTAGTGTTTATTTTTAGATAACAAGAGGACGTTATTTATAGACATATATTAATTCTGCAGGAGTGATGCAGGGGCAAGATGGCGGGATACCTTTTTATATAAGGGAAATGTGGTGGTGAGTTCACTAATAGTGTGTTGTGGTCGAGTGGAGGTTTTTTTTTGTGGTGGGGGTGACGAGGCATGGGTGTAATGTACCAGGTGGGGTTAGGTTAGGGGTGATATTTTTTGTGTGATATGGTATGGTTTTGGATGTGGAAGAGAGATATTTTAGATGTTGAGGGGAGATGTGGTGACGTTGTCAGGATGCATCTGTGTACATTTTTGGGGTGTAGCAGGCGAGTGGACCAGCATTGAGAGGTGGGAGTGAAGAGGCGTCGGTGACGAGGTACGGGTGTAATGTAGCAGGTGGGGTTAGGTTAGGGGGATATTTTTGTGTGATGTGGTATGGTTTTGGAGGTGTAAGAGAGATATTTTAGATGTGGTGACGTTGTCAGGATGCATCTGTGTACATTTTTGGGGTGTAGCAGGCGAGTGGACCAGCATTGAGAGGTGGGAATGAAGAGACGTTGGTGACGAGGTACGGGTGAAATGTAGCAGGTGGGGTTAGGTTAGGGCGGATTTTTGTGTGTTGTGGAATTGTTTTGTTACGTGTGTTGGTGTGTTTGTTTATACAGTCTACAACCGCGTGACTTTTATATAACGAAAATGTGTTGGAGGAGCCGATGGAGGAGCTATGGAGGAGCAAGATGGCGGGATGACTTTTATATAAGGAAAATCTGGAGGAGCGATGGAGGAGCTCTGGAGGGACAAGATGGCGGGGTGACTTTTTATATAGGGAAAATGTGCAGGTGCAAGATGGCGAGATGACTTTTTATATAAGGAATTGAGGTGGAGCATCAGGCGGAGGGTGATGACTTTTTATATAAGAAAATACTCAGTGTGCAGGTGGAGCAACAGGCGTTGGTGATGACTTTTTATATAGGAAAATACTCCGATGACTTTTTATATAGTAATATATATTAGTGTTTATTTTTAGATAACAAGAAGACGTTATTTATAGACATATATTAACTCTGCAGGAGTGATGCAGGGGCAAGATGGTGGGATGACTTTTTATATAAGGAATTGAGGAGGAGGGTAGGAGGAGGAGGCGGGTGTATATATATATATATATATATATATATATATATATATATATATATATATATATATATATATATATATATATATATATATAAAATTATAAAGGGTGTTGCTATACAACTGGTAGATAATGTTTGTCGTAGCTTTTATCAGGTAGGTAATAGATGTTTATATTGCTGTCTGAGCCGAGATGATAGTGATGACAATGTGAAAGTAAGGGGTAAGAAATAGTTTTATCACAAGGTGATCGTGTGAGAGAAAGGACAGTCTCTGGATAGAATAATTTATCACACAACAAGAAGTGATGAAGTGTTTAATCCGTTGGGGAGCGGGTTGAAGACCGGAACTGTAAGTTTTTACCGAGACCAGCCTTTGTTACTCGTGTGATTTAATTACCAAGGGGTGAAATTTTTTTTGACAAGAGGCAGAAATTTGATTACCAAGAGGGCGACATTTTTTTTGACAAGGGGCAGTATTTTTTGGTAAGG
This sequence comes from Oreohelix idahoensis, assembly GCA_024509875.1. NCBI lineage: Eukaryota > Metazoa > Mollusca > Gastropoda > Stylommatophora > Oreohelicidae > Oreohelix > Oreohelix idahoensis. Next base: position 27,359 of record JAMPIV010006330.1, read on the forward strand.
GGCAGTCTTTTTTTTGACAAGAGGCAGAAATTTGATTACCAAGAGGGCGACATTTTTTTTTGACAAGGGGCAGTATTTTTTGGTAAGGGGGAGTCTTTTTTTTTTTGACAAGAGGCAGAAATTTGATTACCAAGAGGGCGACATTTTTTTTGACAAGGGGCAGTATTTTTTGGTAAGGGGCAGTCTTTTTTTGACAATAGGGAGAAATTTGGTTACCAAGAGGGCGACATTTTTTTTGACAAGGGGCAGTATTTTTTGGTAAGGGGCAGTCTTTTTTTTTGACAATAGGGAGAAATTTGGTTACCAAGAGGGCGAACTTTTTTTGACAAGGGGTAGTATTTTTTTGACAAGTGGTGAGAAATTTTTTAAAGAAGTATTTGACGGTTGATCTATTTACCTATAGGTTGGCCATTTTGGGGAGGCCTGGGAGAAAATTTTGGGATCGTCTTTGGTGTTTGGAAGAAAACCTTTCACTAAAGTTTGAAAATAAGCAAGAAAGAAGTCTCACTACCTTCCATCTACCGTGTCTGTGGCACATCGTCGGTATTTCGTCGAAAGATAAAGTGTACAAACTCAAAGGAACATAAACTTGTTTCCGATAGTCTATATTTAACGCTGACGTTACCCACCCTAACGGACTATAGCAGTATGCATCATTCAGCGATTACATTTGATAATGTCTTCCTCGCGAGCGCAGACCATCGATCGAGTTTAACAACGCGTGGTAAAAAGCACGTGCGTGTTGGTTTTTCTTAAAATGGTTGACACGTGCGAAAAAAAACTTTGGTAAGTCATATCTAAAAAGTTTGTTTCTACTATTGCTCTCTTGTGTTTTGAGGTTGTCTGCAATGACGTGAACAGAAATAAGTAGCAGTTTTAGTCTTACACAGGTAAATCTCGTTGTAGATAAGTTTTTTTCGTCTACCAATACTAAAGAAAACTCTGCCTGTTAGCTATTTTATTACGTTTTTCTAGCTAGCTATATTTAGACCTAACAGTACCCTCTATGGTACGAGGATTTTAAAACGAGTCAAGTTTTACGCGCGCTGTTTCACACTGGCCATCAAGCCTGTTTCTTTCTAGTGAGGTTACAAGCACGTGGTTGTTGCGTTTTCTTAAAATGTTTGAAACTGACTCTAAACTTTCATGAAATACACAAAAAGCTCCGTAAATAATGAATGAATGAAACATATGCGATTAGTAGATTTAAAAAAAAAAATCCTCCCCTATCCTACATCCCACTATACGTAAAACCGCCACTCACGTAAAAAAAAAAACAACCTTAGTAACATACTACATAGATAACAAAGTTCTGCTGATATCACTTTTGCGTAGTGTACCTAGACCTAAACTTGCGTGACACACAAAAAGCCCGTGTTATTGGTTACGCATACACAATATTATAGATATAAGACCTTAACAAAACTATTTAAAACCTTACGGATAACTGATAATGACAGACTATCAAACAAGAAAAGCTAACACGAATTATTTGTAATTCTCATCTATACTTATACACAAACACTGGGTGGTAGAAATGTTGTTCGGCAGCCCATCGCTTATCGATTAAGCTTCTGGGTAATCAAGCAGCTGTTATCACGAGTCGTGTCTGAAAAAGAATTATTTTAGGTTGACATATTGTGTTCTTTTAAAAGAATTATATATTTATTACACTTAAAGACTCTTTGTTATCTATGCTGCCTAAAATATGACATGTATAAATATCGTGTGTATACATATTAATATCTGTTTAAACATATGTTGTATAAGTACTGTATAAAAAGACAACACCACCCCGCGTCACACAAAAATGGTATAGCCAAGCTCTAATACTTCTCTGTCGTCTCTAACACTGGACACCCACCGCTTCATGTTGGCCCTAGTACGATCAAGTCTCTAACACTTCACACCGCCTCTTCATGCAAGACCTAGTGTAGTTAAGTCTCTAACACGTCACCCACCCATCTTCCTGCTGGTCCTGCTATAGTGTCGTCTCTAACACATCACCCCCCACCTCTTCAGGCTGCTCTAGTACAGTCAAGTCTCTCACACTTCACTCCATCTCTTCACAGTAACCGTAGTATAGGTAAGTCTCTAACCCTTCACTCTCTCACAAAGAAAATAAGCTTGTAAATTTAAGAGGCGAAACATTTAGTATAAGATTTCCTGATAGCGACAGCTAAAATGTATCTTAGAAAAAAAAATGTATGACCAAGTAAATTAAATATTTCTTATCGCTTAGTTTTTCGATTAACCAAGTTGTTAGCGCGCAAACAAGGCTGGTTTCATACACAAAGCCAGGTGTGTGTATTTTTTCTTTATTTATTCAGTCACCGCCTTCCACGCGAACTCAACTTAGAACACGGGGATAATCGATAAGAAATTTCATTACAGGCCATGTTTAATCAGAACGAGATGTGTTTGCTTAAACGACCCCTTGTCGAAATATAGACAGGTATTCATATACACGATGTTACAGCAGTTATACGCTAAATAGTCATATACACATAGGTGAATAATAGGAAGACTTTGAGATTTTTAGATAATAAGAAACCGATAATAGGGAGACGAATGTTACAGCAGTTATACGCTAAATAGTCATATATACATAGGTGAATAATAGGAAGACTTTGAGATTTTTAGATAATAAGAAACCGATAATAGGGAGACCCCAACGGGCTGATCACCCGTTTGCCAGTCACTTTGATTACGGAAACAACGGCAAACGGATTGATTTGTCGTTGCCCTAAAGACGCCATTAGGCGTGATGGGAACAACGGCAAAGAAAATCTATTCGCTGTTGCCCTTAAGACGCCACTAGGCGTAATGGCCACTGACTGCTTTGCCGGTCGTTGGCTAAGGACGGAAGAAGAAGAAGAATAGGGAGACGATATATTTAGACTTTGAGATAATAGGAAGACGATGTATTTAGATAAACGGTTTATAAAACACTAGAATAATGTCCCTCTGTATGTAAAAATATATATTGTTTGAAAATACTGGTGTTGAATATATAAAAAAATATATCCAGAACTTAATAAGATACAAATGACAGCTTAAAAAGCAAGCTTTAAAATATCTGATAACTAAAAAAAGAAATGTACCAAACAACGAGAGAGAGAGAGACAGAGAAAGACAGAGAGAGAGAGACAGAGAGAGATAGAGAGAAGACGATATAGGTAACAAAAGAAGTATACACAAGGTATGCGTGATGCACATGGTGTTAAGTCAGCCGCCGCGATGGTGTAACCACCATCGTGGCGGCCTCCTTAACCGTTCCAGAGTTCCTCTGGTGCCCAGTTAAAACTGGGTCTGCCCTCCCGGGTTGTGTGCGGTGCATCACACATACCTTGTGTATACTTCTTTTGTTACCTATATCGTCTTCTCTCTTTTTCTCCCTCTCTCTCTCTCTCTCTGTCTTTCTCTGTCTCTCTCTCTGTGTCTCTCTCTCTCTCTCTTTGTTTGGTACATTTCTTTTTTTAGTTATCAGATATTTTAAAGCTTGCTTTTTAAGCTGTCATTTGTATCTTATTAAGTTCTGGATATATTTTTTTATATATTCAACACCAGTATTTTCAAACAATATATATTTTTACATACAGAGGGACATTATTCTAGTGTTTTATAAACCGTTTATCTAAATACATCGTCTTCCTATTATCTCAAAGTCTAAATATATCGTCTCCCTATTCTTCTTCTTCTTCTTCCGTCCTTAGCCAACGACCGGCAAAGCAGTCAGTGGCCATTACGCCTAGTGGCGTCTTAAGGGCAACAGCGAATAGATTTTCTTTGCCGTTGTTCCCATCACGCCTAATGGCGTCTTTAGGGCAACGACAAATCAATCCGTTTGCCGTTGTTTCCGTAATCAAAGTGACTGGCAAACGGGTGATCAGCCCGTTGGGGTCTCCCTATTATCGGTTTCTTATTATCTAAAAATCTCAAAGTCTTCCTATTATTCACCTATGTATATATGACTATTTAGCGTATAACTGCTGTAACATTCGTCTCCCTATTATCGGTTTCTTATTATCTAAAAATCTCAAAGTCTTCCTATTATTCACCTATGTGTATATGACTATTTAGCGTATAACTGCTGTAACATCGTGTATATGAATACCTGTCTATATTTCGACAAGGGGTCGTTTAAGCAAACACATCCCGTTCTGATTAAACATGGCCTGTAATGAAATTTCTTATCGATTATCCCCGTGTTCTAAGTTGAGTTCGCGTGGAAGGCGGTGACTGAATAAATCAAGAAAAAATACACACACCTGGCTATTGATCTCTTCGTTTGTGTATGAAACCAGCCTTGTTTGCGCGCTAACAACTTGGTTAATCGAAAAACTAAGCGATAAGAAATATTTAATTTACTTGGTCATACATTTTTTTTTTCTAAGATACATTTTAGCTGTCGCTATCAGGAAATCTTATACTAAATGTTTCGCCTCTTAAATTTACAAGCTTATTTTCTTTGTGAGAGAGTGAAGGGTTAGAGACTTACCTATACTACGGTTACTGTGAAGAGATGGAGTGAAGTGTGAGAGACTTGACTGTACTAGAGCAGCCTGAAGAGGTGGGGGGTGATGTGTTAGAGACGACACTATAGCAGGACCAGCAGGAAGATGGGTGGGTGACGTGTTAGAGACTTAACTACACTAGGTCTTGCATGAAGAGGCGGTGTGAAGTGTTAGAGACTTGATCGTACTAGGGCCAACATGAAGCGGTGGGTGTCCAGTGTTAGAGACGACAGAGAAGTATTAGAGCTTGGCTATACCATTTTTGTGTGACGCGGGGTGGTGTTGTCTTTTTATACAGTACTTATACAACATATGTTTAAACAGATATTAATATGTATACACACGATATTTATACATGTCATATTTTAGGCAGCATAGATAACAAAGAGTCTTTAAGTGTAATAAATATATAATTCTTTTAAAAGAACACAATATGTCAACCTAAAATAATTCTTTTTCAGACACGACTCGTGATAACAGCTGCTTGATTACCCAGAAGCTTAATCGATAAGCGATGGGCTGCCGAACAACATTTCTACCACCCAGTGTTTGTGTATAAGTATAGATGAGAATTACAAATAATTCGTGTTAGCTTTTCTTGGTTTGATAGTCTGTCATTATCAGTTATCCGTAAGGTTTTAAATAGCTTTGTTAAGGTCTTATATCTATAATATTGTGTATGCGTAACCAATAACACGGGCTTTTTGTGTGTCACGCAAGTTTAGGTCTAGGTACACTACGCAAAAGTGATATCAGCAGAACTTTGTTATCTATGTAGTATGTTACTAAGGTTTTTTTTTTGACGTGAGTGGCGGTTTTACGTATAGTGGGATGTAGGATAGGGGAGGATTTTTTTTTTAAAATCTACTAATCGCATATGTTTCATTCATTCATTATTTACGGAGCTTTTTGTGTATTTCATGAAAGTTTAGAGTCAGTTTCAAACATTTTAAGAAAACGCAACAACCACGTGCTTGTAACCTCACTAGAAAGAAACAGGCTTGATGGCCAGTGTGAAACAGCGCGCGTAAAACTTGACTCGTTTTAAAATCCTCGTACCATAGAGGGTACTGTTAGGTCTAAATATAGCTAGCTAGAAAAACGTAATAAAATAGCTAACAGGCAGAGTTTTCTTTAGTATTGGTAGACGAAAAAAACTTATCTACAACGAGATTTACCTGTGTAAGACTAAAACTGCTACTTATTTCTGTTCACGTCATTGCAGACAACCTCAAAACACAAGAGAGCAATAGTAGAAACAAACTTTTTAGATATGACTTACCAAAGTTTTTTTCGCACGTGTCAACCATTTTAAGAAAAACCAACACGCACGTGCTTTTTACCACGCGTTGTTAAACTCGATCGATGGTCTGCGCTCGCGAGGAAGACATTATCAAATGTAATCGCTGAATGATGCATACTGCTATAGTCCGTTAGGGTGGGTAACGTCAGCGTTAAATATAGACTATCGGAAACAAGTTTATGTTCCTTTGAGTTTGTACACTTTATCTTTCGACGAAATACCGACGATGTGCCACAGACACGGTAGATGGAAGGTAGTGAGACTTCTTTCTTGCTTATTTTCAAACTTTAGTGAAAGGTTTTCTTCCAAACACCAAAGACGATCCCAAAATTTTCTCCCAGGCCTCCCCAAAATGGCCAACCTATAGGTAAATAGATCAACCGTCAAATACTTCTTTAAAAAATTTCTCACCACTTGTCAAAAAAATACTACCCCTTGTCAAAAAAAGTTCGCCCTCTTGGTAACCAAATTTCTCCCTATTGTCAAAAAAGACTGCCCCTTACCAAAAAATACTGCCCCTTGTCAAAAAAAGTTCGCCCTCTTGGTAACCAAATTTCGCCCTATTGTCAAAAAAAGACTGCCCCTTACCAAAAAATACTGCCCTGTGTCAAAAAAAAAGTCGCCCTCTTGGTAATCAAATTTCTGCCTCTTGTAAAAAAAAAAGACTCCCCCTTACCAAAAAATACTGCCCCTTGTCAAAAAAAATGTCGCCCTCCTGGTAATCAAATTTCTGCCTCATGTCAAAAAAAAAGACTGCCCCTTACCAAAAAATACTGCCCCTTGTCCAAAAAAATGTCGCCCTCTTGGTAATCAAATTTCTGCCTCTTGTCAAAAAAAATTTCACCCCTTGGTAATTAAATCACACGAGTAACAAAGGCTGGTCTCGGTAAAAACTTACAGTTCCGGTCTTCAACCCGCTCCCCAACGGATTAAACACTTCATCACTTCTTGTTGTGTGATAAATTATTCTATCCAGAGACTGTCCTTTCTCTCACACGATCACCTTGTGATAAAACTATTTCTTACCCCTTACTTTCACATTGTCATCACTATCATCTCGGCTCAGACAGCAATATAAACATCTATTACCTACCTGATAAAAGCTACAACAAACATTATCTACCAGTTGTATAGCAACACCCTTTATCAATTATATATATATATATATATATACACCCGCCTCCTCCTACCCTCCTCCTCAATTCCTTATATAAAAAGTCATCCCACCATCTTGCCCCTGCATCACTCCTGCAGAGTTAATATATGTCTATAAATAACGTCTTCTTGTTATCTAAAAATAAACACTAATATATTACTATATAAAAAGTCATCGGAGTATTTTCCTATATAAAAAGTCATCACCAACGCCTGTTGCTCCACCTGCACACTGAGTATTTTCTTATATAAAAAGTCATCACCCTCCGCCTGATGCTCCACCTCAATTCCTTATATAAAAAGTCATCTCGCCATCTTGCACCTGCACATTTTCCCTATATAAAAAGTCACCCCGCCATCTTGTCCCTCCAGAGCTCCTCCATCGCTCCTCCAGATTTTCCTTATATAAAAGTCATCCCGCCATCTTGCTCCTCCATCGGCTCCTCCAACACATTTTCGTTATATAAAAGTCACGCGGTTGTAGACTGTATAAACAAACACACCAACACACGTAACAAAACAATTCCACAACACACAAAAATCCGCCCTAACCTAACCCCACCTGCTACATTTCACCCGTACCTCGTCACCAACGTCTCTTCATTCCCACCTCTCAATGCTGGTCCACTCGCCTGCTACACCCCAAAAATGTACACAGATGCATCCTGACAACGTCACCACATCTAAAATATCTCTCTTACACCTCCAAAACCATACCACATCACACAAAAATATCCCCCTAACCTAACCCCACCTGCTACATTACACCCGTACCTCGTCACCGACGCCCCTTCACTCCCACCTCTCAATGCTGGTCCACTCGCCTGCTACACCCCAAAAATGTACACAGATGCATCCTGACAACGTCACCACATCTCCCCTCAACATCTAAAATATCTCTCTTCCACATCCAAAACCATACCATATCACACAAAAAATATCACCCCTAACCTAACCCCACCTGGTACATTACACCCATGCCTCGTCACCCCCACCACAAAAAAAACCTCCACTCGACCACAACACACTATTAGTGAACTAATATAGTGCTATATAAAAGTCACGGGTCACCACAAAGCACCACTGTAGTGGTGTTGATGGTATTGTATGATGGTGATATTACTAAATGTAATTGTATGAGGCCAGCTGTGAAGGCTCCTGAGATAAAATGTAGTTGAGAATTGTCAGAAGGCCTTTCTTGCTACCACTACGACCTCACACTTAATTTTTTTTTTAATGAATGTGGCTACGTAAAGTGTCTAGGGTTATGCTATGTAGTGTGGTGTAATAGGTTATAGATATACCCACAGATATTTAACAAGACTAATAATATTAATAAATGTTAAAATACACTGAACTAACTCACGTGTGTAAAATTTTTTGATAGAATTATATTACATTTATTTTGTTCTGGATCAATTTTTTAGGTTGACCAGAACTTAACAGGATTTAGAGATTATGAAAGAAATGCATGGAATATTATATCATAAATGCAATAGTGTACATATATATGTACTACACTAGTTAGTTTTATTAAAATGTTCTAGTAGTCATCTACTTGGGAGGATAGTTACTGTTTGTGCTGTTGGGGTGGCCTCATCACACCTGTCTATATTGACTACCCAAATGGTGGGAATTTTTATGGGGTTATTAGTAACTAAAGGGCTTTGGTGAATGTCCAGCAGACCAGAGGCTCACTCATCTTGTCGTTGTAGCTCTGGTGCTGAAATCAGGTGGTCCCACCTCTCCGTGCTGGCGGGCAATAATGGTGGTCTCTGTCACAAGTACTGCACAGATACACTCGAGTAAAGTCACCCACTGAATAGACACTGCTTTGTTGACAACAGAAACTCGCAGCTCTGCAATCAAAGTATGGGCCATGTGTCAAAATCTATTCTCTACCCACGTCTGGACACAACACTGACACAACAACCACATCATACAGACAGGTCAGATCTCTCTGACCAAACAGCACATTTACCATGGTGGTTTTACATCAGATAGATCCTCCCAGACTATAGATTCTGAAAAATATTTATTAGTTGTCTGCCCTAAAAGAGGATAGGTAATATGTTTCATTATTCTCAACACTTGATCTGTCTTGCATAATCCTTGCTGGAGTTTATGTACATTGTTGGTCCCTAGACCCTGACTAGGGCGGGGGGTCTAGAGCAAATCCCTACTTGTTTGTAAGGCTAGATTTCGATATGGCAGTATCAAATCACTCAAACATGAAACAATATTCAAAATATATAAGGAAATAATTTCAATCTTACCAGATTATGAATAAATAACACAGAATTGCTAGCAAAACTCAGCTGAGCTGCTGGCTATAGTATGGCGTCCCTAAATTTATTACACTTTCTTTCATATGGAAATCACCACACTTTAAAATCTGTGTCTATCACTGAACAACTATTGAAGAATGGCCCCACTTTCGCGTCTGAGCGCTAATGATATGATTGTCTGTGGCCAATCACTGCCTAGGTTTATTTTAAATTTCAAATTTCCTACCATAAAGTCATTTCAGTCATGCTTCAGTCAAGTATGGATGGTTATCTGTTAGTCTGTCCGTCTCTACTTGTGTTTCTACAAAATGTATTTGATTTTTGAACCAACCTTTCTCTCCCCTCCAAAATTTTGTCGTTAAAAGTTATATTTAGACACAGCTACCACCCAAAAACCCTCTCCTCCATACTAAGTAAATTTGAACACCTGCGTTTCGAGGTCGTTTTTTTTTTTGCAATTAGCGACACTTTTAGATTCCATACAGTCTGTCGAGGATGTGAACAACACTGTCTTTTGTCATTATCTTCAATATTATCTATCCGTCTGTAAAATTAAGAACATATTAGTTCACTGCTCAGAATAGGCCATCCGGCCAGCTAATTTTTATATTCCTAACATTAATATTAAGAAAAAAGTACTTTTTAATTTTTGTAATATTCCAAACATCTGCGTTTTAGCCGCTGAATTCAAATCAAGGGCTTGGTATGCAAAAGCGTCCAATAAATGACTGTGGCGTATTATATCTAAGGTCCCTTCTGTCGAGTTGCTTACTTTTTATGTCAACTTGGGAAACGTGACTTTTCTCCGTTTCCCCCCCCCCCCCCCCAATTGCGTCTCCTTAGCCTTTCTAGTCTCACGCAATCTTTCCAGTCATATTTTTTTCCTTTTTGATCCGCCGTTCCCCTCCTGTCTAGCAAGTCAATTATTATGGAGGATGATGACCCGCGGTCTAGGCGATCATGTACTATCAGCAGCCTACGCATTATGTTTTTATCCTTAAATGTTATCTTTGGAGGATTTTTTACCGTTGTATCTCTGTCAATTTCACTACACATCTCCCCACTTGAAAACATGCCTATGGCAAGTTTCAAAACCAGCGATACACATAGGTAAAATTACTCCTCACGTCTGCCACTACTCTAATTTTGATCACAGGGGTGCCGACTGAGGAAATCTGCACCGACATTCAATTTGCCTGGGATATATTGGATACTAAACTGATAAGGTTGAAGCAACAAAGACCACCTCAGCAATCTTGCGTTTTCATGCTTAGCCTGAGACAAGAACACGAGAGGCTGATGGTCCGTCTCCACCACAAATGTCCTACCATACAGATAGATTTGAAACTTCTTTATTGCCCAGATTAATGCTAAACATTCTTTTTCGCTTGTGGAGTATCCTTGTTCCGCCTTATTCAATTTGCGGCTTGCATAAGCGACTGGTTTAAGTTCCCCATCAGGTGAAGATGATCTTTGCAACAAAGCCCCTCCTAGTCCTACATTACTTGCATCGGTTCTTAAGACAAAGTCCTGTGTCAAATCAGGCAGTTTGAGAATAGGCTTGCTAGTGAGTTTTTCCTTTAACTCTTGGAACGCTAGTTCACATTGTGCAGTCCAAATAATTTTATCTGGAAGTCCCTTGCGAGTCAAATCAGTCAGAGGAGCACAAATAGCGTTAAAATTCTTGATGTATTTCTGATAAAATCCGCATAACGACACAAATGATCGCACGTCCTTTTTTGTTTGCGGCCTAGGTGCTCTCTGCAGTTTTTCCAAGTTCTTAGGATCAGGGGTCATATTACCCTGATATACAGTGTGTCCCAAGAATTCCAACTCTTTGCATCCAATACAACATTTTGTTGGCCTAGCAGTTAAGTTCGCCTCCCGAAGTCTATCAAACAACATCTCCAGAGCTTCAATGTGTTCTTCAAATGTCTCTGTGGCGACGAGAATATCATCCATGAAATTCGTGATACATGGGTTATTCAGGGGATCCAACAATTTGCGCATCATCCTTGAAAACACACTCGGAGCATTTTTCAGTCCGAATGGTAGCATATTGAATTCATAATGTCCATCCGAAGTGCTAAAAGCCAAATAAGGTCTCACTTCAGGCTTCACTGGGATCTGGTAATAGCCTTTACTAAGATCCACCTTTGAAAAGTATTTTGCCTTGTTCAGTCTGGCAAATAACTGTTTTGTGTCTGGTAATGGATCCACTTGTCCTTCTGTGACAGCATTCAGTTTCCTGTAATCTATGCACAGTCTGTGTTCCCCAGACGGTTTTCTCAACAAAACGACACTAGAACTAAAAGATGATTCACTGTGCGAAATAATCCCCTCCTTCAACAAATACTCTATTTCTTCCTTCAATGCCTTCTCCTTCGCGAACGGAATAGAATAGGCTCTCATACAGATTGGGTTTGAGTCTACCAGTTTCATGTCATACTGTAGCAAATTTGTATGGCCTGGTTTATCTGTTAATACATCTGTATGTTCCTCCAGAACCTGTTGAACTCTCTCCCTCTGGTTTTTAGTCAGGTGCTTACTGACTTTTACCTGTGCTGCTGTTTCACAAGGATGTAATGGGTATTCATGTGAGGTGAGTGGTTCTTTTTGCATCTGGGTTGCAATAGCCAAGGTCAATAAGGGGGTGCTTTCCTGGAGTGGTCTGTCCAGATACTTCTTTAACAGGTTTACATGATAAACTTTTTCCTTCCCCTTTTTGTCAATTTTATAGTTTGTTCTAGACACCTTCTCTAGAACCGTATATGGACCTTGCCAACCAATTTGTAATTTATTCTGGCTTCCGGGTAGTAGAAGCAGCACCTTCTCTCCGACTGCCAGTTCCCTGTCCTTTGCCTTCCTATTAAAATATGCTGCATGTTTCTTCCTGGCTTGCTTCAAATTATCATTTGCCAGTTTCCATCCAGCTTTCAAACGAGTGGTCAGTTCGTTCACATATTGATACGATGAGGTAACAGTCTCTTCCGCCTTCTCATCTGTCCAGGTCCTTAATAAAGTTACATCTGGATCTTTAATTTATCATACGTATTTTTCATGGAACCCGTCTGGTCCCGTCCCTTAGAAGCTTTATAATGAGGACTTTTCTTCCTAGAATCATCACTCACAAATCGACCACTACCAATTTTTTTCTTGGGTTTATCTCCCCACTTTAGATTGCTTATGAGAGATCTTCGCTCTCTTTTCTGTTCTTCCAGCTTATATAATCCTGACCGAGGGATTGTCCGATTATTCTGGGTTAAATTTCTTCTTTGTACTTGTCGCATAGTGGCCATGTTAATCCATTCAAGTGACGACTGGGTGTGAAAAGGGGGCTCCCATTCCACTTTGTCTACCTGAGTATAATTAGTTTTCCTTTCAGGCCTAAAGTTGCCCCGTGGCGTTTCTAGGTCCTGCACATATTTTCCCTTTGTGGGTGTTCCCTCATGAAATACGCCACATGCTTCTACAAAGTTTTCAACATCGACATTTACGTCGGGCCAATAGTATTTTCGAGCAATCTTTTGGCAGATGGTACCGACTTTCTCATGGTCACCATCTTTTCCAACATGTAAGCTCCTTATTAAGTTTGCCCTATATATCTTGGGAAGAACTAACTGTCCGTGACCAGTGGATCTAGTTCCTGTCTTCCTGTATAATAGTTTGTTCTTCATGAAATATTCCCCCTTGCTCGGAGGTGTGTGGCATTTGGGCAATTTTTTAAAACAGGGCTTGAGTGTCCTATCCTCAGCCTGCGCCTTCCTCATCTCCTCTGGATGAGCATTTATAGGTTCACCTTCTTCCTCCTTCTTCTGTGACCTGGTCTGCACTGTCGCCATGATCACAGGTTTCTCGGGATTCCCCAAGAAGACGTATCTACACCCCAATATCAGAGGGTAGATTGGTTCATCTATCACTGCTGCTCTGATTTCTCCTTCCACATAGCGAGTTTTCACCGTTATCCTTGCGATGGGAAGTGTCATGAGTGGTATGTCCTTAGTCTCCCCTTGTATTTCCACTGTTTCTGTGGTATACTGACTTGGGTCCACTAGGCTAGACTTCACAACTGAATCATAATCCAAACCTGTATCATAAAGGCACCTTATGGTGACCCCATTACAAATAACATCCTCACAAACTGGGGGGTGATAAGGTTCCTGTTGTCCATTAGGATTAACCTTTAATCTTTGCGTCCCCGACTTCATTGCAGCAATGTTTGAAGGTTTCCTTCTACAAAATTCGGTGTTATGGTTATCCTTCTTGCACCATTTACACCATCTTTTTCCTTGGTTCAACGGTTTTCTTTCATTGAACTTTTGGTCATTGAACTGTGAGTTTCTGTCGCGATAGTCATTTCTTGGCCGCTCAAAGTTTGTCCTACCTTTATTTCCCTGCTCTCTATTATCAAATATATTAAATTGCTGTGGAGCTTTAAAATTGTCTATGTGCTTCTTTTTAGCACCACTTACCTCTGCCTGGGCTGCCTGATACCTCTCAGCAACATTTAAAATTTCCCCCAACTTCTCTGCACCTTGTTCCATGAGAAATTTTCTCATGTCTGGAGCCATGGACTCTCTCAATTGCTCAATCATGATCATTTCTTTAAGATCTTGGGTCTTCCCCAGAGCCGTCCATTTCTCCAAATAGGTTTCTAGTCTAGCAGAGAATTGGTGGTATGTCTCCCCAGACAACAGTTTGGCATTTCTAAATTTCTTACGATAAAATTCACCATTCTTCTCGTATCTTAATAACAAAGCCTGCTTTAACATGTCATAATTGTCTTGGTCTTCCCTGTTCATTTTAGCAAATACTTCATAAGAAGTACCTCTCAATCCCTGTGATAGCTTTAAGCTCCACCTCTCTCTCTCTAACCCATATGTAGTAGCTAATAACTCAAAACGTCCTAGGTACCCCTCTATGTCATCGTCTTTTTCAACAAAATGGTCTAAATGAAACCCCATAGCTGAGTTTGAGGCTCCCAGACTAGGCGTAGCATCTGAGGCAAAAGGGCTGGCACCATTTTCAGGAGCCTGGCCTTGTAATTCCAGCTCCCTTAGTCGTAATTCGTGCTCCCTTTGCAACCTTCTATCTTCTGCCTCCCTTTCGGCAGTCAACCTTTTTTCTTCTGCCTCCCTTTGCTGTCGTTTTTCTTCTGCCTCAATCTGCAGCCTCTTAATTTCTCTATCAGCCTCTAACCTCTTCTCTTCAGCTAACCTCCTTTCTTCCCGTTCAATATATTTATCACATTCAGCCGTTACGTATTGAATTAAAATTTGACCATCCATTCCCATCTCCTTCGCGGTGAGCACAGCAGCTGATCTAAATTTTGCCAGCTCCGCCATACTTTTTAGACAATATATAATATACAAGCTAAATCTCTAACCAGTAAATACACTAAGTACTTCTTATGACTATAGTCTAACTAATTCTAACTAACCAGTTAACTAATTAATTATTACTGGCTGTGAAGATTCACCAACTTTTATCTACAGGGACACTTTTAATTTTAAAGGGAATTTTACAATTTATTTCCCTACTTTTATTTCTCCCACCAGGAGATCCTAATATTACTGTTGGGCTAATTATCCCTGGACAAGACCCCAATTTATGTAGTGGTGTTGATGGTATTGTATGATGGTGATATTACTAAATGTAATTGTATGAGGCCAGCTGTGAAGGCTCCTGAGATAAAATGTAGTTGAGAATTGTCAGAAGGCCTTTCTTGCTACCACTACGACCTCACACTTAATTTTTTTTTAATGAATGTGGCTACGTAAAGTGTCTAGGGTTATGCTATGTAGTGTGGTGTAATAGGTTATAGATATAATAATAATAATAATAATAAATTCTTTAAGCGCCAAACACGGCGCATAAGGCAGAAACCAGTGCTCTCCAGGTTGTTCGTTGTGACGCCACTCCTCTTAGCTCTTGCACATTATTTAGGCCCAACGTTCTTTCTTCTCTTATTATTGTTCTTCTGAGTGTTTCTTTTGGTCTTCCTTTTTTTTCCGCTTACCCTCAGGAACCCAAGTGAGCGCCTGTAGTGGTATTCTGTTGTTTTGCATTCGGAGGACATGACCGATATATGACCATCGTCTTTTCCTTATATAGTCGGAGACATATTTCTGCCTAGAGTCTTCTCTTATTTGTCGATTAGTCTTGAATTCTTTCCAACTGATGTTCATGAGTTTTCTAAGACATTTGTTCTCGAATGTATTCAGCTTGTTCTCCAATGATTTTTGTTATTTTCCAACTCTCACAGCCGTATGTTAACACTGAGATAACATTTGAATTAAACAGACGAAGCTGGTATGTATATTCAATGATCGTAATTTCCAAATGTTAGATAATCTATTGAAGGCGCTAGCTGCCAAAGCAATTCTAGTATGGATTTCTCTTGTTGTGTCACCATCCTGAGTTTTTACTGCCTAAATAATTGAAACTTTCAACTTTCTGTAGTTTTTCCCCGTTCAAGATGATATCAAAGGTCTCGTTAGAAAAGTTCATAGCTTTAGTTTTAGAGGCATTTATTTGGAGACCTATTTTAACCGAGAGATGACACAAATTATTTATTGCTTCTTGGGATTGTCTTGGTGTTGAACTTAAGAATGCTACATCATCTGCGAAATCCAGGTCCCCCAGGAATTTTCCATTTGTCCATTTTATACCCAATTATAGATATACCCACAGATATTTAACAAGACTAATAATATTAATAAATGTTAAAATACACTGAACTAACTCACGTGTGTAAAATTTTTTGATAGAATTATATTACATTTATTTTGTTCTGGATCAATTTTTTAGGTTGACCAGAACTTAACAGGATTTAGAGATTATGAAAGAAATGCATGGAATATTATATCATAAATGCAATAGTGTACATATATATGTACTACACTAGTTAGTTTTATTAAAATGTTCTAGTAGTCATCTACTTGGGAGGATAGTTACTGTTTGTGCTGTTGGGGTGGCCTCATCACACCTGTCTATATTGACTACCCAGTGTCCAGAAAATGGTGGGAATTTTTATGGGGTTATTAGTAACTAAAGGGCTTTGGTGAATGTCCAGCAGACCAGAGGCTCACTCATCTTGTCGTTGTAGCTCTGGTGCTGAAATCAGGTGGTCCCACCTCTCCGTGCTGGCGGGCAATAATGGTGGTCTCTGTCACAAGTACTGCACAGATACACTCGAGTAAAGTCACCCACTGAATAGACACTGCTTTTTTGACAACAGAAACTCGCAGCTCTGCAATCAAAGTATGGGCCATGTGTCAAAATCTATTCTCTACCCACGTCTGGACACAACACTGACACAACAACCACATCATACAGACAGGTCAGATCTCTCTGACCAAACAGCACATTTACCATGGTGGTTTTACATCAGATAGATCCTCCCAGACTATAGATTCTGAAAAATATTTATTAGTTGTCTGCCCTAAAAGAGGATAGGTAATATGTTTCATTATTCTCAACACTTGATCTGTCTTGCATAATCCTTGCTGGAGTTTATGTACATTGTTGGTCCCTAGACCCTGACTAGGGCGGGGGGGGTCTAGAGCAAATCCCTACTTGTTTGTAAGGCTAGATTTCGATATGGCAGTATCAAATCACTCAAACATGAAACAATATTCAAAATATATAAGGAAATAATTTCAATCTTACCAGATTATGAATAAATAACACAGAATTGCTAGCAAAACTCAGCTGAGCTGCTGGCTATAGTATGGCGTCCCTAAATTTATTACACTTTCTTTCATATGGAAATCACCACACTTTAAAATCTGTGTCTATCACTGAACAACTATTGAAGAATGGCCCCACTTTCGCGTCTGAGCGCTAATGATATGATTGTCTGTGGCCAATCACTGCCTAGGTTTATTTTAAATTTCAAATTTCCTACCATAAAGTCATTTCAGTCATGCTTCAGTCAAGTATGGATGGTTATCTGTTAGTCTGTCCGTCTCTACTTGTGTTTCTACAAAATGTATTTGATTTTTGAACCAACCTTTCTCTCCCCTCCAAAATTTTGTCGTTAAAAGTTATATATTTAGACACAGCTACCACCCAAAAACCCTCTCCTCCATACTAAGTAAATTTGAACACCTGCGTTTCGAGGTCGTTTTTTTTTTTGCAATTAGCGACACTTTTAGATTCCATACAGTCTGTCGAGGATGTGAACAACACTGTCTTTTGTCATTATCTTCAATATTATCTATCCGTCTGTAAAATTAAGAACATATTAGTTCACTGCTCAGAATAGGCCATCCGGCCAGCTAATTTTTATATTCCTAACATTAATATTAAGAAAAAAGTACTTTTTAAATTTTGTAATATTCCAAACATCTGCGTTTTAGCCGCTGAATTCAAATCAAGGGCTTGGTATTGCAAAAGCGTCCAATAAATGACTGTGGCGTATTATATCCAAGGTCCCTTCTGTCGAGTTGCTTACTTTTATGTCAACTTGGGAAACGTGACTTTTCTCCGTTTCCCCCCCCCCCCCCATTGCGTCTCCTTAGCCTTTCTAGTCTCACGCAATCTTTCCAGTCATATTTTTCCTTTTTGATCCGCCGTTCCCCTCCTGTCTAGCAAGTCAATTATTATGGAGGATGATGACCCGCGGTCTAGGCGATCATGTACATCAGCAGCCTACGCATTATGTTTTTATCCTTAAATGTTATCTTTGGAGATATTTTACCGTTGTATCTCTGTCAATTTCACTACAACCACCACATTTCCCTTATATAAAAAGGTATCCCGCCATCTTGCCCCTGCATCACTCCTGCAGAATTAATATATGTCTATAAATAACGTCCTCTTGTTATCTAAAAATAAACACTAATATATTACTATATAAAAAGTCATCCGCATCCTCAATTCCTTATATAAAAAGTCATCCCGCCATCTTGCTCCACCTGCCCTCCTCATAAGCCCTTATATAAAAAGTCACCCCGCCATCTTCCTCCGCCTACCCTCCTCCTCAATTCCTTATATAAAAAGTCATCCCGCCATCTTGCCCCTCCAGCGCACCTGCCCGTTTTCCTTATATAAAAGTCATGTCTCAAGTCTAAATATAGTCTCTTCTTGTTATCTAAAAATAAACACTAATATATTACTATATAAAAAGTCATCCACCTCCTCCTACCCTCCTCCTCAATTCCTTATATAAAAAAGTTATCCACCTCCGCCTGCCCTCCTCCTCAATTCCTTATATAAAAAGTCATCACCCTCCGCCTGCTGCTCCACCTGCACACTGAGTATTTTCTTATATAAAAAGTCATGCGCCTCCTCCTCCTCAATTCCTTATATAAAAAGTCATGTACCAACACCTGCTGCTCGACCTCAATCCCTTATATAAAATGTCATCACCCGCCGCCTGATGCTCCACCTGCACACCGAGTATTTTCTTATATAAAAAGTCATCCCGCCTGATGCTCCACCTGCGTAATGGGTATTTTCTTATATAAAAAGTCATCCCGCCTTCTGCTCCACCTGCTCAATGAGTATTTTCTTATATAAAAAGTCATCACCCTCCGCCTGATGCTCCACCTGCTCATTTTCCTTATATAAAAAGTCATCCCGCCTGATGCTCCACCTGCACAATGAGTATTTCCTTATGCTCCACCTGCACATTTTCCTTATATAAAAAGTCATGTACCAACACCTGCTGCTCCACCTCAATCCCTTATATAAAATGTCATCACCCGCCGCCTGATGCTCCACCTGCACACTGAGTATTTCCTTATATAAAAAGTCACCCCACCATCTTGCCTCTGCACATTTTCCCTATATAAAAAGTCATGCGCCGCCGCCTGAAATCGATCGAGTATTTTACTATATAAAAGTCATGCACCGCCGCCTTTCCTCCGCCTCAATTCCTTATATAAAAGTCATCCCGCCCTCTTGTTATCTCAAGTCCGCCATCTTGCCCCATATACCCTCTTCTTGTTATATAAAAATAACCTCCCCTTGTTATCTCAAGTCCGCCATCTTGCCCCGCCTCTTCTTGTTATATAAAAATAACCTCCCCTTGTTACCTCAAGTCCGCCATCTTGACCCGCCTCTTCTTGTTATCTCCCCCTTGTTAGCTCAAGTCCGCCATCTTGCCACATTTTCCTTATATAAAAAGTCACCCAATACAACAACCTACTTATCTCCCCCTTGTTAGCTCAAGTCCGCCATCTTGCGCTTATATAAAAGTCACGCGCCTGCAGAATTTTTGCTATATAAAAGTCACGCGCCTGCAGCGCGCCTGCAGAATAATAATCGTTTGGTACATTCCCTACTACTAATAACAGGACAAACAGATTGACAACTGACAAAGTGAATAACAGGACAAACAGATTGACAAAGGCAAGTAGATTATTGGCAGATGTAAGACATAACATATACTCAGACAGAAACAGTTAGATAACGATAGCTTCCCTTTGTCTCTGGATAAGCGTGTGATCTAATGAATGCTGATAATCTACTTGTCTTTGGCCATGTTTGGCGCTCTACCGTTTGATATCACAAAACTTTTCAAAACCCAGTTTTGGATCAACGAGCTATCAGCAAGCACAATGATGAGTTCAGAATGTTTCATCCTACCCCGTTATTGGGAACTGTAAGACCATTATCAAACGTGTATTTATTTATCAATACAAAGAAGCAACTGTTCCTCAAGGAGTTCATGAGAATAGATACAGAAAATAATTCCCGGGTTTGCAAAGTCTGAAGAATGTTTACAGCACCTGTAGTTATGTTACAGTACTTTGAAAAACAACAAAACAAAAATTCCGTTTGGTCTACTCGCTGCGGTGGTTGATACATGGGGTTTTAGTTAGAGACTACAGACAAGAACTCAAGCATCAACATGGCTTGGTAAAACCTAGTCACTCTTGAAAATAGTTAATAGAGATAGTTCATCGGCTTTAGCCCAGAGACAATGAGATGGAAGATGGCGATTGAGACAGCCCCAGAAGAGACACAGAGATTCCAAATTACACCCCCCCCACTCCAATGAGTGGGCTAAATACTAGCTCACATTACGCATTGCCGGTGCAACTATCCATTATTCAAAACTATCTTCACAACAGTCAAATAACTATGATCCCGTTCTAAATATACACATGCAAACAGAGAGAAAACCTAGAGAAAACAAAGTTTAGAACCACCAAAGAGCACCCCAAAAAAAAAGAAATCGAAGCAGAAAAGTAACACGTAACTTGCATTACAAAGAAATACAGAACTGAAGTGCTAAGAGCTATCTTCCACATTCGGCGCAAATTTCCCATACAACCACAACATGCCAAAATTGGATACCCACATGCAAAAATCTGTGACCAGGAAATAGCATATGGACGTGACGAAGCAGTATTCCAGGCATCATATAAATGGTGTATTGGTGTTGGTACCTCAACAATGTTGATCAGGGAAAAGGTAACTACCGTATATCTCAGGTAACATCTGGTATACAACATTCGTATTACACACAATGAATGAACTATCTGTTCAACCTTCCATTCAATCTACAGGGTATCGGTATCCACAAAATCAAGCATCATTGTTTAAAAAAAAAATTATATCTAAGCGTGGTAACATCTAATTTACATTTTTCTTTCCACTGTTATTGACGAGTGTCATTAAGTGAAGCACTGTTTGTGTATGTGTGAGGTGTGTTTTGTTGACCAGCATCATACTGAACTGATTATTCAGGATTAAAGAAAAATATTGTCTACTCTTCCCTAACTCTAGAGCAAAGTCAGGTACCCATTTACAGCTGGGTAGACTGGAGCGTGTCGATACGGTGAATCGAGCCCGCTCTAACCACTCTGTCAATCGGAGTTAGGGAAGGAAAAGGCTGATCACCCCTCCCTCTCGATGCTGGACCTAGCAAAGTGAAGTCTCTAACACTTTACTCCCCTTGCGGCAGTATCTATGGGACTACCTTCACCTTTATTGTCTTCCTCTTGGGCGTGTCTTATCACGTGGCTAAATCTACTTCTTGTCTTTTCTTTAAAGGCTCACGATGTTAACTTATTTAGTTACATTCTAACTAAGCCCTAAACCATTTTGTTTTCTGTGTCTCTAAGTGGCTGATACAGGGGTTCTGTTTTCACGAACTTTGCTAATGTCTTCATTTTTCCATTCTGTCTCTTACGGTGACACTGGCAGCAGTTCTCTGCCATGAACTGCCCCAAACGCACGTACCAAAATATGATTACTTTCACTGACGGTCAACATAATTGGCATGAAGAAAGTTACCTCTGCTCAAATTTGTTATTTGAGATATTGTAAAATTCCGCTTTACTAGAAAAAAAAAAAAAAAAAAAAAAACAGACGATTTTAATTACCCACAGATCCTTAAAGTACCAGAACTTTCATATGAGGACTGTTATACTAAAACATACAAATAATTATATGTATAAAAACAGTTGTGTGAAAAAAAGTTACAAGATTGTCTGAAGTAAAAAATAATTCACCCCCACTTTCCTATCATGAGTGATTTTTGTGGATAACTTGTAAGCATAAATATATGCATTATTAGCTAACTCAAAAACTTCATTCCACTAACAACTAATGAAATACACAACCAACACTTGTGGTCGCCTCTTTTAGAATATAAAAACAATGCTTCATTTCAAATGTTCACATTCAGTGAAAGAAAAAAAAAGATTCAGAAAGTATAAATGTTAACATTCAGTGAACGAAAAACAAAGATTCATAAAGTACAAATGTTAACATTCAGTGAACGAAAAACAAAGATTCAGAAAGTACAAAAGTTAGCATTCAGTGAACGAAAAACAAAGATTCAGAAAGTACAAATGTTCACATTCAGTGAACGAAAAACAAAGATTCAGAAAGTACAAATGTTCACATTCAGTGAACGAAAAACAAAGATTCAGAAAGTACAAATGTTAACATTCAGTGAACGAAAAACAAAGATTCAGAAAGTACAAAAGTTCACATTCAGTGAACGAAAAAACAAAGATTTAGAAAGTACAAATGTTCACATTCAGTGAACGAAAAACAAAGATTCAGAAAGTACAAATGTTAAAATCACTGAATTTTTAGGAATAAATCACTTGCAGTCCGCTGATATCATACTGGCTTAGGTCTGTAAAACTCCACAAGATACTTTATCCAATACTATACTGTTCAAAAAAAGAAACGCAACTTTTTTGGTGTTACTTTTATAAAAGATATTCGCTGATTGGACATCAGTCAACCTATCGACTGTGTCCACCTGGTCATTAACTTCTCGTGGTTACCTGAATTGTACTCACCTCATGATTCGTGAGGTCATGAAAGAGGTCAAGGTCAAAACAACATTTTTGACAATAACTCGTGACAGGTTCATGAGAATCCCGTGAAACTTACTGAACACAAAACTCTCTGACCATTTTATTGAATGCCTATAAAAGATTGACACTCCTCGAATAAATTCAGTTGAAAATTCAATGCGCAAGTATGGCTCATCTCACTACAGAACAACGACTCATCATCATTGGACGTTTACAGACTGGACAGTCACAAAGTGTAGTGGCCAGACAATTTAATGTGGTTAGAAGCACCATTAGTCGCCTTTGGAGGCGATTTCAAGAAACTGGCTAAGTGGCAGACCGACCGCGCAGTGGAAGACCCAGAGTCACAACTCCTGCCGACGACCGCTTCATACGGCTGCGTCACCCCAGGAATCGACTTGCATCTGCATCCTCCACAGTCCAGTCAATGTCAGCAGCTCGTCGAATTTCAGATCACACTGTCACGAACCGGCTGCACGACTCTGGTCTTTGGGCTAGAAGACCCTACAGAGGTCCTGTTCTTACGGACAGGCATCGCCAGAACCGACTGCAGTGGGCGAACCAGCATCGTCAATGGACCGTTGGGAATGACTGGAGACGGGTTTGGTTTAGTGATGAATCATTTTTTGTGCTCCAGCGACACGATAGACGGAGAAGAGTTTACCGCAGAGTCCATAAGCGCTACGCCCAGAACAGCGTTGATGAGGCTCCTCCACATGGTGGTGGAGGTGTACTGATGTGGGGGGAGATCAACTTCATGGGAAAAAGTGACCTGGTGCAAATTGAAGGACGCCTGAATGCCCAACGATACGTCGCTGAAATTCTTCGTCCTCACGTCCTTCCACTTCTGGCTGCACGAGGGTCGATTTTTCAGCAGGATAACGCTCGACCTCATGTGGCACAACTCACCACCCAGTTCCTCGCTGAGAACAACGTCCAGACCATTCCGTGGCCAGCCATGTCATCAGACATGAACCCCATAGAACACTTAAGGGATGAACTCGACAGACGACTCCGCCAGCGAGATGTGGCTCCAGCCAATCTCCGACAGTTGTCTCTTGCACTGCGGGAAGAGTGGGCAGCCATCCCACAACAACAGATCCAACGGCTAATCGGATCCATGTCAAGGAGATGTCGTTCTCTGATAGAGGCCAGAGGAGGCCATACACCTTACTGAAACGGAGGCCTCAGTCGCAAAGAATAAAAGTCCAAACCAAATTTAATGAACATCATTTCATTATTAAAGTCTGAAAGTTTCTTCATGCCAAGATTGAAACATTAATCCCGTAAAATAAAATTTTGGTACAAGTTTGAAATTTGGTGTCCATTCTTCTTCTTCCGTCCTTAGCCAAAGACCGACCAAGCAGTCAGAGGCCATCACGCCTTGTGGCGTCTTAAGGGCGACAGCAGATTGATTTTCTCTGTTGTAGTTTCCCATCACGCCTAGCGGCGTCTTTAGGGCAACAACAAATAGATCCATCTGCCGTTGTTTCCGTAATCGGTGTGACAAGCCAACGGGTGATCAGCCCATTGAGCTTGGTGTCCATTACCACTGCAATAATGTTGCGTTTCTTTTTTTTGAACAGTATATTTATCTGGATATGAAATAGTTGCTGTAGTTGCAACTGAAGTCACTTCGATTATGGAAACAACGGCAAATGGGTTGATTTGCCTTTGCCCTAAAGACGCCACTAGGCGTGATGGGAAACAATGGCAAAGAAAACCTATCTGCTGTTGCCCTAAGACGCCACTAGGCGTAATGGCCACTGACTGCTTTGACGGTCGGTGGCTAAGGACGGAAGAAGAAGAAGAAGAAGTTGCAACTGAAAGTATCACAAATTTAGTCAGTGCTACCCACAAACCAAGCTGATCCCTACACCTGGCCTAAAAGATGAACTTACGCTTTTCAATGGGTCACAATAATCCATTCAGCATTTCTGGCAAATTATGAACTCTCTTTTGAAACTAAAATAAACTGATCACTATTATAGTCATTCCTTTCAATGCATTCATGTTTTATGATAACACATGACCCACTTGAATGAAAAGATCCTATCAGAGCGGGCCAAGAATAGGGCTAATGTATTCTACCACATGTGTCATGATCCCTGGTTGTCCCACTTTAGTTACGTTGCGGTTCTTCAACAGCCAGGCAAACCACATACAACTAACTATTTGACAGAAAACAGGCAATCAACAGCATTCCTAAGACAGAGTAAAATAACATATACTTGTAGACATAATTCATCGTTCCCTTCCCCACCAACTGCAAGAATCTTCTGACATTTGCCTGGAAAGCAAGAAATCTAATCACATTTTCCTACCAAGCATATATGATTCTCACTTAAGATCTATATGGAAACTGCATCAGACTTTAGACCAATTCAGAGTTGCCCACACTAGCTTCCATCAACTTTGACAATTTAATCTAATCACATTTTCCTACCAAGCATACATGATTCTCACCTAAGGTCTATATGGAAACTGCATCAGACTTTAGACCAATTCAGAGTTGCCCATACTAGCTCTTAGTATACGAGCGGCCTTCTAGAGAGGCTGATGATCGATCCCCGTCAATAGCGAAAATTTATAGCTGAATGCATGTTTCAAACCACTGATCAATTTAGTTACGTGCATGATGTAGGGGTTTCATTTCTTCACATTTTGATATATAACACTTATGTTATCTTTATAAATAAATTATTTATTGCAAAATCTGTAATGGTATTCATGAAAGGCAGCTCGTATACTAAGAGCTAGCTTCCATCAACTTTGACAATTTAATCTAATCACATTTTCCTACCAAGCATACATGATTCTCACCTAAGGTCTATATGGAAACTGCATCAGACTTTAGACCAATTCAGAGTTGCCCACACTAGCTTCCATCAACTTTGACAATTTAATCTAATCACATTTTCCTACCAAGCATACATGATTCTCACCTAAGGTCTATATGGAAACTGCATCAGACTTTAGACCAATTCAGAGTTGCCCATACTAGCTTCCATCAACTTTGACAATTTAATCTAATCACATTTTCCTACCAAGCATACATGATTCTCACCTAAGGTCTATATGGAAACTGCATCAGACTTTAGACCAATTCAGAGTTGCCCACACTAGCTTCCATCAACTTTGACAATTTAATCTAATCACATTTTCCTACCAAGTATACATGATTCTCACTTAAGGTCTATATGGAAACTGCATCAGACTTTAGACCAATTCAGAGTTGCCCACACTAGCTTCCATCAACTTTGACAATTTAATCTAATCACATTTTCCTACCAAGTATACATGATTCTCTCTTAAGGTCTATATGGAAACTGCATCAGACTTTAGACCAATTCAGAGTTGCCCACACTAGCTTCCATCAACTTTGATAATTTAATCTAATCACATTTTCCTACCAAGCATATAGAAACATCGCTTAAGGACCGTAAGGAACATCCCTTAAGGACTATACATAAAGTGCACTAGACTTTTTGACCAGTTCAAAGCTGCCCATGCTGCATCTATTAACTTTGACAACACCATGTACAAAGTCAAAACATTACTCACACTATTCCATAATGTAATAATATTAACTTTTACTGGAACACAAATGTAATAATATTACTCACAGTGGTACATATAACACTCTTGCTGCTACATGCTGTAAATATATTACTGTCGTGTGTACACACATGTAATAATAATACTCACTGTGGTACATCACTCTTGCTGCTACAAGCTGTAAATATATTACTGTCGTGTGTACACACATGTAATAATATTACTCACTCTGGTACATCACTCTTGCTGCTCCATGCTGTAAACATATTACTGTCATATGTACACACATGTAATAATATTACTCACTCTGGTACATCACTCTTGCTGCTCCATGCTGTAAACATATTACTGTCGTATGTACACACATGTAATAATATTACTCACTCTGGTACATCACTCTTGCTGCTACATTCTGTAAATATACTACTGTCAAGAGCAGGGTCAGCTTTAGGAAGTGCAGGGCCCAATTTGTACAGTTTTGACTGGACTCAATTTGAAGTTTCAATGAGGCCTGTAGGTAATGTCTAAAAAAAAATATGTTAAAAGCTAGGATTTCTCTCTTGTATCTTTTCTCCATTACTTAGTAGATAATAACAAAATTATATAACACGTACATTGTGCCAGATATTATAAATGCCAAGTTGTTAAGAGGAACTTTATAATACACCTCATCTATATGTTTAAACACTTCCCTTCTTTGCTTGTTATTCAGCAGAATCTGTATTTTACCTACCTCTAAGCTTTTCATTACTTTGCTTTTCAATTGACATGATTGCCAAACTGTTTAATCATTCTTCCAGCTTTGTTGATCACTGATGTGTTTTAATTAAATTTAGCCTCAAGAAGTCCCTCTTTCCTGAGGCTACAGTTACTGGAATAGTCAGGAAGATTTGAAATGCTGTACATAAATTTGGAAATACTATTGATTGATTATATCCAGTAACATGAAGTTTTTTAAGGGGTTTCTACAAGAAAGATGGTCTTCACATGTCCAGTTCTTCACAAAGTTTGTAGCCATTTATATCAACTTATTTTACTGTTAAAACTTTTTTTGTTTTTCTGCACTAGTTTCACATCTAATAAAATAAAAATTTTGCCTCGTTTTGGCGTAATATATTTTCAGAATGTAGCAGCATGAGTGATGTCATGTGTACCAATGAGAGTAATATTATTACATGTGTGTGTGCTCCTGACCAGGACTAGCTTAAGGTCAATTCCTCTGAATCGGACCCTGTGTCTAGAAGGGCCTTGCACAAGGCATTAACACAGCCCACAAGGTCTTTTCTATTTAGACATGCACCCTAATATATTACTGCCATGAGTACACAAATGGAATAATATTACTCACATTTGTACATATAACATCACTCGTGCTGGTACAACAGTACATGCTGAAAATTTATTACTGCTATGTGTACACAAATGTAGTAATATTACTCTCACTGGTTACACGTAACATCATTCTTGTTGATACATGTTGTAAATGTATTACTGCCATGCGTACACATATGTAATAACATTACTCCCACGGGCATACAACAGCACTGTAGCTGGTACAGGCTGTGAATATACTACTATCACGAGTACACAAAGGTAATACTCCTCTCACTGGTGCACAGCATAGCAGCATACCCCTTACTGCTGTCTGTAACAATATATCAGTCTCACTGGTACAGGCTGTAAATATATTGCAGTCCTGAGTAAACAAGTGTAATAATATTTCTCACACTGGTACACATAACATCACACTTGGTACAGTAGTACATACTGTAAATATATTACTGCAATGTGTACAAAAATGTAGTAATATTACTCCCACTGGTACACACCATCATCACTCTTGCTGGTACAGGTTGTGAATATATTTCTATCATGTGTACACAAATGTCGAAATATTACTCAAAACTGGTACACACAACATCCCTGTTGCTGTTACAAGTTGTGAATATATTTCTATCATGTGTACAGAAATGAGTAAAATTACTCACACTGGTACACACAACATCCCTCTTGCTGGTACAGGTTATGAATATATTTCTATCATGTGTACAGAAATGTAGTAATATTACTCAAAACTGGTACACATAACTTCATTCTTGATGGTACAGGCTGTGAATATATTTCTATCATGTGTACACAAATGTAGTAATATTACTCAAAACTGGTACACACAACACCACTCTTGCTGGTACAGGTTGTGAATATATTTCTATCATGTGTACACAAATGTAGTAACATTACCATACATGCCACATGCTATGGTTTACCCATAATCTATACAAGGTGTTTGCGTTTTCAGATGTGTATACCCTATACATAATTTCTGTACAGGTTTTCTAACCCATTCCCCTTATTACCGTGTCTCAGAGTTCTTTTATAAGGTCCTATTGAACACAGGACTTCCCAGTCTGTTAGTGATAATTAAGCACAGAAACAGACTAAATGATGACACCATCACATTACTTTTACAGTGTAAAATAAACTCAGACATTTATTGTTTGGGTTTTTAAATAAGTGAAGACCTGCTTTAAAAGGCAAAATTTATAATGCAGCCCACTGTAAATGAAAATATTTGTACACGAATTAACTCTTTTGATATGTTTTTTTCAGTCTTTGTACAGGTTTTGCAGGTCTTTGTACAGGGTTTTGGATTTTTTGTACAGGTTTTTTTATCTCCGAGGTGTGGCATGTATGCATTACTCAAAACTGGTACACATAACTCCACTCTTGCAGGGTAAAGCTGTGAATATACTAGTATCATGAGCACACATGTGTAATATTCTCACTGGCGCATAGTGTAACAAAATCCCTCTTACAGCACGTAACAATAATATTAGTCTCACTGGCACATGCTGTAAATATATTATTTTCATGAGTACACAAGTGTAATAATACTACTCTCACTTGTAAACAATGTAACAGTATCCTCTTACTGCTGCACGTAACAATATACTACTCTCACTTGTAAACAATGTAACAGTATCCTCTTACTGCTGCATGTACGAGGGGCGTTCAGAAAGTAATGCACCACATCATTTTCTCAGGAGCTGTTTATTCAAAAAGCATGAAATTTATACACAATATACATGGATATGTCATGTAAACATCGGTATTATTCAACATAATCCCCATCAACTTGTACGGCTTATGCCAGCGTGAAACAAGTGCATGTATTCCTAGCCCGTACCAGATTTTGTCTTGATCATGTAGCCATTTCTTCGCTGCATGAATCACTCCTTCATCATCTTCAAACCTTGTCTCACGAAGTGCATCTTTAAGTGGACCATATAGATGAAAATCAGAGGGTGTCAAATCGGGACTATAGGGTGGATGGGGTAGTACAGTCCAACTCAATTTTGTGATTGCTTCCCGTGTTGCCAGACTTGTGTGAGGTCACGCATTGTCGTGAAGGAGAAGCAGGTCTGCTGGATTCTTGTGCGGCCGAACTCTGCGAAAACGTTGATTGAATTTTTTCAATGTCTTAATGTAAGTTTGCGAATTGATTGTCTCTCCTCTTGGCATAACGTCCACAAGAATCACACCTTCAATGTCCTAAAAGACAGTGATCATGACCTTTCCAGCTGAAGGAATTGTCTTGAATTTCTGTCTTCATGGTGATTGCGGATGATGCCACTCCATTGACTGTCTTTTTGTCTCAGGTTCAAAATGATGTGCCCAGGTTTCGTCACCTATAACGATCTTAGCCAAAAAGTTCTCTCCATCAGCACTGAAATGCTCCAACAATTCAGAAGAAATTGCTTTCCTTTGCAATCGGTGGTCATTTGTGAGACTTCGAGGAACCCATCTTGCGCAAACCTTAGAAAATCCGAGAGTTTTTATAACTGCATTTGCACTACCTATGCTCACTGACAGCTGTAAGGCCAATTGTTGAGTAGTGATTCGGATATCAGTAAGAATAATGCCCTCAGCGCATTTCAACATTTCTGCGTTGGTGGCTGTGGCAGGACGTCCACAGCGCGGCTGATCAAGCAGCTCCATATCTCCACTTCCTGATTCTTTGATTCTCTGAACCCAGCGACTGACTGTACTCCTGTCGACTGCAAAACTTCAATACACATCACATAGACGCTTGTGAATGTTCACAACAGTTTCCTTCTCTGCAACGAGAAATTCTATCACAATTCGCTGCTTATAACGCAAGTTGCTAACACGCTCCCTTTCAACGTTTTAGGGCAGCCGTATTATTTGGCTGGTTTCGGTGCAATTTGGTGCACACAATTGGCACATGCCATATTTGAAGTGTGCAAAATTTCATGCTTCTATCTTTATTATTAGCTGAAAAAAACGATGTGGTGCATTACTTTCTGAACGCCCCTCGTAACAATATACTACTCTCACTTGTAAACAATGTAACAGTATCCTCTTACTGCTGCACGGAACAATATACTACTCTCACTGGTACATCATCACTCTTTAGCTCCCCAAGTTTAGGCAAGGATCCCGTTACACGCCCACTGAGGCATGTTAGGCTCATATTTTCTTGACCATCGGCACACTAGGGGTGAAGTGGTCAGAATCACGCCGGCCACCTCAACCTTCCCAGAGTTGCTCTGGTACCAAATTCATGAGGATGGGTCAACCCTGGAGCCGTTTGCGGTCTAAAATAAAATCCCACCTCAATTGGGGATTGAACCATGGACCACTGAGCTAGGAAGCCAGTGCTCCCCAAGCATAGGCCTTCAACAAACACATGTCAAGTCCTCTTGTTGCGTGCCATCAGGTCAAGTACTTTCCATGTCTACTCCAGTTCTCTTCTCCATGTGTTTTTTTGGGTCTATCTTTGCCCCTCTTACTCTGTCGATTCCAGAAAAAGGACTGCCTTTTCAAATATCAAACAAATTTCCTCAATGCGGGTCTTATCCAACACCAGCGCCTTCTTCTCATCTCTTGTTCCACTGGCACTTGTCTGGTTCTTGTCATCAATTCCACATTGGTGACCTTGGTCACCCCACTTCAAACCTTCCATTCTATGCAAGTACCCATTTATGAAAGTCTGTAACTGTTTGGTTCTTCTTCCTCTCCCTGTTCTCACTTGTACATGCTGTAAATATACTACACCCAAAAGTTTATTACTGTATCACTTGTAACTGATCTTTCTCACTCATTCTTGCACACTCAATACACTTCCCGCTATCTCTTTCTCTCTACATATCTAACTGCTGTAATTATTGTTTATATGCATAACACGATATATCAAACATGCTTAGTATACATGACAATTAAATACAGGTGTGCAGGGTTATTATTTCTGTTTAGATTTATTATACCTGATAATATACATGGAATCATATGAAATATAACAACACAACAGCAGAAAGAACATACATAATTGATTATATATTTGATAATAATGATAGAAACTGTAACATAATACAACAACCAATTGCTTCCATGTCAGGAAGCAAGTTATTTTTCAATTGGGTTCAATTTTTTAAAATATTCCATAATGTCAAGGACGAGAGTCAACAACAGAAATGATATGGAATCAAACACAGTAATTTATTTACAACATAGCAGTTACTTTCACAACTACCTCCAGCTGGCATCATGGGTAGAACCAGGAGTGAAGTTGAAAGCTTTAACCAAGGTGGAGTGGGTTCAATTCCCAGCATAGGCTGGAATGACAAGAGGAGGCTGACATGGCCCAAAAGGGCTTGCCCCTCTCAGAGTGAAAAAGGACATTAAAGGACCAAAACACTTGATCGAGGGGGGGGGGGGGCGACTTCTGATGATCAGATTGCCTCATGTTGTAGTGCTCTGTACAGAGTTTCCTATCCTCATAGGGACTGGAAGTTGTGAAGAGACATGATTGCCTAAGCAAGTCAAGTAAAGTCTTCATGATGATGATAATGGTAAAGAAAGTCTGGGAACATTCAGTGTCTTTTTCAGTTCTGTGACTGCTGTGTAGATCCTGGGATAAGGGTGGTCTATGATGAGACAAAGAAAAAAAACAGGACTACTCCACCCTCAGGTATGTCATTAAAAGCAACTAACATGAGGCCGTGCAAGGGGCAGGCAACCTCACCATGTAAAAAAAACAGCCACAGCTGCCAGGGCACATGAATGCATCGATACAAGCTTCCTGCAAACGAACCAGCTGCAATGGTGGTTCCATGCTCCGTAAGGAGAAAACAAGGGACAAGAAGATGACAGCTCTGGGACATTTCTAACATCGGCTAACTGCTTTGTCTTCTATGGTAGAGTTTAGAGTTGTTTTCCCCACAAGGCTTCTAACACAGGCTAACTGCTTTGTCTTCTATGGTAGAGTTTAGAGTTGTTTCCCCCACAAGGCTTCTAACATAGGCTAACTGCTTTGTCTTCTATGGTAGAGTTTAGAGTTGTTCCTCCACAAGACTTCTTACACAGGCTAACTGCTTTGTCTTCTATGGTAGAGTTTAGAGTTGTTTCCCCACAAGGCTTCTAACATAGGCTAACTGCTTTGTCTTCTATGGTAGAGTTTAGAGTTGTTTCCCCACAAGGCTTCTAACATAGGCTAACTGCTTTGTCTTCTATGGTAGAGTTTAGAATTGTTTCCCCACAAGACTTCTAACACAGGCTAACTGCTTTGTCTTCTATGGTAGAGTTTAGAGTTGTTTCCCCACAAGGCTTCTAACACAGGCTAACTGCTTTGTCTTCTATGGTAGAGTTTAGAGTTGTTTCCCCACAAGGTACTTTTTCAGTTTTGAGACAATGTGGATGTCGCAGAGAGATTTATGATTAATAAATTTCTATATCTTTTCTCTATTCTACCCGCGTCTTCTACTTTATTATCGCTCCTTTATCCTTTTTCTTTTTTCGCATTCGTTTGAGTGTGAAAATATAACTTTCCCATTCATACCTTCGCCTGTCTCGTTTCTTATTTAGCAACGCATTTTTATTGCGTAAGCTCAGTCCTCGGTGAGAGCGAATAGTGTAAAATTCGTTCTCGACAGAGAGAAGATGGCAGACAATCGTCTACATTTTCATCTGACACGACACATTTAGGGTAGATTTCTCGGCGATAGGTGTAAGTTGAAAAACATGCATCGCTCAGAGATGACCATAGTTAGCAGTAGGTGTGAAGACGTGCATTGGCAGTTTATGGCCGGCGTCTGAGTTAATGTGAAGTGTTAAGACGGGAACTATTTCGGGTTTTTGAGAATTAGGAAATCATTTCTTTTCATAAGATATAAACCCCAGTAGTTAGACTTCATGCATTCAGTCCTCCTAAGTTGCAGTAGACGGATCGCTCGTGCTAGAGAATAAGCTTGTATAGCGAAGTTCTTAGTTTTCTCGTCAATTTTTGCCGAGCTTCTAGAATACCTATCTAGTGAATAATTCTAGTCGTGGTGATTGCCTGTAGTGCTGTTTGGAGGTAATATTATATATCTAGTATTTTGTGAGTGATTTAAGTGGTAAATCGCCTATTTTATTTCACTAGTTAATTTCTGTGCAGAGGGATTAAATTATAAGTCTGTTATATTCTCTAGTTGACGTGTTACAGTGGAAAGCAGAATAAATTATTATTTCTAGCTTAAACTCATGCAGCTGTAAATAAAATTTAATTAAATTGCTAGTAACCAGTCCGAGTATATTGTAACTAACTTATAACTGCACTGAGTCATCATTGAGTCAATCATGATGATTGATTTTTTTTAAACGATCATAATTATTTCACGGGAGTTTTAACGTTAAGACAAGCTCTACGCTTGCAGTTATAATGTAAGTTATAACCGAAGCAAATATGGTGGTTAAGTATTTTGTACTTTTCTCTTCCTTATACAGTTTTGGGTCAGCCCAACTTTTACCAGCGGTTTTAGTACAACTGAGAGAAGAAACATTTTTATCTTTAACCACGTGGGTCTACAAGTTAACACCTGTCTGGCAGGGCATTTGCCTCCAGAAATAGACAGAGTACAAATCTCACTAACGGTTTTAAAGACTAAATGCCTACACTGGGCCTATTGAGCCAGATTATATTTCTTCACAAACTCTCATGTACATGCAGCCCTGTGGCGAGAAAAATTACAAACCATTAACATTCCAACATTTTTGACTAATTGTGGTGTGACCAAATTAAAATTCTATACTGAGAGAAGGCACCGACCTGACATTCCTAGGTACTGGAAAACCGAAGCTATTGACACTGTGCTCGCGGTTAACTTTCGTGCCTGGACAATTTTAATGTAACATAAACAGATATCCTAAATAATAATAACCAAGGAAACGTTCCCTGAAGTAGTGAATTCAACCTGTCTTTGCGGAGCTGGGGTTCCCTTGGCCAAGAATAACACTGGAGATTCTGTAGGTGTATGTCCTAAAAATTGTTTTTCCAGAAGTTGCTACCAAAGCTGTAAGTACGAATGCAAGCGCGTGGCCACGGCTGACATGAATAGAGTGAATGCAGGACTGAGTGATTCCTTCATTGTTGTATTTTTGGCACCCATTTTGCTGGCTTAACTTCCTTCATGCAGTTTTGTTGCTAATGATATTTTCCTTAGGATAGAGTAGAGTATCCGTTCTGTTCATACCTTTAAAGGGAACTCTTAGACTATAGCGTATGCATCCGTGACTCTTTGGGGCTATCACATTTTCTTCTAACAGGACTGTGGGCTATACATCGAGGGAAAAGATTATACCTATGGGTCTATCATTCTTGTAGCAATTCATTACCTTATATGTATTTTCTATGCTTGATATTAACATTTATGTGTTGTGGTAAATTTTCCTTATGTTAATAAATTTACATAAACTCTATTCAAGCGTGTCGGTCAGCTTGTTCCAAAATATCTATATTGCATTGTTATAGTTTTCACATCTGTGCGTCTAACTGTCGTCACTTATGTGTGTGTATACGTGAGTGGTATATACATATATATTTTAATATATATAGTCAATAGACTGTCTGACTCCTCTACATCTGTTGTAGAAGATAGGCTGAAAGAGAGAAAATTCTCGATTTCAGGGACAGACTCTATTAATTTCTACCATCTCACTCGTGAAAATCTATTTCTATCACGATCTCTCACTGTGGCTATCACTTGTTCTAATCTATTCAGGAGGGACCAACCCAAGTCTTAATTCCCCTATCAAAAATCTACGACAGTGGAACATGTTATTTCCACCTTGATATAAGACTTTTCTCTCTCCTCTCATACCTCTTACTCTAAGAATTACAACAAATTTATTATTATACATTCTTCAGGTCTGTAACCCTTTATCTGAAACCTCCATGGGCAGCTTTGTTTCGGAAAATTAATTTTTGTTTTGGTTTTAAAATGTCACCCAAATCGCTTGAAAATTAGATCAAAATATCCCAAAGCTGCCCAAAATAGTCAACATTCTCCCAAATTGTGATTAAAAAGTAGCCCAAATAAATTGTTGATTTTTAGAATATTTCGGTTTTCAGATCAAAGATTAGACTTGTGGCCTCATTTGAAATTAAACATTAATATGAAACTTACTGCCAGGATCTACTGTGACTGTGAATTAATGAAATGAAGTTAGCATAACTACAAGTGTTTTGTAAAAAATAAATACAGCCCTGTGTAGTAGTTCCAGCAAGGTCTCAGTGGAGACAAAGACAGAACAGGACTTTAGCTACCCCCAGGCATTTCACAAACAGGGAACTAATATGAGGCTGTGCAAGAGGCTGGGAACCTCATCATGTACAATAAAATACTACAGAAACCACAGCTGCAAGAGTACATGAATGCTTTGATATCTGCTTCCTGCAAGAGGTCCAAATGTAGTAGTGGTTTTCAAACAGGGAAAAGAATAAAAAAGAAAAAAAGGCAAAGAAGCGACATATGAAACATCACATGGCTATGTATGCTTTTCTGACAATAACTACATTCATGTTGGTGGAAAATATGAATTATGAGATTTAATAAAAAAAATAAATTAAATGCAGCTTCTGTGTTATGACATTTTAAGCTATAACTGCTGAAATGTATTTGAAAATGGTAACTACGAGTAGTTCTGAAGTGAAATACAAAAGGTTACATTGCTTTTCTTAGAACTTGACATGGTGGTGTAGGTAAGATGATGCAGCCCCAGGGCCTATGACATATGTAAGGGCCTGGGTGACAGAGAAATAGAACAACTGATGAACTCAGGAGCCTAGACAAATCATTAGCCCATTCTGCCTGTTTGCAGTGCTGCCGTTATTTCAAAATACTGGCACAAGCATTGCTGTTTGCTGACACATCACATATAAACAAAAGCCACATCATTAAAATGTTTTACAAAACTGAAATAATACATCACAGTCACTTCATTAATTTACAGATAAATGTATTGGGTATAAGGAATTACATTTACGATGCTGTCAGAAAGCACCAGAAATTGAAATGTTAACTAAATAATGCAAGATAAATATAGTACCAATAAAAGCATCATGTGTATCCTCCAGCAATTTTCCCCAATTTTTCAATACAATATAATCCAAAGATATGTTGCTTCTTTTGTCTTCAGAAAAAAAAAAAACACTGGGCAAGTAATACACCAAGAGATGCAATGGGTACTGCATGTACCGGTCATTGTTGAGGAACACATCTTGCGCATATTCATGAAAAGTTAGTCTGCCATAAGCATCCGATTGTTAGAGTGGTTAAAGCTCTTGCCTCCTGCGGCAAAGTTACTGGGTTCCAGGTTAAAAAACTTGTAGCGTCATGCTTGAGTCTACCCAGTTGTAAAGGGATACCTGACTCTGTTCATGAGTTAGGGAAGGCAAAGTTAACACTTTACTCCCTTACAGCAGTATCCGCTTTGGAATGACCTTTTTTTATTTTTAGTCTGTAATGCATGAGGTCGTGGATGGAACCATGACTATTCTGAAGATAATCTGGTTCAGTCACCAACAGTAATCATTCTGGGGACTCTCTCAATGTTTTTAAATCATTGGTCTAATCACCTAATCACAATCAAACTAGAAATTTTGCGTAAATTATGTCTGTATGACTGTTTCTGAGCTTGCCAGCCAATTTGGTTGCACACTTTGGTCAAACATGATTCTCACACCATGCTGACAGCCATCAATATATTGCTACCCATGAAACACATCACACTTAGCCACCACCACATAAGGCTCTTTTTTTTTGGGTGCATACATCAACCAACTGTAATAATCTCATTAACACTGCCAGACTAACAGAGGTGATCATTCACAGCCAAAAGAACAACACAGTGACCAAAAGTGTCAGTGCTCATTTGTTGTATATATAAATAGCAACGGGGCCACCACTAAATTCACAATGCACAGTAAACAGATAATTTCTGATCTGCCCACATAATCATCATCATTTTCCCATTCTACTCCACATGGAACCACATGCATGGAGGCATATCTGCAGTCATCCTTATATGACCACCAGCTAAGCACAATGCTATAATATACAGATATGGATGTGAACTTCTGTCTGGGAGGCTAATTACACCCTCACTGATTTGAAATCATCCACACACTTCCAGGGATTTCCCCTGTGGTGAAACTTGTTGAGAACCCAGCATTGTACATTAAGCCTGGAGAAATCACTTGAGCCCCAGACGTGATTCTGTGGCTTTGACTTGGTTGACTGCATGCAGGAGGATCTCACTATGGACCCAGTGATAGGCAGGGGGAGCTGAGAAGTGGCTCTGTGCAGGACGTGACTGTCACGAAATGGATTTATGACTAACGACTGTCTACCTATAGTGACAAGACACTAGTGAGAAGGAAGACTGGAAAATTAGATTCAGATAGAAATATAGTGCAAAATGTGAAAAGTTGAGACCATTGGCTCAGAGGTTGAGAACCGAGGTTGATTCTTTCCTCGCCACTTCGGACGTTTAAATTGCTATGGCCTCGAACCACCTCTAACTACCCTACGGGGATAAGGTTCAATTAAGATTCACAAACACCAAGGTACAGACAACATATAGCTACTGTACTAAAGGAAATGACTGATGCCAGCTACAATTTATACAAGTTTATTATACACCTATACACAAACTCATCTACATGTCAAAATACATGAAGTGCGAGGATGCACACCTGAAACAAAATCAAGCACAGTTAAAAATGCATCAACCCCAACCCTTCTCCCACAATTGCAACTTGTATGGAGAAAGAAGGTAAGGTTAACTGAAATGAACTACACTGCACTTGATGTCGCCTACACTCCAAACTAGCTGTTCTAAATTCTAACTCTAACTCTAAGTCCACTGATAGCTGGAACGACTGCGAAGTGACTACACAATCTCTGCACAGACTTCGGTTCTACACAGCCTATCCTGGAATCTCCTGAACACAACTAACTGCACCTCTAAACTTCAGCAGCTGTCCTCTGCTATGATTCACCAAAACTAACAGTTCTGCCTATCTGTGCTGACTTCAGTAGAGAGAATGTTTACCCTCTCTCTCTCCACTAACTCTGGAATTGATGACTGAGGTTTAACAGAACCCCACTGGATTCTGGACTGGAACTGTAGCGGACTTCTACCACTCTGAAATTACCTGCCCGAGTACCTATAACTGGGCCGTCGGCTTTATTATGGCCGTGAAGAAACGAACATAAAATTACCACAACGCTGGCAGCCTGCCAAATCTGCGTGTGTAACGAGCGTCAGAGCTCAGGATTTATCCACAAAAGCCTATTCGCTGGAAAATGTCTTCCCCTGGCTGGGAAAACGTATTTTCTTCCTCTCCTTCCACCACTGGCAATTCATGCGAGACTTTGGGTGTCTGCGAACGCCACCACTGTGCCGTGGGAGAAATTTTGAGGTATCAAAAATTCTGCTCTTCCCCACAAAAAGCCGGCACCTGCTGTTTAGACAAAAGCAAAAACAACAGCTAAACAAAACGTTAATACTCTATTACAAATAACAATTAACTTCCTGACAAACCCTTAAGTCTTTAACACTTAAGTCTCCCCCGTCTATAATCAATACAGCTCCCCTACTCTCTCCCGTTATGCACCACCATACAAAATCATGCAAACAAAGTCCGCTCCCCCACTGAGCTCCCTTCTCTACCTGAGCCCACAAGGTAAACATTGGCTAACCCAGATCGCTTGTTCTGCCTGACTAACTCCGAGCAACAACAATATTTTCAATGGCCCGTCTGGGCAGACGTACTGTGGCCTACTTCTTACGCTGACACTAATGCCGTAATGTTTAATACAAAATAAAACTAGCCCTCTCTAGGAATTCCTAAAATTCCCGTCAGTATGATTAATCACCTCAGAATTGAAATAAAATATTATTCCCTTAACATAAATAAATTTCATCTCCATCTTCTGAATACACAGAATAACAAAGCACAATCAATAACCTATAACCCTGTTTACGCTAGCATCTACATGCCGTCAAAAGTTATACATAATGGTTATCAATTAAATCTCAGTAGTTACAACACGTGGTTACAATTTTATGACCACGTACTTCTCTCCCCCTCGTCCCTCTGAACATCGTATCAATAAAGATACCGTAACCACGCGCTCACGTGCTTCAATTAATACCTCTATCACTTCCGTCCACAGATATATGCGTAACTATATAAATAGCGAGCATCAATACTCTCACTAAAATCACAAATAAAAATACACATTACACACGCTCCCGACTATTCTGTAAATACATATGATTCGCAGATGCGAGTTTCTCTCCCGACCGACTTTGCAATAATACAAAGCGGTGATATCTCAACTTTTAAACCATGCCGCTATTCCTCCAACAAGGAATTAAATGGACCTATAAAGTTTCTCAAGTCTATCACTAAGATCGTATTAGATGGCTCTGGCGATGAGAATTAAATTAAACTAAAACTTCCCAAGAAACTCAAATGATCGGCTAGGACTAGAAAAATTAAATAACGTCCTCACGCAAAAATTCATGCTTACCAAATCTCGAATGTCCAACTGAAGGCAATCGACAATATGCTTCTGGCACCCGGCTTTGGCAATTTTTCATTAAAAGAGAAAGAGGCTATGAAATATAGGCCTTTTATAATCAAGCCCCCCCCCCCCCCCCCCCCCCATGCGCCGACTTCATGCCGTCATATGCGCGGCGTGGTTCTAAAGCCAATCGGAGCTCTGCATTTCAACTGCAGTTATCTCTCAGCCAATCAGAACCTTAGATCTTTCTGATGCAACCAGTTTCTGCTAGACAAAGAACCGGGAATTGGTCCTAGCCCTATACTGCGGAAATGAAGCAAAAATGGCCGCAAATAATTTAACTCCCGAAAAATGCGTATATGGCCACGCAATATCTTTAAAAAAAGGACACTGGTGCAAATCCTGATCTAGCCTCTATAATCTTATTCTAGAAAAATACTGTCTAATTCCCTACACCCCCATTCTAAACACATAGATCAAACTCCATCGTGATCTCATCTTGAAAAAACGTAAATAATAGAAGGAGAAGAAACATGGAGAAGGATTTTTCTGTAATCCCTCCAAAAATAGTGAACAAAATGCAAGGAGAAAAAGACATGGGCCATTTGAAAGACAGAATCTCAGTACTTTCGTCACAGTGACAAATCCTTGGGAGAGCCCAGAACCAGAGCACAGTATTTTAGCCCTGCATAGCTGGAGAGCCCCCTTGAATGGCGGGGAATGCACAGTATGCCACCTGCTTCTTACTCCTCATGATTGGGTAATGTCATTGTATGCTGTTATATAACCTTTATAATGTTGTATGCCTTTAATTTAATGCTTACAGTAACATGCAAAATGAAAGGATATAGTATGCAAGATAAGTGAGAGTGGCAGGGCAGAATGTTAGATGGGCCTGCACACCCAATTATTAACCCTTTGAAAATAAAGTTCGTTCGTTCGTTTAACTTGGGACCAGATGTGACGATCCTTTACATGCAAGCCAAGCTGGAGAAACTGGTGCTCATGACTTCAACTCAGCACATTTCTGAATGGCATAAAAGCCACAGGAAAAGCCTAGATCTACAGTGTAGATAATACCAAGGAGTCTTCAACTTGGTACTGGCTGCAAAAGAGCGAGAAGCTCAGCAACCCTGGTTAAACAACAACAACATGGAGCTACCACTGTGGCTAGCCCCCTCACAGAAACCCTGCACCAAAGCATTCATGTGTTTTTGGTGTGGTGGTTTCTGTAACAATTCGTTTTACATGATAGGGTTCCCAGCCCCAGGCACAACTTTCATGACATGCCTGTTTCAGCAGTAGTCCTATTATGTCGTTGCCTTCCCCCAGAAAATACCCTCATTGTATCTGGACACAATTTTGCTGACGACATGAATGCCTAAATTCTACTAAAGGCAGTACAGACCAACAACAAGAGATAACAACCTAGAAAATCTGAGAATTCAATGGAAAAAAACACAAATGTTCTCAGTTGCTTGATAAGAGTAATTAATTTAGCATTAATTTTGGTGAGTGGATAAAATCTAATTAATTTAGCATTCATTTTGGTGAATGGATAAAAATCTATTAGTTCTGACTTTTATTTCATATAATCATCACAGAATGGTTAGAAGTTCACATTAAAAAATCTTATAATAATTAGTTATAAAAATCTTAAAAAAAAAAATCCTTTCAAAATTACACGTAGCAAAGAAAGTGAAACTCGTGATGGATTCAGTCATAAATAAATCAGAATGTGACCAATCAGCATCACAGGAGAATGTTCTAGATGTGATGATGTTACATTTACAATGGATGGGGTTGAAAAAAAATCGAAAAAAGGTGATTCGTCTTACGAGGACAAAAGACAAAGAAAATAGTCTACGTTACGGCCACAAGGCCTTCACTTTCTTTCCTTTCCTGACGAAGGCCTTGTGGCCGTAACGTAGACTATTTTCTTTGTCTTTTGTCCTCGTAAGACGAATCACCTTTTTTCGATTTTTTTTCAAACCCATCCATTGTATTCCACGTCTTACCGCAGTTCCCCTCAACTTCCTCTGTTACATTTACAACCGTTTTTGCAAGGGAAGAGGGAAATGAGGAGAATATCTTTGGAATGTAATACCCAAAATTGTGTTTTAAGTTGTGGTAGTTTATCTACAATGTTATTTGGCTCAGTAAGAGG
Organism: Oreohelix idahoensis; assembly: GCA_024509875.1. Lineage (NCBI taxonomy): Eukaryota > Metazoa > Mollusca > Gastropoda > Stylommatophora > Oreohelicidae > Oreohelix > Oreohelix idahoensis. The sequence continues at coordinate 69,513 of JAMPIV010006330.1, forward strand.
TTATTAGGTGACCTCAGATGCTCATTTACTCCTTAGGAGCAATCCTTCTGGAGTATCCTAGCAATGGATGGATGGATGGAATCTGGATTTATTTTTATTTATACAAGAAAATAGCAAGTGGCAAAGAGATAAACTCATGTTGTCTTTTCTCCCTCCTTTAGCAATAACTACATACACATGAATTCATTTCCCTGTTCACTCCCTATAAAGAATGGCGCCACCACTGCATCTGGTTCCAAGGAAGCCTGCACCAAAGTATTCATGTGCTTTTGCAGCGGTGATGTCTGTAGCAAATACTTTTACATGAAGTTGCCAGCCCCAAGCACAAGCATAGTTGTATCTTACTATGAGATGCCTCAGGCAGCAGCAGTCCTTTGTTTTTCCTTTGTCTACTCAGAGACCATTGGGAACTATACTGCATACACACTAGCTTACATAAAGCGTACACTTCAAAAGGAAATTTTCCAGTGACATGTGTTACTTCTTGGAGAAAAGTGCTCTAGATTGCTATTAATGACAGACTTTCAGTACAGGTTTTTCTCAGTGTTACATCATTTTTGTCAAATAATTCACTGCCTACTTGATATCCACAAATGTGTTTATCAGTAACATATCAATCAACCTGCAGAATGCATCTGTCAGCAGTGCCATTCTTTCTCATAGCCAGCTTTATATCTGTGGACGTATGTATGTCTCCTTTATTGGTGTCATTCTTCTCATTGTCAACTTGTTGAATGTAGCAATGACCATGCTCACAGCGACATCTAGTTTTCTTGGAGTGTTACGAGATAGTTCCAAGAGGCCGAAACATGACTGTCAACACATACAAATCTGTGGCCCTGACAGATGAGGTTCATGTTTGAGCCTTCTGGATGATGACATACATAGCTCCATGAGACCGAAACTATATGGCACACATATACAATAACATCTGGTCCTGAACGTGAGGGTCAAGTCTGAGCCTTCTAGAAGATGACATTTGTAGCTCCATGAAACCAAAACATTCACTGTCAACATTTACAAACCTCTGGCCCTGACAGATGAGGTTCATGTCTCAGTCTTCTTAAATGACACTGCTAGCCAGCAATAATAGAGCACTAGTATATAACACTTTATGATATCCAAACTGGCATAGTCTTTCTTGTAAACACTTTAAGTCGTTTATTGTTTCAAATTCTTGTCTATTTTAAAAAAAAATGCAAGTTCTTTGTCTTGTAGCAGTTACTTTTGGATTGTCTTCATCTTTGATGTAATGCTGATTCGAGCTCAGATTTATTACTCTTGTTTGGTACAGAGTTGGCTTGTGTTCTCTAAAAAATTATTCAGCAGATGTGGAAAATCAAACCTCTGATGAAGCTAGCACAAGTGATCTGGCATTTTCTTGTCTGTCTTAAAATATCAATCAGCATTGAGTGGACTCAGTTCTCCACCACACAAGCATATCTAAACCTCTATTCACTTCACAAGCTCGCACGGCAAGATCAATGCTTTTCCATGGTAACAGTATTGGAGCAGACAACCTGCTTCTTCAACTTGTTTCACTTGTGCCAACACAAATTATCCAGAATGCAACAACTTCACAACAGATGACACCTGACGATCCAGCCTAAGTGGGGGCTATAATTAAACTTCATCCTCTTGTGCATAACCTGACACCCTGGCACAGAGGCAAAATGATATCACGATCCCAAAAGCCTGCAATTGACAGCAAAAAAAAAAAAAAAAAAAAAACAGGTATAAAATTATGAATAAGAAACTGGTCTAAGGAATTCAAATGTTAAAATTGCTGTATGTGAATTTAAAAAAAGGAGAAAATACAACATTCACATAAAACAAAAGAACAATGAAATTAGCAGTTTAAAAAAGTAGCCTTTCTATTATTATTCACATAAATTCAACACTTTCAGCTCCCCAAGGTTCATAGGTCATTAACAATGCATTCAAAATCCTCATGTCACATGCCATCACCTCAAGGATTTTCCATATCTACCTCATCCTTTTCTATTTTCAGTTCTCCATGTGTTTTTTGTGTGTCTCTACTTCTATTACTCTGGGGCTTCCAGAACTCAGACTACCTGGTAATGCTATCAACAGGTTTCCACAATGTGTGTCCTGCATCTTCTTCTGGCTTTTGTCATCAGTTCCACCACACTGGGGATCTTATCATCAGTTCCACACCGGTAATCTTGTCATCAGTTCCACACCGGTAATCTTGTCATCAGTTCCACACCAGTAATCTTGTCACTAGTTCCACACTGATAATCTTATCATCAGTTCCACACCGGTAATCTTGTCATCAGTTCCACCACACTGGTGATCTTGTCATCAGTTCCACACCAGTAATCTTGTCATCAGTTCCACACTGATAATCTTGTCACTAGTTCCACACTGATAATCTTATCATCAGTTCCACATTGGTGATCATGTCTGTTATCATCATTCATCATCGCGCGCCTTATACATCGTGGAAACTCCACTGTGGCTGGTCCCCTTGCAATTAGCCTGTACCAAGCAGGACTGTGGAGGCTGAGATGCAAAGAATGAACCAGAGTTGGGGCACTGTACGAAGGATGGCCGCCGACCGAGCAAAGTGGAATCAATTTGTTGTTGCCCTACAAGACGCCACCAGGCGTAATGGCCACTGACTGCTTTGACGGTCGGCGGCTAAGGATCAAAGAAAGAAGAAGCATTTACATGCTCTTGTGGCAATGGTTTCTGTGGCAATTTGTTTTACGTGATGACGTAGCCAGCACCATGCACATAACCTCATATTAATAACCTTGTACGGCATACCTAAGGGTGCAGTAGTGTTGTTCTTTCTTTGTCTCTTGAGAGGCCCCCAGGAACAACCTGGGGGGGGGTGGTGTTACTATGGACAACTCTAATTTTTTTTTCTTCTTGCTACATTGAACTACTCTGATATAGTTTGGCGGCAGTTACCTTCCCCATACAACACAAAGAGCAGTGCTATGGGTCAACAACTGAGTAATGAAACCCTGGAAAAGGTCATCTCACTAGTGTGGCGCCCAACGTCATTGGTTCTTTCTTTAGACAGGCTATTTTGCTAATGCCATTTTCTATAATTATCAACCTACAACTACTTCCTTCTCCTTTTAATTCCTCTCTCATTATTTACAGAATCTTATTAACTCCTCCCTTCTAATCCCATAATAGCTTCTCTTCCCCCCTTCTTTTCAGCACACAAGAGTGTGTGTGTGTGTGTGTCTGAGGAGACACACCAAAAAAAAAAGCAGTAGGAACACTGCTCCATGAGGTACATCATATAAAGGCCACTAACTTGAGGTTAAGCAATTCACTGGCAACCTCATCATGTAAAACAAATTGCTACAAAAAAACTACCACCACTGGAGCATGGTCTATGATGGCAGCCTTCCTGCAAGGGGGTCCCACCAGCTGCAGTAGTAACTCTATGCTCTATCAGGAGCAAAAGAGATAACTTAATGAATGATGAATACACACACCTTGTCATTTGCCCTGTCCTTGTTTGTAAATTAACTACCAAAAAAACTTTCGTTTCTTAGAATCTGAGCTCTCCTGCAATGACAAACAGTTTAGTCCTATCCAACATCCAACTCTGTTTTTTTTTTTTTCATCATCATTATTTTACATTTTTAGGCTCCCTGCAGAGGAAAGGAGCCATTTCTGCAGCTGGACATTTACTGGAACCCTGCTCCCGAAGCATTCATGTGCTCCTTTAACATTGTTTTCTGTAGCAATTTGTTTGACATGATGAGGTTGCCAGCCATACGCACATCCTCATATCAGTAACCTTTTATGAGGCAGGCAGTATTCTTATTCCTTCTTCTTTGTTTCCACACAGACCACCGGGTACCTTACACAGGGCCTTTCTTTCTTTACTGTAGCAAAAATGTAATAAAGAAAATGTGCCCTTGCCCCGTATCATCTTAAGATCGATCCCTTGATGTTATCTGCTGAAAACGTGTTCCTGTTCTATAGTGTTGTTCTATACTTGAATGACTCACTTCAGCTATCATCATCATCATTTTGTTTGCCCCTTACTGAGCATGCAGCCATCACAAGTGTTCTCCCCCCACGCTGGCAGGAAGCCTGCACTAAAGCATTCTCATGCCCTTGCAGCAGTGGTTTCTGTCGCTATTTGTTTTACATGATGAGGTAGACAGGTCTCATACAAACACCATGAATGAGTCACCTTGTATGACATACCTGAGTGAGCAGTGGTTCTAATTGTGCTTTGTCTCGTCAGAGACACCTCAGAACTACTCGGGGTCTTTCTTTTTCAATCAATCAATTAATACCCTTTAGCTCCCCGAGAAGCATAGGCCTTCAACAAACACATGCCAAGTCTTCCTGTCCTGTGCCAGCCGCTCAAGTTCTTTCCATGTTTTCCTCATCATTTTCACCTCTGTATCCAGTTCTCTTCTCCAAGTGTTTTTTGGTCTACCTCTACCTCTCTTTCCCTGTGGATTCCAGAACAAGGACTGCCTTATAATGCTATCAACAGGTTTCCTCAATGTGTGTCCTATCCATCGTCAGCGTCTTCTTCTCAACTCTTGTTCCACTGGCACTTGTCTGGTTCTTGTCATCAATTCTACATTTGTGACTTTATTTTTCACTCCAGCAAAACATTTTAAAAATGTATTTCTGTCTCATGTCATCTTGTGATCACTCACTGGGTGATATCTGCTGCAAATTGTGTTCCTTCCCTGTATTGAATGAATCACTTCAGCTCGCATCATTATTTTCTCTTTGTCCCTTACAGAGCATTCAGTCACCACAGCAGTGGCTTCTACAGCAATTTGTCTTACATGATGAGGTTACCAACCACATGCACAACCTTATATTAGACAACTCTAACGACAGCCTTGAGGCAGGGGTAGTTCTACTGAATCTCTATCTCCTAAGAAACCACCAGGCACTACACGAGAAACTTCAGCTATATTCTCACCCATAAATCATAAGGTGGGTCTATGACAATCCACCTGTTGGCGTTCATGTTTTTTGTGTCTGTATTTTCTTTCCTCAGTTTTCCCCAACTTCCTTATAAAGTGGAGCCACAGTAGCACAGTGGTTAGTGCACTAGCTTCCTAGCTTGGTGGTCCATGGTTCGATCCCCAGTTGGGGTGGGATTTTTTAGACCGCAAACGGCTCCGAGGTCGACCCAGCCTCATGAATTTTGTACCAGATCAACAATGGAAAGGTTAAGGTGGCCGGCGTGATGCTGACCACATCACCCCTAGTGTGCCGATGGTCAAGAAAATACGGGCCTAACACCATATTCCCAATATGCCTCAATGGGCGTGTAACGGAATCCTTTATCTTTTTCCTTATAAAGTGGCTTGCCCTAAACTTCATTATATAAATTTATTCTATGCCTACACAACAGCACAGCCTATTCAACTTTGCCATATGTAAAACTCTTTCATTAATATTCCTCAAAACAGCTCACAACACCTAACTTCTCTGTGCTCTAGCTGCAGGTTATTTTCACATCATAACAATTTAAGCATCATTACAGACGGAAGTCATGGGTAAAACGTGGAACTTAAAAAATATGTTCATCCAATGAGAACAGCTTTTTTTTGTTGTTTTTATTTATTTTGTTTGTTTGGGTGTCTTGTTTTGCTTTAGATGGGAATTCTAATGTGATGCTGAACTGTTGCCTTCAGCCAGATTATCAGAGACGACAAACGGGGCATAAAAAGATGGGGAAAAAAATGCAAGAAGCTTCTTAATCAATCTCTGATTTTAGAACATAAGAAAATCTCCCCTGGAAGCAACACAAGTGTCCTTGCAGAAAATTCTAAAACACATTCTATAATTCTTTCCAAGGCACAGGTGTCATCAAATGCGGATATCTGAAATGTTCTGTCTTTTACAACTTTGTGTTTCTTTTTCAAAGCCTTCTTGTTTTTCCCCGTATATGGCAATTATTTGTTGCAGTAAATCTCTCTCAAGGTCACTCTTGTTGTGCCTTGTCTGGGGCATTTAAAAATGAATATCTCTCCAAAGGCCAATCTTGTTTTGATCTATCTCAGATAGAACATTTTCTTTCTTGCTCTCTCAAGATCGTTCATGTTTTCTTTAATCAACCTGCACACGTTTCATGCCATGTAGTTAATAGGACAACCTACTCCCACAGGCATGTCGTACAACGCCACTAATATGAGGTTCTGTTTGAAGCTGGCAACAGGACATATAGCTTCAGGAAAATGGCATATTGTAGCATTAGTTGCAGAGTCTGACATTTTAGTATCATTGTCATTTCCCTTTGCGATCCATATGAAGCATGGAAGCACCACTCAAGCTGGTCCTCTTGCAGGAAGGCTACACCATGCTGTCAGATGTGGTTTATATATGGATATTTTGTTTTACATGATGAGGTTTCCCAACCCCATGCACAACCTCACATTACCTCCCTTGTACAGAATGCCTGACTGCCAAGTAGTTCTATTCTGTCTCTGTCGCTTCAGAGACACCCCAGAGAACTATGCGGGGCAGGGAGAGAGATGGAGGTGCTTTTCAAAAATTGTATTAAATTTCTCACCATTTTCATCTGGTTATCTCTTTAATTGTCTGCTCATGGACTGTTCTTGTTCATAGCTTTGAGTTACTGACAGCCCAAGAGTTATAAAGATGTAAGAAACCTTAATTGTTCATTAATTTAAACAAAAACTAATACAAACTGAAAATTTTTTGTCATTTATGCCACTAAAAGTTTGGTGACTTGAATGTTTTCTTGGGTTCCGGGTAGTTGACCGGGGGGGGGGGGGGTGTCTCTCTGATGAGACAAAGAAATAACAGGACTACTGCTCTTTCAGTTATGTTGTACGAGGTTGTGCAAGCTTCTGGTAACCTCATCATGTCAAACAAATGTCTACAGAAACCACTGCTGCAAGAAGATGTCAATGTTTGGTGCAGACTTCCTGTTAAGGGGATCAGCCACAGTGGCGATTCCATGCTCCATAAGGAGCTAAAAAGGAAATGAGGATGATACTAAAATGACAGACTCTGCTGCAGCATGCCAGTTTCCTCAAGCTAGATCTCCAGTTCTTGAATACCTGTGCTGGCAACTGATCTGGTTGCACTCTGACAAGGTATGCACAACCACCGCATTATTTGTCTCTCTGGGTAGCTGATTTATGGCGTTGTTCTCATCAATGTTCTCGATCTATTTATTGTTTGACCCTGTCTCTTATGATGACATTAACAGATTAAGTATCTCATCTTACACAGCTGTTTTAAACAGACGGCATGTCTGGCACTAACAGCAGAAAGCTAGTACACATATGCCCATGTATCAACTCTGGCACAACCATTCTAATGCAAAAGAGGGTAAAGGTCAATTGATCTTCATAATAAAGGTAAAGGTCGTCCATTAGCAGATACTGCCGTAGGGTGTGAAGTGTTAGAGAATTCACCATACTAGGCCCAGCATGTACCAGTTCCCTTCCTCGCTCCTTCCCTAACTCAAAGAGTCAGGTACCCATTTACAGCTGGGTAGACTGGAGCACTTCGGTACAGTGATTCGAACACAGCATCTTTGCAGTGAGAGACCAGCGTTCTAACCACTCTGTCAATCGAACAATCTTCATAATACGTACCAAAAATAGAGGCACGATGGCTGCTACAGCCCCAACAACTGCTGAATATGTTTTTAAATGGTCTATCAAACTGTCATAGCAGCCCTGAAAAGAACAACACGTGCAAACTAATAATCATTGACGTAATTAATGTCAGTGCAACATTCTTTCATAAGCGTTACCAAATATTTACATAAAGGGATTAGGTTATTGATCTGATTTTAACACGTCTGTAGAAAATAATCAATGACCACGCTACAGATGGCATGGCTTTCAAGGTGATGAAGTCAATGAAGGGCTATTTTAGAATAGAAAAATCTTACTGTGCAGAGTGTCTAGAAAAAAATAATATAGAGCATTTCCTACTTAAATGTAGGAAGTATGAACAACAGAGAAAACCAATATCAGATTATTTACAGGCTTGCAATTCATCCATAACTGTGGAACAGGTGTTGAGAATAGACAGACCTAGAGAATTGCTCAATTTAGTAAAGCAGTATATAGCAAGAACGAAAATTAATGTATAAGGATCAATGATGGTGTGAGGAAAAGGGGTAGTCTGATGGGGTGCTTGTATGGCTGATGGCAGATAATTGGTGGATTTGATGTAGTCTCAGACACCCACCCGGCTTTCTCACCCCTTTTCACTTTGTTAACAACAGGGCAGTTATGAGAGACTTC
>JAMPIV010006331.1:0-128562 GCA_024509875.1 Oreohelix idahoensis
TGACACCAAATGCCACCCCCTTTCCATTTCGTCCCCCCACCCCCCCCCTACTCCCACCCCCCCACCCGCTCACGTTACCACCCCCCCACATATCAAACCTCTCCCTGCCTTTCATAACTTTCCTACTACCGTCCCCTCACCTTTTCAGCCCTTCAGCCCCCCCCGTCACTTCTCCGTGTGTGTTTTACAGTCACTAAGGTTTTTGAAGTTTTAAAAAGATTTGAGCTTAGCTAAAGACGCGATTGTTACTGATTTTTAAAAATGAAGTTATATACGTCCTCATTCATATAATTGACTTAGGGACGGACGTTTGTTGTCAGAGATATTAAATAATTTTAGTGGAAAATTTTGTTTTTTTTTTTTAAATTGTTTATTGTTTTAATTAAAGTTTCTCGCTATGGTTAGTTAAAAGTTGATTTCTTTTTCCAGTGATGTAAAATTACCATTTAGTGGCATAAGTGCATGCGTTTCGTTTTTTTATAGAGCCTTAATTGCCAAGGATATAGCAGCGATATAAGTGATGCACAGTTACAGGTAGGAGGGGTAAAATAACACAGGTAAATATGCTATTTTGTGGGTTTTTTTTTTCTCGTACGGTTCTAAGTTCCTACACTTCCGCGTTTCTTTTACTAGTTCTTAGGCTACTTTCTTTTATTCTTTTTAACAATGGCAGAGGGCCGAGTGAGGATGGATAAGATGAGGTCCATCTGAGGCTGGAAGCGCCCTAGAGGCAGGATTAGATGCAGAAGCTTGCAAAAACGCGTTTGTTTATTAACCAGAACCAAGGAATTGGAAATGTATGAACGGCGGCAGCAACAGACGAGCGAAAGGAGAGAGGAAGGCGGAGCAACAGAGAGCCGCGAAAAGCTGAAAGAAAGAAAGAAGGCGGGGTCGGAGCAAACAGAGAGCAGATGCTGAGAGGTAGGAAAAGAAAGAGAAAGGAAAAAGTATCAGAGAGCGAGGAGATTGAGGGAGAGTAGCCCAGGAGAGGGCACGATAAGCAGCAGAATAAGAAAGAAGCGGCAGCAGAGAACGTTCTTTTGGGAACAGAAGGATGAAGAAAATTGAAGCACAGAGATTGGAAACTTGCAGGAGAGGAGAGAGAGAGACAATGGAGGAAAAAAAGAGAAAAGACAGCATCATTCTGGCGCTTATATGGACCTCTAGAGAGTCGGGGCGCCTCTACTTCGACTAACGGGAGAGCCGTCTTAGCCCCAGCAGTCTTCTCTAATCAATGGACCTCTCCAGTACTAAATCTGCCAATTAACTGCTATCTTTGTTCTTTTTCTTTAGATCTTTTCCTAGCCTCCCTAACGAAAAAAAAAAAAGTGAAGTCTACCTAGAAAATTCGAAGAAGTCTCGCCGAATCTGTATGGTGTTATGAGGAGTACCCGCTGGGGGCGCTCAAAAACTGTCAACGTCACTGAACGGATATCTGTCTTATGACGTGTACAAAAAGCTTGGGACCGGAATAAACATGGATTACGACTGTTGACAAAAAATGGTTGAAAAAGGCCTTCTCTTCTTACTAGCAGCGTTTTAGATGACTGCTCGAAAAGTTTTCTGCAGTTGTTCTGAAACAGCCGAATATATCTGAAAAAGAGAAAAGTGAGCACGAGAAACATCGAAAGAGAAGAACGGAAACCATAACCATTTCCCCACAGTTCTCATCACGTATCACCGGGCTGATCTGACTCAAAGTGCCATTGTGAATTATCCTGACCTACCTCTTTCATATGAGGGACTCCTCGAACTTGTTCTTGTGGAGCAGATAAAATCCACTTTGTAAGGAATGTGAAACTCCGTAGATTTTTGGCGGGAACAGGGGGCCGGGCAGTCAGGCTTGAAGACTTATCTCAATTCTAAAGCCGAACGCCGATCGCTATAGCTATGCACCATGGCCCGCATCACTCCAAGCCGATCCCGCCGAACTTAGTCAAATTATACCAGCACCGCTAAATGAGTATAACCCACCGCAATTCTTGTAAGCCATCTCGGTAAAAAGTCAGAAAATCTATGAGCTCAAGGCATCACGCTATATTCGTTACCACTTTCCTCTCAACGATTATCTACGTAACCATCGGTTCTAAGGAATACAATATTCCAGGAGAGAAACCTCCCCCTAGGAAAAGGTCGTGTCAAATCGAGTATATTGTTTATCGTGTACATACTGACTCCGAGTATCCACGTTCCTCCCGATCCCCCCCCCCCCCTTGCAGCCAAACATAACTTATTGGTTCTAAGCCTGATCTCATAACACTGCCAAACAAGCGTCCTCACGCCCCTTTCGTGGCCCAGCGCGGGGCTGCACCAATTGGCACCTCCCAACTGGTGCTCGCGTCCAACAATGGATAGGAATTAGGGAAGACCCCCTACACACCAGGAACGTGCCCTTCCTGTGACATTCAGGGTACAAACAAACCGGTGTCCGGCAAACCGCATTGGATGTTTGCATACAGCCTGCGATAGGTAGACGTCAATGTCAGTGATTCTCAACCTGAGGGGGACCCGACCCTCAACTCGAGGAACTGTAATTTTGAACGGTAACCTCTACTTACTTGTCTTTTTTGACACTGGATTAAGTTTTGATTGTATTGTCGCTAGGCACCTAGTCAAACCCCGGTCAGGAGAGACAGAGGAAACCGTCAAAACTTAGTGGAGTCTTTTCAGGTGAGTGATGCACCCCCAGGACGCTTCCTATCGATTCCTTCACTGGTAGAAATACACTCTGTCTTTGTCAGAGGTTATGTTATCAGGCGTCCATATATGGATTGATTCCGATATACCCAGGTTATACCTGTGGATGTAGATATGTGTTTTTTTTTTGTGTTTATTGGGGAGACCTAAGGAGCCGAGATTGTGGCAGCGGTTGTAACCACAAGAGGGGCAAGCCATAGATCAGGGAGAGGAGCCTGCGCCATAACTTTTGTTGTGACCAGAATAAAGAACTGAAGGAGGCTGCAACAAAAGGACCCTAACTCTGGCGCTCCCTGCTTTAGGAAATCAAACTGCCCATGGCTAAGGACCTAAGACACATGAGCATCAAACGGTTAGACATTTTTCTAAGGATGGTGTATTGTATATCGTAGAACTGGGCAACCCGGTACCTTACGGGGAAATAACCAAGTTCCTAGTACGAGTTAACCGCAGTACCAGCAAAACCATTGCATCTTAGAAATGGGGAGGGCACTCTCTTTCCTTTTAGCGTGGAACCTATGTGGACAAAACGCCACTATTAGCTAAGCGAATAAAAAAAAACCACTCTATTGTTCAGTGGACCAGGGAATGAACTCTGACATTGTCAGGTCTGTGAAATCCTGCGCCCAGTGCCAACGGGTAGCACCAAGCACCTTGGTTGAACACCCCCAGTGACCTATGGGGCCAAATTGCCAATAGTAGCTGGGACTCCATTTGAAACGGGTTGCTGTCGACATTATTTGGTCCCTCTGGAAAAGAAGACAAAAGTGAAGGAACAGGTTCATCCTGACTTAGTTAGACATCTTGCACACTATATGTGGGCCGAAGTCCGTACCGCTACCATGCACTTAATTCCAAGCATGTCTCAGAAAGCCCTTGTTGCCAAATTTTTATGCAACGGTTAGATGGATTCCCTTCACACAACGTTTTGAGCGACGGACAATGGATCCAAAGTCCGTACAAGCTGTTTGGGAAATGGAGGAGATCTTTAAGATCTTGAGGGCCAATCACATATCCATCACAAGTCCCTACCATAAACCTGTTCCTCGGAAGATTGGGCTCGGTGTGGACGTTTTTTTTAACGGTTCCCTCACTCATGATGTTACGTAAGTGGCTTTGTTCAGGAGAAAACGGAAAATGACTGGGAGACCAATATATAATCCGGCTGCCTTATCTCGCCTACTCGAGATGTATCCACGTGCCAACGCGTCATACGGGTTTTAGCGCCAAGCTACAACACATTATTTGGCCGAGACTATATAAAGAGGGCCACTAGAAGCCTTACTACTTCGGTCCTGTACTGACCAAGCAGGCTTGGACGGAGGACAGTTGCTCACCCCGGGGGGGGGTACTTCTCTGCAAGCAAGTATGTAATCTGAGCTTAAGGAAAGGCTATAAGCTAGGGATGGGATCTAGCTCACTACCTAACCTTAAGTGAAAGCCGCGACGCAAACTTCTTAATCAATAAGAGCTAAAAGATTACATACAACAAAGTCTGCAAAAGAGAGAGAACTACAACCAGGGGAGAAGAAAAGTCCCTAATTGCTAACTAGCTACAACCGTAGGACAAGCAATAAACTTACGGCATCTGGATGGATCAAGGACCGTTTTACCGTCCTTAAAAAGATTCTCACGTACCAAACTACATGAGATCCTCCATCAAAGGAAAGGAGAAGGTTACTTTGCCCACATAAATCTGCTCAAAGAAATATTTAATTTGAGAAAGACCGGTGCCATCCTCGCGAGCATCTCCTGGCTGTTCGCCATAGCAACAGAAGACGGAGGACAGTTGATGATCTGGTTGCATGGACGTATAACCAACTGCAAACCAAAATGAAAATCCTTTTAAGGTTGGTCAAGTTCGGCGGGACCAATCTTTCACCAGGAACACATCAAACAGAAAATAGATAGGGCTCTACTAAAACAGTAGAAGTGCAGTTCTTAACGGATTGTACCTGTGTCGAACAAATCTCTATCGTCATTTGATATGCAATTAACATACGAGAAACCTCTGTTCGAAGACCAGAGTTTACCCATTCTAGTGACCGCCTAAAAGCTGGATTTGCACATCGCGGAGGGAATAAAGACAAGAGCTGCGTCTGGCAGGGAATGATCAGCGAGTCTACCTATCCTTAAAGTTCGAGTTTTGTAGTAGCTGTTGCAGAAGCCAAATAAGGAAGGTTCGGCTAGTGCATTGTTACAGGGTTGCTAAAAACGCTGTAAACGGAATTCCAGCCCGGGAACCTTCTCCAAAACTGTGTTCGAGTTGTTCACCAAGCTCATCAAAGCAATTAGATTCTTCTCCAAGATTGACCTCAGCAAAGGTTATTATCAAATACCAGTCAAGGAGGAAATTAAACCTTTGTTAGCTTTCAGCACTAGTGAAGGACATTACACATTTATCGTGATGCCGTTCGGTTTGCATAACGCACCAGGAGTGTTCACCATGCGATTGTATGAGGAAGCTTCTACAAATCCTTTGGCAATAGGTACCCCACTATCCATTTAATTTCATGGCCCCGACCTCTTTAATTGCATCAGGAAACCTTATGAAGTAAAACAATTTTTGTTACAGCGTTTGCTTATGACTCCTCAGGAAAATAGATGACTACAGGATAACGGCGTCTTACAGCCATGACATAGCAAATGTCTCATCGCGTTTGAACAGTTAGGAACTTCCTGGTGTGCACACTATTTTCTTCACGGACCCTGCAGTTGGCCTTATTATGAAAGAATCGTTGGTGGACCCTTGGGGCTGGTCCTGGAAAATTGGGGTGGGGTGAAATTGGGAGAGCGGGGTGACTAAGGGGGGGGAGAGGGGGGGGGGGTGCGGTGGGGTTGGGGTGTGGAGGTGTTGGCGGGGGGGTGGGGGCAGGGGAGGGGGATTGGAGGGGGGGGGCTGTGGGGGGGGGGTTGGAGAGCGCCGGGGGGGGGCGGGGGCGGGCTTGGGGTGCGTAGGGGCAGAGGCGGCGGCGGTGGGGTAGGGTGGCGGGTGGGAGGGAAGGGCACGCCGCAGAGCTGGTGCGCGGGTGTGCTAGGGAGGCTGGGGGGTGTCTGGCCGACGGGGGTGGTTCGGCTGCCTGGGCCGAGGAGGGGGGGGAATTGTGTGTCCGGGGGCGCTGGGGTGGAAGCGCCGGTGAGAGGGGGGGGTACGGGGGGGGGGGCGGTTGGGTCGTGCGGGGTGGGGAGGATCTCCTGGCGGAAGAAGGGGGTGCTGATGGTGCGGCCGTGAGTCTTGGCGTAAGGGCCGAGGCGGCGGGTAGCGGACCGGGGGTGGGTGCCCGAGGGGTAGGGCCCTCAGAAGTGGTGTGAGGGAGGGGATGGGGGGAAGGGGGGCGGGCAGGGCGGGGTGGGCTTTCGGGTTGGGAGGGGGGGGGGAGTGAAGGTGATGGGGATTGGTGGGATGTGGGTGAGGAGGGGGGGGGTGAGATGCATGCGGGATTTGAGGTTGGGGAATAGGGGTGGGAGGGGGGCAGGAGTGCAGGGAGGTGAGAGGAGAGAAGGGAAAGAAAGGGGGGGTGGGGGGGCGCGTGGGCGGGAGGTGGTGTTGGCGGGATGAAGGGGGGCTGGGGGGGGGTGGTCGCGAATGGGGAAAATGGGTACGTGCGCCGTGGGGCGGGACGGGTCGGGAGGGCTCCATAGCGGGGGAGGCTTGTCGGCGAATGGGGAAAAGGGGGGGGAGAAAATGGGGGGGCCCTTCCCGTGGAGGAAGGGGGGAGGGGAGGGAAAGGGGAAAACGTGCGCTCGGATCGACGGGAGGCCCGACAGGAGCGTCCATGGGAGCGCTCGGGGGGGGGGGCGGGAAAGTTTGTGGTGGCGGACGGGGGGGGGGAAGTGAGGGGGTGGGGGGGGCTTGGGGGGTTGGACGGGGGGCGTAGGTGGTCGCCGGAGTGAGGGGGGGCGAGGCCCGGGAATTAGGCGGGTTTGAGGGGGGGATGAAGGCCGAGGGGGGTGGAGGGGCGAGGGGAGAATGGGGGCGGCGGGACCGTCCGGTCGATGTGGACGATGGGGGGCGTTCGAGGGGTGGGGGGCTGGGGTGGGTGGGGGGCTCGGGGTTGGGGGAAAGCGCGTCGGGCACGACGCTAGTGCGCAGGGGCGGTGGGGGGGTGGCGGAGGCGCGTCTGTGGCAGGGGAGGGAGCGGCAGGGGGGCTACGCTTGGCATGGGGGGGAAAGATGGATGGCTCTGCTGGGGTGGCCGAGTGAGGGGGGGGGGCGGGGGAGGGGGTCGTAAGGGAGGCGGTTCGGGTTGAGCTGCGTGGAGGGGCGGGGGGTCGAGCGGGATAGTGCGAGGCATGCGGGTTCGCGGAGGTACTCGGAGGTGGGGGGCGGCTGGGCTGGGGGGGCAGGTTGCGTGCGGGCCGGGGGCGGGCGGGAAAGGGGGGGGGGAGGGGGGGGGGGGGGTGGGGCAAGGGAGTGGGTGGGGTTGAGTGGAATTGGGGGTGGGGGGCTGCGGGGGGGTCGTGTGTGGGGGCGGGTGGTTGCGAGCGGGGGGATGGGGGGAGGGGGGCCCTAGACGGGAGTTGAAAGGAAAAAGAATCGGGGTTGCGGAAATGGGCGGGATAGGTGGTGGTTTGAAAGATGCTGGACGGGTTCAGAGGGGGAAAACGGTTGCTGGGGGGAGGGGGGGGTGTGTGGGTGCTAGGGCGGGGTCAGAGCGTGGACTGGCTGGCCGGGGTCGAACCAGTTGGGCGGGACAAACGAAGATGGGGGTGGATGTTCCGGGGAGCGGGGCGGGGACGGTGGGGGGGGAGACAGGGGCGGGGAAAAGGTCGGGGGCGGCGAAGGGTCAGTGGTGTGGGCGAGGTGGCGAGGATGTGGGTAGCTGGTGAGGAGGGAGATGGGTGTGGGGGGGGGGGGGGGGTTTGCGGGGGGGGGTGCGGTGGGCAGTGGGCGGTAGCAGCGGGGAACTAGAACGGGGGGGGGGGTTTGGGGTGGAGGGGGTGGAGTGTGCCCGCGTGGACATGGGGTGGGGCGCCGCGGGTGCTGAGTCGGGGTGGGCGGATGTGAGGTTTGGGGGGGGAGGACTGCGTATGGTGGCGAGCGGGAGGGGGACGGGGTGGCGTGTTTAGGGTGGGGAAAGGTGGGCGGCGCGGCGTGCGCGTGCTGCGGACGTGTGGGGGGGGGGTTTGCGGGTACGGGGGACGAGGTCTGCGCGGGGGCGTGTTGGGGGGGGAGCTGGGGGGGGGGGGGCGGCGCGTGGAGAAAGAGCCGAGGCGAGGGGGTTGTGGCGGCGGAGCGGGGGAGGCCTCTGTATCCCTGGGGAAAGGGGGGTGCGGGTTGTTCGGGGACGTGGTGTGAGGGTTCGTTTAGGGGAGGAGGGGGGGGGGGGGACTGGGGGAGATGAGTGCGTGGAAGTACCCCAGAGGGGTGGAGGGGGGGGTGTGGGGGGGGTGGGGTGGAAGGGGGTGTAAGGGGACGGGGTCGGCGTTGGGAGGCGGGGGGGGGGTTGGAGGTTGGGGAGGGAGGCGGGGAGAAAGGGGATGGGGGAGGCGGGGGGGGGGGCGGGAGGTTGGGGGGGTGAGGAGAGGGAGTGGCTGGGGGGGGGGGGAGGGGGGGGTAGTATGGGCGGGGGGTGGTAGAAACGGGGTTGCGATGGCGACGGGGGAGGGGGGGGGGGTGGGGGAAGGGGGGGGGGGGGGGGGCGGGGGGGCCGGGGAGGTAAAATAGGGCGGTGGCCCCGTGGGGGGTGAGGGGGGTGGGGGGGGTGGGGGAGGCGGGGGAGTGGGTTGGTGGGGGAAGGGGGCGGGGTGGGGGTGTGTCGAAGCTGAAGGGGGAGTGGTCGTGGAGCGGTGGGAGGGGTGCGATGGGGGGCGGGGAGGAGAGGGTGTGGCGTGTGTGTGGGGGGAAAAACAGTGGCGGTTGGTAATGGGGGCTACGGGGGGAAGGGTGGGACGAGGGAAAGGTGTCCGTGCGCTGGGCGGTGTGGTGGTAGGGGTTTGGGGGGGGCCGGGAGAGTGAGGAGGGGTTAGGGTGGGGGGGGTGGGAGATTGAAGCGGGGGTAGCGTGTTATTCTGGTCTGTGGTTCGTGGCGAGGGCAGGGGGCTCTGGTGGTCGGGGGAGGAGGGGTGAACAGGCGTTTGCGGGAAGTGTGCCTGGGATTGGGGGGGGTGTGCCCGGATGGGCACGGGGAGGATTCTGTCGGGAGGGGGGTGGAGTTGCAGGGATGTGGGGGGATGGATTCCTGGACGGGGTCGGAGGTCTTTCGTGGTGGGCCTCTTTCTAGCGGGATGGGGTGGTGGGGGGGGGGGGGGCTGAGGGCGGGCGGGGAAAAGGTGGGAAGTGGGTGCTGGGAGGCGTTAACACTCTCGCGGGTAGGGTTCCTGTGTGGCATAGAGGGGGAGGGCGCCTACGTAGGGTGGGCCGCGGGTCCTGGTCTTGGGGGGGAGAGTTTTGGGGGGGAGGGGGTGGGGTTCGGAATAAACGGGGTCGTACGGGGGGGGGTGGGTGGGAGAGTTGGGGGGGGGAGCGGCGGAAGGGTGAGGAGGGTTGATGGGGGGTGGGAGGGGGAGGGGTGGTGGGGGAGGGTCGCATGGGCGGTGGGGGAGGGCAGACGCTGGGGGTGGTGTGTAAGGGGCGGTGATGGAGGGAGTGAATGGGGAATCTGGGTGCTGCGGATGCAGTGCGTGCGGGGTGCGTGGGGGGTGTTTGAGGCGGGGGAGCCGCAGAGGAGGGGGGGAAAGGGTCCGGGGTGGGGGTGCGGGGGCTGGGGGGGCTGGGTGCGAGGATGGGGGGACGGTCGAGGAGGGCTGATGAGTTGGAAGGGGTACTGCGAGGGGGGTGAATCGCGATCATTGTGGCGGGGGGGGGGCTGCCGGGTGGTAGGGGTGGACTTGCGGACGTTACCCGTGGCGGCGGGTCGGCCGGGCCGGGTGGCGGGGCTGTGGGTCGTAGGATTTTTAGCGAGGGGAGTGGGTCAGCGGTGTTGGGGGGAAGGGGGGGGAGGGGGGGGGATGTTGGGGGGTGGGAGGTTGGGGCGGGGGGGGTGGGGGGGCTGCCGGAGGGAGATGGAGGAGGGTGGGGGCGGAGGTGGGGGGAGACGGCAGGGGTGGGACGGGGGGGGAGGGGGGGGGGAGTGGTGGTGGAGGCTGGGCCGCGGCGGGTGCGCGAGGAGGCGAGTGTGGGGGGATTGCTGGGGTGGGGGTGGATCGGGGCTTTCGGGTGCTGAGAGGTGGTGGAGCGGAGTGGTGGGGGGACGGGAAACCTGAGAGGGGACGGCGGGAGGAGTTGTCGGGTGGTGGGGTTTGAAGTGGGGGGGGGTGGGGGAGGAGGGAGGGGATTTTGGACGGGTGGGGGTGGGAGGGTGGGAAGTGGCTGTCAGGAGGGGAGCGGGAGAGGCGGGGGAAAAGCGGGCGGTGTGGAAGGGTCTGGAACAGCAAAAAGACCCCGAACGAAGAAAGACGTACGTTCCTTCATATCGCTATGTGCATACTATCAGAAGTACATCCAGAACTTCAACGGACTGACGGGAACACGCGTATAGCACTTTGAAAGGACAGTTGTCTGCATACCCCATCTTGAGGTTGCCTGACCTCAAGAAACCTTTTGTACTGAGAGTCGACGCGTCAGGTCAGGGCATCGGGTCAACACTGCTTCAAGCCGATGACAGCGACCTGAACATGCTATTTCCAGTTGCCTATGGCAGTCGGAAATTAAATAAAGCGGAATGGAACTACAGCGTAGTTGAAAGGGAATGTCTTGCTCTGATTGACGGTATCAGACGCCATCATGAGTTTCTTTATGGTACATCTTTCACGGTGCAAACAGACCACGCTCCGTTAGCATTTCTTGGTGCCAATAAAGAATTTAACGCTAGGATCATGCGTTGGGCCCTCCTTTTAAGCGTTTATTCTTTCAAAGTGGAATATATTCCGAGAAGACAGAATGTTGGGACTGATTTCCTGAGTAGAAACTGGTCTACAGAGGAAGAAGAGCAAACTGAAGATACCACTCATCCTAAAATCACCAATCAGGTCACCTCCATTGTCAAAAAAATGAAACATGAAAAATGGTTTCATGTCTAAAAGTGGGGACGATTGTGACGTACGTCTAGTTTGACAAGTGAATTCTCCCTGATATGATGGATGATTTAAAGGGACTTTTAGCTTTTCATAACATTAGAACCCCTGAACATGTGTTGTAACTTTTCGTTTGCCAGAACTCATTCCACCGGGACTCATTTAGTGTGCGGCACGAGATCAAAGAGACAGACTGAGGGATTTCAGGGGAGACTATCGGCGTTATCAAAGACAGTAGTGGTCCCTGATACGAGACGCAGTTGCTTGCCGCTAATTTCGCGTCTCGGTGTCAATCGCAGAATCGAGCGAACGGGGAAAGCGAAACGGGCAGCAGCGAGCGGATACGAAGACCAGGGGGCGGCTTCTTCTCTTGATTTGGCGGTCAGATCCCCAAAAGTTCGTGAGATCAAATAAGCTGTCAAGTTTATCATGTCCCACTCAACTTACATTCCATTTTAGCTAAATAGACCATGAAGAACTAGAAACGTTATCACTCGCTGGCCAGACCTTTACAGAAGCACTAGCTTTATTGAAATCTTGTTATAGATTTTCCCCTGGATTTCATATATATAATTGCAGTGATTTCTATTTCTGTGCAAAGCGGTAATATATATTGTGTAAAGTGATCAGTGGTCTAGTTCAGTCATTCTATTTCCATGGATTTTGTGTTAATTTAAATCTATTAAATTAAACCATCTCAATAGTTCCAGTTGAAAATATAATGATCTATCTATTATATTATTTCAAAAGATAATAGATGCTTAAATTAACTTTTAAAGTCGCGAAGGAATTTATAATTAATAAATTAAGTTAAGTCCTAGTTTTATAGATGTGTGTTTTTAACCACTAGAATTCGCGCAGTGTTTATTAAATACATAATTAAATACTCGAGTGTATTATAGGCTTAACGGGAAATTCATCGCGCTTTAGAAGGTTATTTGTTTTCGGTATATTACATGTCTTTTTTTTCTTTCATACAGAGTGATCGTAACCTGTGCGATCCCAGCATTAAGAAAGCAATAAAGAAATCAATCTAAGCAAGGCAAAGCATAAACAGTGTGTAGAGTTCCCCTGACGCAGAACTTGTTGAGACTGTGTAAATTTTTAATCTTTGAGGCGATTCTATGTTTGGAATTCCGCTATCTAACTTATAGCAAAGAAAGCACACCCAAAGACAAATTTAACGCACCATCAAACAACTTAAATCGTAACGGGAAGAAGAACACTGGCCCGAGCTTTGTTAGTTTACTGACACAGAAAGATAATTCATAATTTCCTGAACAGTGATGTGACTAGTTTTCTCACTGGACTTAAACCATACCTCACGGATAAAGTGTACCAGCACGCGTAAGAATTTTATTATCAGCGGCATAGTCAAATAGACCACACTATCCTCACCCCAGTATCAGAGACCGTGCCCTCCCATAGAAACTGTTACTAAGAAAAGAGACACAACTACAGATTCATTTTCCAGCGATTACGGGATCCTTTTATGTGCTGACCGCATACCCGCTAATCTGGGGCTAGAACTTGAACAAACACTCATACATTTAGTTTGAGGTGTAACTGCTGTTGTGTTATTCTATGGAGTGCAAGATTTTTTCACAATCGGTAAGTGAGAGCAAGATGAGTGAAGGCCTTTGCTAGCGCGTGTATGAATGACAGGAAATTAATTCTTTTTTGTGACCATTTTGTTAACTTGCTTACCTGGTAATATATATATATATATATATATATATATATATATATATATATATATATATATATCTTTTCTGTATACCCTACATTGTTCCTTTAAGTGGGATAGTTGATAATTTGTTAACTCTGTTTAAAACCACCTCCTTTCCATTTGCTTAGTAAAGGGAAGAACAGCTGGGAAGAACAGGTTTTTTTCTATCACCTATACCTAATTTTGTAACACCTCTTTCAGAGTAATTAACTTCACTGTTAGGTTAACGTACCTATGTTCCTGATATTATCTATCTTTGGACTGGGTTTATCTTTGTCTAATAAGCGGGAAGGGCTTAGTCGAAACCAATCTTCTTCACCCCTTCCAAACTTGTTATTTGCATTTGTGTACTTATGATAATTTATGTAATATCTGATATTTTTAGTGATTGATGTTTAAAGTGAATAAAATCACATAAACTCATTTAGTTCTGTGTGTTGGATATACCCAAAGCCCAACTTTTCCCCTTATTCGTTTAATATAGGTTGTATCAACGTCGCCTGTGTGTGTGAAAAACACCAAATCGGTGTGCGCGCAGATGCGGGTCTGGAAAACTGGCAACTAATTGTTGACCAGGAGAGTGAAAGAGAAGATTGAGAGAAACGATTTGTCGTAAATAAGTCTGTCTTTACTCTCCTCCAGCTCGCTGTGAAGCAACTATTAAATCTCTACATTTTCTATCACTGAGCTTTCCATCATCATTTTTCACTCTAAACCGGACCACTATTTCTAAGACTCTTTTCTCTCAAAATAAATTTACGACACTTTTCAATCACAGTATCCAACAAATACCAAGTACTCCAACAGCTGGAAGATGAAGCAGATACAGAAGACAACTGGCAACAAGTAAAAAATATATGGAACGAGACATGTGAAGAAGTACTGAGAAAAAGAGAACATCGGCACAAAGCATGGATAACAACAGAAACCATTAGTAAGATAGAAGACAGGAAAAACAAGAAAGCAGATTTAAACAGAAGCAAAACCAGAAGCTCCAAAGCCAAGGCTCATGAAGTGTATATAGAAGCAAACAAAGAAGAAAGAAGACACATCAAAAGAGACAAGACGAAGTATATTGAAGAGTTGGCAAGGGAAGTAGAGGAAGCTGCAGCCAAAGGAAATATGAGGGACCTGTACAACAATACAAAGAAGCTAACAGGGAAATATAAGCAAGTAAATGGCCTCATCAAAGACAAGAATGGAAAATTGCTTAGTAATATACAAGAACAAATGAAGAGACGGACAGAACATTTTGAGGAACTTCTCAATAGACCAGCTTCACCTAATCCCTCAGACATCCAGCCAGTAGAAGAGGAGCTACAAATCAGCTGTGAACGACCAAGTAGAGAAGAAATAAAGAAAACCATAAGGCTTCTGAAAGATGGAGAAGCAGCTGGTCCAAATGGCATTCCAGCAGAGGCCATCAAAA
This sequence comes from Oreohelix idahoensis, assembly GCA_024509875.1. Taxonomy (NCBI): domain Eukaryota; kingdom Metazoa; phylum Mollusca; class Gastropoda; order Stylommatophora; family Oreohelicidae; genus Oreohelix; species Oreohelix idahoensis. The sequence goes on from JAMPIV010006331.1 coordinate 13,872, forward strand.
CAGATATTGATACCTCTACAGAGATATTATACAAACTACTTGGCAAAGTCTGGGAGAGAGGGAATATAAGCAGAATGGAAGGAAGGTTTTCTGGTCAAGTTGCATAAGAAGGGAAATTTACAAAAGTGCTCACATTATAGACGAATAATGTTACTATCAGCGCAAGGAAAAGTATTAAACAGAATCATCCACGAGAGATTAAAAGAGTTCATAGACAAGCAACTGAGAAATGAACAAGCAGGTTTTCGATCGCGTATATTATGATAGCTTTATATGTAAGAATGTACACATTCTATTTATATATAATACTTGGTCATACAATAAAACATACGTGCATAATCAAGTACAGTAGGACCCCGCTCATACTTCCGGTTAGGTTCTAGACCCCCGCCGAAAAGCGGAAATCGCCGTAAAACGGATCATAACCATTTTCTTACAAATGTATATAAAATCCAAAGAATATGTTTAAACTATAATATATTAAATGCGCAATAGAGGTTAGGCCTAAAAATACGATACAAAATACAATACAACATTAAATACAAAAAAATACAATACAAAATTATGATAACTTTACAACTTCTAAAGTAAGAGATTTTTTTAATACTACTACACTTAGATGCCATTGCAATTAATTTAATAAAATATTATTTATTCTTCTTCGTTTTCTTCGTACACTCCCAGACGTCTACTTGAATGTTTTCAAAGAAAGCAGTAGTCAGTTTGTGGCTATTTGAATCTGCGTAGAGCTTTTCAACTAATGGTACTGGTGTCTGCATATGCGCTTTCTCTGTTCCACATATGTTGGGCATCTTTGAATCAGATGTTCTGTGGTCATTTTATCAGTGCCACATTTATACTATAATAAAATACATTTTAAAGAGTGAAAGCTTGGAAAATTACTTGAATACATGGAAGCGCTGAGCGTTCAAATACTGTAAATAGACTGGATTACCGACAATAAATAGGCACCTGAAGCCATTGTCGTTCTCAGCTGCGGAGCGCGTCATGCCGGAAACGCGGAAACTGCCGAGTATGTATATAATTGAAAACGGCCGTATTCGCGGAACACCGAAAAGCGGGGCCCTACTGAACAAATATTCGTATATATATATATATATATATATATATATATATATATATATATATATATATATATATATATATATATATATATATATATATATATATATATATATATATATATATATATCCTCAAAGGCGTCCCCGCTTATTCGACAGGTTAGGGTCCAGAGCACTGTCGGAAAGCGGAACCCAGTCTATTTTTAGCTTGCAAATCCATTTTGGCTGTCGAAAAACGTAAATAACGCACTATAGATCACTTGCGAATGTGTGCGAAAGCTACATAACATACTACGAGGGACGGTCAAAAAGTAATGCCTCGTAATTTTTAATTTCATTCAAAAGGCAAGAAAACAGATAACATTCACAATAAAATATAGCCCCAAGTCTGAACTTCAAAAATTTATTTCTCAATGTAGTCTCCGTTATTTGTTACAGTTTTTGTCCATCTTCGCACAAGGGCATGTATCCCCGCACGGTAAAAATTTGTGTCCTTTTTCCTAAACCACTGGTGTACGGCGCGTTTAAGGGTCTCGGTGTCCTCAAAGTGATGTCCGCGAAGATCTTCTTTCAGTGGTCCAAACAGATGGAAGTCAGAAGGTGCAAGATCGGGACTGTAAGGGGGATGTGGTAATAATGTCCAGCCAAATTCTGCAATCGCATCAATGGTGCGTTTATCGGTGTGTGGCGTGGCATTATCGTGCAACAGTAGTGCAGTTTCTCTGATCTTTTAATGGGTAAAGTCGTCGAAGACGACCTCTAAGCTTCTTCAAATTTTCAATGTAACGGTCTGCATTCACCATGTTTCCCGGTTCCAAGAAGTCTTCTCATCCCAAAACACGGAGGCCATAACTTTCCCTACATATGGTGAACTTTTGAACTTCTTTCTTGTCGGGGATGTTGTGTGATGCCATTCCATTGACTGCCTCTTGGATTCTGGTTAAAACAAATGAACCCAAGTCTCATCACCTGTCACAATATTCGATAAAAACTCTTCTCCTTCAGTTTCGTAACGGTGCAGGAGGTTGATGGCTATGGTTTTCCTTCAGCATTGAGGAATTCTATGACATAACGTTGTTTTAACCGAACGTCTTTGGCAGCCATTTTTAAAATGTTACAGTGGTGCCACCTGTTACTAAAACAGGTTGGTAATGCTATACAGTGCTGAAGAGTGTTTGAGGAATCCAGGTAAATTTACAAATTGCACACCGATGCAGTATTTACAGACATAAAAAATAGGAGGCATTACTTTTTGACCTTCCCTCGTATATGTATATAAAAGCACAGTAAAATGAACAAAAGCTTACCTTTAAATATACATAAGTACTGTACAGTAAAATGAACAAAAGCTTGGAAACATGACGAAATAGGTCGAAAGAGCGGACCACGTGTCGAATGTATGGGTTCTGGTTATAATTGAAAAGCGTCGAAAGAGCGGATCGTCGAAAAGCGGGGGATGCCTGTATATATGCATTACTCTACAGTTCCCCATTGAGCATAAGCCTTCAACAAATGCTGTACTATTCTCCTTATCCTGTGCCATCTGTTCAAGGTATTACCATGACAACGGTATCTCTGTCATGTCTGTCTCCACATCTCTTCTCTATGTGTTATTGCCTCTCCCTCTCTGTTTTCTATCCCGGGGGTTCCAGAGCACGAACTGCCTTCCAATGCTACCATTCCGCGATTTATTAACTACAAAAATAACCAGATTTGTCTTCAAGTCTGTCCTAGCAAGTCTCAAATCACGTTTCAAGTCTCTTAGTACAATTTCAAAATCGAGTCTCCAGTCTTTAATAGTAACTTTCAAATCAAGTCAAAAGTCGAGTCTTATTGTTTGATGTAACACTGTTTATAATATATTATATTTACACAGTTACATCATTCATTATAAATAATATTGAAAAATTGTAATCTATATTTTTACTCTGTGCGTGTGGGTGTGTGTGTGGATGTGTGGGTGTGTGTGTGGGTGTGTGTGTGGGTGTGTGTTTTAAAGTGACTACTTGTACTTTGTCGTAATTTTATAAGATAGGTTTATGAATATTTATGGTCCGGTCTGAGCAGAGGTGATAGTGGAAAATGTGTGAGAATAAAGGTGCAAGAAGATAGATTTTTCACAAGGGGGTGATAGTGTAAGAGAAAGATCAGTCTCTGGAGTGAGTAGTTTCTCTACTCCAACCTATCTATACGACTATATTGTAATCAGACGAACTTTCACTCCTTATATACCAAATATAAGTTACACCTCACATACATACACAACTGCAGGACGAATACGCACAGACGTGAAAACTATGGATAATATATATGGGTAGGGGTTTGACCAACACATTAAATCAAGTTTTTATTCAGTTTATTATCACTTAAAAAACTTCACAACATCAAGCATATACATATCAATACAAGCATATGTTTAAGACAAATGAAGATAACCCAATATTGCCCGCCCCTCTTGTAGAGAAAGGATCCCAAAAGAAGTTAATAACCCCCAAAAGGTCAAAGGTTAACAATAAGGGTATGGAATAGTCAGTAAAGGAAAAGAAAAGTTCCTAGTTAAGCTATCCGGTAAATAATCAGGTTAGTGAGGAAAAAAGATTAGTATACTGATGGTAACATGGGAAAATATGTTTCTCTCTTTCTGTTTTTTCACTCATTCATTCTGTGGCCACACGCATTCTCGTTTACCCAGTAGTTGTCGCAGATATCCCTGTGAAGAAAAAAAACTAACATTAATATGACCCTACAATGTTCAGGTTGATTGCCAATCCCGGCCCCAGACTAGCCATGGTGCTTACTGCTAATGTCAAGGTAGTCGCCGAAGATGGTGCATTAATTGTTTTCCTGGAGAATTCACGTATCACTACCAATAGTTGGTTGGAATAAGACGTATTTGTGATGGTCACCGTCATAGAAAGAAAAAAATACATTGTTCCTGTACTGTCTAGCCTCTGGTTGCTGAGACACTCTGTTACGTTATGCAAATGTTAATAATAATTAATTATCGGCTGTTCTCTGAGTTGATGGCCGATTTCTGAACAGCAAATGCTCTTGAGTATAATCCCTGTGAAAAACTACTGTCATGGGTCAGGTAAATTGATATATATCTTGCCACAGCGGGCTGATCCAATTGATATAAAATCTGGTAATGTTCAGGTCCAGTTTAATATTATAGTTATTGTTTCTAGATTGGCCTCTCTCATGAATGAAGAAAGTGGACCACACAGGTCAAAAATCGAAGACCTAATAATACAATAATATCTCTGGATAGCTTATAAGACCGCTAGTTCGCTGGTTTTGATCAAGCCTAGATTTAGGAAGAAATATAAAACATTTAACCATAATATCAATATCCTATCCTAACACGCGTAAAGGTAAGATCTCTTATCCATTCCGTTATTAAATTAGATTAGGAACCACAAGTGTCTAGCTTGTCTTATCGCTTTTAACACATTATATAGACACTAGTCATTTATACAATTACGCCTAATGAATAGAAGTAAATTGTATACCGTCAATTATCAATCGCCTATCGTATTTATTAATTAATTAAAACCATCTGGAATAAAAAATAGCTATGCGTTATTTAGTACACCATTTTTAGCACTTAGAAAATCCCAGTGAATTCTAATGATAAACTCAACACAAAAGATCACGAAAAATGCTAATATCTATTATCGCAAATAGAAATGAATTTATCTCCACGGAATTCTAGTACTACACTTCCATAGTGGCTCTTAGAAATCGCTAGATTATCCAAAATTTTCTGAGGCGACTAGATAACTGATTTTAGGAGATAGAGTATTTATACACGGATAGCGTTGTTTCGCTGGAAGATGACGAAAGTCACGCCTTGGGCACTCAGTGGGAATCAACGGGGTTTTCTTCCGAGATAAAGAATTTCCTCCGTTCGCTCTGTTCGCCGTTGAATCGACAACAAAGGCTTCTGATCTCGGCGATTGTCTCCCTGTTATGTACAACATCACAGGATTCGCTCGAGCTTGTAGAGAACTACAAAGCAGTTTTACCTTCCATGTGTTTTGGGCCCGTATCGCATTCTGTCAGTTGTCGTAATACTGACGCTCTGCTCGCATGGGAGCTTCAGGCAAACGCACTTGGTTCGTCCCCTTGAAAGGAATGACAGTTATGAATCTAGGTGGACTCTCGTCAGCGCGTGAAACAAGAAACTTAGGCGTGGCTAAAATATGAGTTAGACAGATAGCGAAAAGGTATGGATTTTGCGTGACAAACCGTGCATACTAATGAGGAACAAAGGTGGAAAGCGAAAGCGGACGGATTCATGTAGTCTGTTTACATAACCTGTCACTCACTTGATCAATGACTATTCATTTTATTTCATCGATTAAAACAAAACCATTATTAGTTTCTCTGTATGAGTAGGTTATCAATGAGAACGCCCAACATTGACAAGTCCCGAGTCGAGTTGCTTTAAAATAAAAATAAAAACTCTGGTGTGACGTAAATTCGATTTCAATTCTATCGTCTCGAGTGGACGACACTGGATACAACTGAGCTGCAGAGGACAAACGTAATAGAAAAAAACTTCTAAATTACAGGCATTAAAAAAAAAAAAAACAGTAGTTCAAGCTAAGCTGCGATTGTTGAATGTTTTCTCGCACAAGCATGGCTTGTGTACAATCCCACAAGCCCAGTTACCTGTACATCCAAATAGAACCATGTGATGGACTACTTCCCTGTTGTTGAGTATGGGCGTGACAGCCACCATATGGAAGTCTTGATCCCGGGGGACTCCCAGCTCGTGGAGGTCATAAATCTTGCACTCGTAAGTTGTCATTTTTGCCGGGACTGGAGTACCTTCAGGTAGCCGTGCTGTTATGTTCATGATATCTGAAGAAATAACAAATTATAAATAGCGAGATACGACAAGAACCTGTCATGTAAAACAATGGCTATGTTAATGTTGTTGTTGCTCTTTTACAGCCAATATCAAGTTGAAGCCTCCCTGGTATTATCTACACTTGTAGATCTAGGCTTTTCATGTGGCTTTTCTGGAATTCCGAAACGTGTTGATTTGAAGTCATGAGCTCCAGTTTCTCTAACTTGGCTTACATTTAAAGGATCATCACATCTGGTCTCAATATATGAGGAAGAACTGCGTGTCATACTGTGCTTTCCCACCATCCAAAGGCGGCTCTCCAAATATACAGAGCTAAAATACTGTGCTCTGGTTCTGGGCTCTCCCAAGGAATTGTTACGTCCTGCACAGAACCACTTCTCAGCTCCCCCTGCCTATCACTGGGTCCATAGTGAGGTCCTCTTGTACAAACCATCACTGTACGCGACATACGTTTAGGTTTGGTGAAGGATTCTTTGAGAAATATGCTTGCATATTGACTCCATGCAAGCAGAAGGAGCCAGTAAGTTAGCGCAAGCTCTCTAAGACCTACACCAGTGCTGGCTCTGTGATTCCACCTTTGGTAGCTATAGGAAGAAAGAAGAACGAATGAACGACCGAACGTTTTTGTTCAAAGGGTTAAGAATTGGGCACGCAGGCCCGTCTAATATTCTGAAGATGAGGTACGATAAGATTGCCATTATGGAACTGATCAAACGACAGAACCAGGCAATACCAGCGGAATAAGGTGTGAGAATGCGGCACATATGTTGGATAGCACACACACTGAGAGACCATTTAATAGCAATACAAGGCAGTTCTTGTTGTTAAATCTCCAAGATAAGAGATGTTGAGGGAGAAACAAAGAAATAACCGAATCAGTTGTGAGACAAAGAATTAACCGAATCAGTTGAGAGACAAAGAAATAACCGAATCAGTTGAGAGACAAAGAAATAACCGAATCAGTTGAGAGACAAAGAAATAACCGAATAAGTTGAGAGACAAAGAAATAACCGAGTCAGTTGAGAGACAAAGAAATAACCGAATCAGTTGAGAGACAAAGAAATAACCGAATCAGTTGACAGACAAAGAAATAACCGAATCAATTGAGAGACAAAGAAATAACAGAATTAGTTGAGAGACAAAGAAATAACCGAATCAGTTGAGAGACAAAGAAATAGCCGAATCAGTTAAGAGACAAAGAAATAACCGAATCAGTTGAGAGACAAAGAAATAACCGAATCAGTTGAGAGACAAAGAAAGCACTGAATCAGTTGAGAGACAAAGAAAGCACCGAATCAGTTGAGAGACAAAGAAATAACCGAAGCAGTTGAGAGAAAGAAATAACCGAATCAGTTGAGAGACAAAGAAATAACCGAATCAATTGAGAGACAAAGAAATAACAGAATCAGTTGAGAAACAAAGAAATAACCGAATCAGTTGAGAGACAAAGAAATAGCCGAATAAGTTGAGAGACAAAGAAAGAACCGAATCAGTTGAGAGACAAAGAAATAACCGAATCAGTGGAGAGACAAAGAAATAACCGAATCTGTTGAGAAAAAGGAAATAAAAGTTCTTGCTGAGAAACAAAGAAAAACCAAATATGTCTATAAACAAAGAAATAATCGAATATGTTGAGAAACAAAGAAATAAAAGACCTTGTCGAGAAACAAAGAATTAACCTAATCTGTTGAGAAACAAAGAAATAACCGAATCTGTTGAGAAACAAAGATATAACCGAATCTGTTGAGAAACAAAGAAATAACCGAATCTGTTGAGAAACAAAGAAATAACCGAATCTGTTGAGAAACAAAGAAATAACCGAATCTGTTGAGAAACAAATAAATAACCGAATCTGTTGAGAAAAAATAAAAATAAAAGCTTATAGAGAAACAAATAAATAACCGAATCTGTTGAGAAACAAAGAAATAACTGAATCTGTTGAGAAACAAAAAAAGAAAAGATTGTTGAGAAAAAAATAAATAACCGAATCTGATGAGAAAGAAAGGAATAACCGAATCTGTGCAGAAACTAAGAAATAAGCGAATCTGTTGAGAAACAAAGAAATAACCGAATCTGTTGAGAAACAAAGAAATAAATGAATCTGTTGAGAATAAAAAGAAATAAACGACGTCGTTGAGAAACCAGGCAATAAAATATATTGTTGTTTTGTTTCGTCTCACTCTGTAAGTAGATTCCTTAGTTTTGTTTCGCCTGACACTGAAACAAACAATCAAAAACATTAAGTAAATAAAGATGATTTGTCGTCGTTTCGCCTGACTCTGTAAATAGATTTATTTTCGCTTCGGCTGATTCTGCAACAACGAAAAAATGTTTATTTATTTTTGTTTCGTTTGACTGCAAACATTTAAACTTACTTTTATCGCTCAAGGATGGACACTGAAACCCGTCTGTTTTACATATATCCTTTAGCCACTCCCACTGGGTTGAATATTTGGGGCTGACGATTTTCTTTCGCATACATTCAGTGCTGTCCCAGGGATCACAAATTCCTGCAGCACAGAGAAGATACACGTTTTTATAAAATATTTGCTACAATACCTTATGGAAAGAATTTAATAAAGTTAATAATGACTGGGCTATAGCAGTGTTTCCCAAACTTACAGTCATCGCGTACCCCTTGTGAAAATGTAGTGTTACTAGCTTAAAACCTCTAGGGTGAAGACAATTTGGGGGTAGTTCTGATAATACTACTGTATCTATACTCTCTCTGTCTCTCTCTGTCTCCCCCCTCTCTCTCTCTTTCTCTCTCTCTCTCTCTCTATATATATATATATATATATATATATATATATATATATATATATATATATATATATATATATATATATTTGTGACGTATAATGGAAATATAGCCTACAGTAATCTAACAGCCTTTATAATCCCGTTAGCGTTCTATGATTTGCTAGCAAAACCACGCATTTATCTGCCTGTCTTACTTACACAGGCTTATTTTTCATCAACGCCTCTTCTCTTTGAATATAATCAAACGAAGTTGTTTACAAATGTCCGTGACCTGCCAATCATAACAGGGAGCGAATCAGGTTGGTTTACCTAAGTTTATCACGCGAGCTGATTTGTCAATCATCGGATACATGACAGACCGCACGTGAATAACACCGGACTTTTTGAAGTAGTCGCACGGGCAAAAATCTTTCCCTTTGAAGTTCGTACACAGAAGGAAACCCCGAGCTTTAAAGATAAAAAAACAGGCAATTTTATATTCAGGATACTTGTATTTCCAAGGGATATCACTGTTACGGTATATGTTATTATCGTTGTCTGCTAAAGGTTAGCAGACGTGCAATTATAAAGGTTAAGACATTTAATATATTGCGATAGATGTTTCAATTATTGAACGCTCCATACACGATCGATTATGACGTGTCTAGCGTTGTTTGGGTCACAGTCGGTAACTAGGAGACGCTACCCTTTGTTACTTGACCGCCAAGCTGAATAGCTGCGTTTTCTAACCTTCCAATTCAATGGCATGATATAGCCATTTATATGTGCATTTATGATGGACCAGGGTCAGTCCTAGAACTCTATATGAGAGGAAACTTATGGAGGTTAGTGTTTAACTAGAATCCTCAGAAGGAGGAGAATAATCGTCAAATTCGTATGAAATATTCAGACTCGCAGTCTCACTGTCGGTAGGTAGCCATGTCTATCTGCGCGTGCATATAGCTGTGATGTTCTGACGACAATACTGCATTGTATCCTTAAACGGACATTGACACGTAAACCAGCAGTCTACGTTATTGATTAATTTATGCATGACTTATACGGATTTAGGTTCTGCTCATATTAGAAATGATCATCCTGTGTGTACATGTGATTAAATATTACGGACTCAATCTGAAGGCATTAATTACTTCATTAATGTTGCTGAGTTCAAGTATTACATGTTACTTCCTCATACCATGCTACTGAGTTGTATGAACGCTTCACCCTAATTCGCGTAATGATAAAACAAGCACGATGAACAAGAAATCACTAAAATAACTATACTCAGTACATGATCTTCAACCGGCAAAATAACTCAGCAACAAACTGGCGGCCGATTGTGGGGAACGACAGAAAAAAGAAACAAACTTCTGTTCCTTACGCACATGTTAACCACAATATTTACGATCAAGTTTCGATCACATGATCCAGTCGAAGATGACGTTGTACTCATTATAATGCCTAACAACGTGACGTCACCGAAGGTCGTGTAGGTGAACTGTCGGAGAAACCAAAGCCGTTTTCTAAGTCTAACCAGGGGAAACATGAGCCATTGAAGCAAACACACGATATGGACTACAGGAGCAGACAGTCAGGGGCATTAGCCTAGCTGTTGACGACCTCTAGCACTGATCTAAGCAACGGAAAAGATAAGTCTAGTTGTTTAACTGTCGTCATTGCAAACAGTAATACTGAGTCCATGCCTTTTGCCTGCATAGGCATGTTTTTTTCTGAATGTGTTTCATGTATTTTTTGGTTGTTTTAATGTGTTGTTAATTAGCGGGCCGGTTGGAGGGAACTGAAATCTCTGGGGAATGTCGCGAACAGCTGACCACCTAGATTTCAGTCGGTCTTAGGGCAGTTAAACGATTGCACTTTTGGAAGCCCCATTGAGGTTTGCCGGTGGACTGCCTGTCCAGATCTGCTATCGTTCGACGGTTTGTGTTAGCTGTGCCGTTCCGTAGATAACTGGTGTATTTTATTTGTACTAAGTTCACATTTTTATTCAGTTTTGTATCATGTTCGTTAACTATTTCGTCCAGTCTACTCTTACTATTATTTATTTTATGATTGTTAAATGTTCGTCCGTTATGAGTCCTGTGATGTCATCATTTTTTGCAGTCATTTTTTTTGGTGTACTTTGCATATTCAGTTGACCTCGGGTCAATCCTCGACCCTTCGTTTTCCGTGTGACACTTCCGCTTGTTTTATTTAGTTCATAAATTCATTTTTAATTGTGAAAATGTCTTGGTTGCGTCTTGACATTGTTTGTACCCTTTAGTTGCATCATTGTTTTGTTTGTCCTCATGATATATATTAAATACTACATTAATAATATGATATTATATTCAGTAATACACTTGTAATTTAATTTAATTAATTTTTTTTTTTTGACATTTAAGGTTAATATGGGACATTGCATAATTATGCAGTGATAGTCCAAGAAATTAGCACTACAATTTATAAGAGATGCCTAGGGCATAATAATAATAATAATAATATAATATATATATTGACCAAATAAAATAATCTTATAGTCTACCTTTGAGGTGACAGACCCATTGTATATTATTTAATATACTTTTCTGGTACTAAGAGAGTGACTTAGTACATTGAACAATATAATTACTAGGAATCATACCCAACATTATTGGATATTGAGATTAATTGTGTGATGTAATTACATTATAGTTAACAGATATCATAACTATTTATGATATAGTTAGTACTTAGATACAATATTGTTACAAAATATTGTCTACTAGTTGAACTTAGACATAAGAGTTCAGTACTATTGTGATTATTTATATTGAATATTCCTAAGTTGAGTAAGTATAATAATTACTCTGAAGCTACTATTGACTATTTTAATCAGTAATTATCAATAATTACTTACCGGATAAAAGTCAAAATGCTTACTATAGACCATTTCGTTAAAATTGGTAAAGAATATGGTTATAAATCTCAAGAACTTCGTCAGTTCGCTGAGGCAGAACTGGAAAAACATAAAGCAGAAATGGAGGAACAAAAGGCTGCATTAAAGAAAGAGGAAGCAGAACGTGAGATGAAGCAAATTGCCAAGGAAAATAGATTAAGAGAAATTGCTCAACAGGAAAGGGAGGAACGTCGACAAGAAGAAGAAAAAAAAAAAGGAGAGACGAATTGGAATTAGCACGTCTTCAGAATGAAACAGCAAGATTTCATGCACAAAGTGCTGCTGCAAACCAGAATAATAACGCACAAAATGGATCGTCATCCAGCCAAACTAAACATTTCTACAACTTTAAATTACCCACTTTCAACTTAAACGAGGACGACCTTTCATCATTCCTGTCACGTTTTGAACAGACTTGCAAAACAAATCATTTGCCTGAAGAGTCATGGGTACTCAAGTTAAATGAATTCTTGGTTGGAGAACCATTGACGGCTTCTCAAAATGCTGACCCATCAATAGCAAATAACTACGGTGCTATTAAGTCCTTGCTTTTACGAAGGTTTCACCTGGACGAGGAACACTGTAGGTTGAAATTTAAGGGAATTTTACCTGAATCTCCAAAAGATTTTGCAGGATTCATTGCGAACATACGCAATACATTTAATAGATGGGTTGAACTGGCAGAAGTCAACAAATCGTACGACAAATTAGTTGATTTGCTACTACGGGATAAGGTATTATCTTCGGTTAGCCAACCATTCTTTGCATATTTGCAGGAGCGTAAACCAGGTACTATTGACGAGTTGGAAAAAATTTCTTTAAACTACTGTTCGGCACATCCGAATGCGAACATTTCTAACTCTTCATTAAGAGAACCTCTACCTGTGGCGTCTAATATGGCCTACAATCATAATAACAAACTTTCCCTTTGAAGTTCGTACACAGAAGGAAACCCCGAGCTTTAAAGATAAAAAAACAGGCAATTTTATATTCAGGATACTTGTATTTCCAAGGGATATCACTGTTACGGTATATGTTATTATCGCCGTCTGCTAAAGGTTAGCAGACGTGCAATTATAAAGGTTAAGACATTTAATATATTGCGATAGATGTTTCAATTATTGAACGCTCCATACACGATCGATTATGACGTGTCTAGCGTTGTTTGGGTCACAGTCGGTAACTAGGAGACGCTACCCTTTGTTACTTGACCGCCAAGCTGAATAGCTGCGTTTTCTAACCTTCCAATTCAATGGCATGATATAGCCATTTATATGTGCATTTATGATGGACCAGGGTCAGTCCTAGAACTCTATATGAGAGGAAACTTATGGAGGTTAGTGTTTAACTAGAATCCTCAGAAGGAGGAGAATAATCGTCAAATTCGTATGAAATATTCAGACTCGCAGTCTCACTGTCGGTAGGTAGCCATGTCTATCTGCGCGTGCATATAGCTGTGATGTTCTGACGACAATACTGCATTGTATCCTTAAACAGACATTGACACGTAAACCAGCAGTCTACGTTATTGATTAATTTATGCATGACTTATACGGATTTAGGTTCTGCTCATATTAGAAATGATCATCCTGTGTGTACATGTGATTAAATATTACGGACTCAATCTGAAGGCATTAATTACTTCATTAATGTTGCTGAGTTCAAGTATTACATGTTACTTCCTCATACCATGCTACTGAGTTGTATGAACGCTTCACCCTAATTCGCGTAATGATAAAACAAGCACGATGAACAAGAAATCACTAAAATAACTATACTCAGTACATGATCTTCAACCGGCAAAATAACTCAGCAACAAACTGGCGGCCGATTGTGGGGAACGACAGAAAAAAGAAACAAACTTCTGTTCCTTACGCACATGTTAACCACAATATTTACGATCAAGTTTCGATCACATGATCCAGTCGAAGATGACGTTGTACTCATTATAATGCCTAACAACGTGACGTCACCGAAGGTCGTGTAGGTGAACTGTCGGAGAAACCAAAGCCGTTTTCTAAGTCTAACCAGGGGAAACATGAGCCATTGAAGCAAACACACGATATGGACTACAGGAGCAGACAGTCAGGGGCATTAGCCTAGCTGTTGACGACCTCTAGCACTGATCTAAGCAACGGAAAAGATAAGTCTAGTTGTTTAACTGTCGTCATTGCAAACAGTAATACTGAGTCCATGCCTTTTGCCTGCATAGGCATGTTTTTTTTTCTGAATGTGTTTCATGTATTTTTTGGTTGTTTTAATGTGTTGTTAATTAGCGGGCCGGTTGGAGGGAACTGAAATCTCTGGGGAATGTCGCGAACAGCTGACCACCTAGATTTCAGTCGGTCTTAGGGCAGTTAAACGATTGCACTTTTGGAAGCCCCATTGAGGTTTGCCGGTGGACTGCCTGTCCAGATCTGCTATCGTTCGACGGTTTGTGTTAGCTGTGCCGTTCCGTAGATAACTGGTGTATTTTATTTGTACTAAGTTCACATTTTTATTCAGTTTTGTATCATGTTCGTTAACTATTTCGTCCAGTCTACTCTTACTATTATTTATTTTATGATTGTTAAATGTTCGTCCGTTATGAGTCCTGTGATGTCATCATTTTTTGCAGTCATTTTTTTTGGTGTACTTTGCATATTCAGTTGACCTCGGGTCAATCCTCGACCCTTCGTTTTCCGTGTGACACTTCCGCTTGTTTTATTTAGTTCATAAATTCATTTTTAATTGTGAAAATGTCTTGGTTGCGTCTTGACATTGTTTGTACCCTTTAGTTGCATCATTGTTTTGTTTGTCCTCATGATATATATTAAATACTACATTAATAATATGATATTATATTCAGTAATACACTTGTAATTTAATTTAATTAATTTTTTTTTTTTTGACATTTAAGGTTAATATGGGACATTGCATAATTATGCAGTGATAGTCCAAGAAATTAGCACTACAATTTATAAGAGATGCCTAGGGCATAATAATAATAATAATATAATATATATATATATTGACCAAATAAAATAATCTTATAGTCTACCTTTGAGGTGACAGACCCATTGTATATTATTTAATATACTTTTCTGGTACTAAGAGAGTGACTTAGTACATTGAACAATATAATTACTAGGAATCATACCCAACATTATTGGATATTGAGATTAATTGTGTGATGTAATTACATTATAGTTAACAGATATCATAACTATTTATGATATAGTTAGTACTTAGATACAATATTGTTACAAAATATTGTCTACTAGTTGAACTTAGACATAAGAGTTCAGTACTATTGTGATTATTTATATTGAATATTCCTAAGTTGAGTAAGTATAATAATTACTCTGAAGCTACTATTGACTATTTTAATCAGTAATTATCAATAATTACTTACCGGATAAAAGTCAAAATGCTTACTATAGACCATTTCGTTAAAATTGGTAAAGAATATGGTTATAAATCTCAAGAACTTCGTCAGTTCGCTGAGGCAGAACTGGAAAAACATAAAGCAGAAATGGAGGAACAAAAGGCTGCATTAAAGAAAGAGGAAGCAGAACGTGAGATGAAGCAAATTGCCAAGGAAAATAGATTAAGAGAAATTGCTCAACAGGAAAGGGAGGAACGTCGACAAGAAGAAGAAAAAAAAAAGGAGAGACGAATTGGAATTAGCACGTCTTCAGAATGAAACAGCAAGATTTCATGCACAAAGTGCTGCTGCAAACCAGAATAATAACGCACAAAATGGATCGTCATCCAGCCAAACTAAACATTTCTACAACTTTAAATTACCCACTTTCAACTTAAACGAGGACGACCTTTCATCATTCCTGTCACGTTTTGAACAGACTTGCAAAACAAATCATTTGCCTGAAGAGTCATGGGTACTCAAGTTAAATGAATTCTTGGTTGGAGAACCATTGACGGCTTCTCAAAATGCTGACCCATCAATAGCAAATAACTACGGTGCTATTAAGTCCTTGCTTTTACGAAGGTTTCACCTGGACGAGGAACACTGTAGGTTGAAATTTAAGGGAATTTTACCTGAATCTCCAAAAGATTTTGCAGGATTCATTGCGAACATACGCAATACATTTAATAGATGGGTTGAACTGGCAGAAGTCAACAAATCGTACGACAAATTAGTTGATTTGCTACTACGGGATAAGGTATTATCTTCGGTTAGCCAACCATTCTTTGCATATTTGCAGGAGCGTAAACCAGGTACTATTGACGAGTTGGAAAAAATTTCTTTAAACTACTGTTCGGCACATCCGAATGCGAACATTTCTAACTCTTCATTAAGAGAACCTCTACCTGTGGCGTCTAATATGGCCTACAATCATAATAACAAACAAAGACATCACATGAAGACAGAAGTAGGTTCCAAAGAAATCACAATGTTAACTTTCAGAAGGGACATAATAATGATTTCAACAATAAAAATGAGTTCAACAGAGGTAGATCACGAGATAGAAATTATTCACCTCAAACAAACTACCACAATAGTCAACATAACACTAATTATAATCGATCACATACCCCCAATAATAACAATAACTGGAATGGTAATAATCATGGCTCGAGACATCGAGATAATAGTTACTATAGAGGACGACGAGATAATTCTAACAATTATACTCGTAATCGATCTCATTCTCGGGGATCATCTCATTACAACCATAAAACAGGGGCGGCAGTTACAAATAATACTACCCCTATAGCTCAGGTCCCACTTGACGATAATACAACACAGTCTTCTGCTGCATGTTTTGCTATTAATTATAATGTGGCAAATAGTTGCCAACAATGCAATCTTATTTTTCAGAAGGCGAAAGAAACAGTGCTTAACTGCGGACATATTACACCAGAGGTAGGTCTTGCAGTCAACGATGGAACAGGCTCATTAATTTTTAACAGGGGAATCGTTAATGGATCCGTCGTCTCAGTGCTGAGAGATTCAGGATCCACAACGATTGGTGTACGTCAGTCGCTGGTACATCCTAGCTGTGCGACAGGAGAATATGTACGCTGCATGACATTTGGTGGAACTATTGGGTTCTACCCCACAGCTATTGTTCATATTAGAACACCCTTTTTCACAGGGAATGTAAAAGTATGTATGCTAAAAAAGCCTATTGCTGATCTGATGGTTGGTCGTATACACGGCAGTAAAGATTGTACTCCAGATGAGATCATAGAATGGGAAAAACATAACCTATGCACTGGAAACGCCGTGACGACTAGAGCGCAGACTCAACTCATGGAGAAAGTTAGTGATAATAAGATGGATGCAGACAACCAAGAGGAGTTTGTAGTCAATTCACCTATTGACAGGGAAACATTTGCAACCAAACAAAAAGAGGATAAATCTTTAAAAAAATTTTTTAAGCTGGTTGATAAAGTTGACAATCTATCCTCAGGTAATAATAACAAACATTGGTTTGTTATTAAAAATGACATATTGATTAGATGTTTTAATGACAAATCACAAATGAAACAACAAGTTATGGTCCCGTATACATTTAGACATGCGCATGACTCACAGTGTGCTGGACATATGGGATATACTCGAACACGATCTCGAGTACTGTCTTCATTCTTTTGGCCAGGAGTGTCAAGAGATATTTCGCAGTATGTACGTTCCTGTACTACATGCCAAGAAGTGAAAGCACGTGGAGCTTTTCACACGGCGCCTATTCAGGCTTGCGATATCTCAGTAAGACCGTTTGACAAGATGGCCATAGATATTATTGGTCCATTGCTACCATCGGCCAGAGGACATAGATTCGTCCTTACGTGCATTGATTTGTGCACACGATGGCCAGAAGCTATCCCATTAAAGACCACCACTACCACAGATGTAGCTGATGCACTACATCTCATCTTTTCTAGAATAGGGTTTCCTAGAAAACTTTTATCAGACCATGGGTCACAGTTCATATCTGACACCATGAAGGAAGTCATGAAAACCTGGAACATTGATAGGAATTTAAGTAGTATTTATCATCCTATGAGTAATGGTGCAGTTGAAAGACTTAACCGTACACTTAAACAACTACTACATAAGGTTACTGTTAAGCACCCTCATGACTGGGACAGAGCACTCCCAGCTGTTCTATTTGCTTATCGGGAGGTACCGCATGAACAAACTGGCTTCTCTCCCTTTGAATTAGTTTTTGGTGCTCCCCCAAGAGGTCCTATGGGACTAATAAAAGACTTATTAATTGACGCGGAGATGACTCAGGACACTCAGTCATCTTACGAGTATGTGATTAATCTTCGGAAGAACATTATTGAGTCTTGCCAGTTGGCAACAGCTTCTTCTGAGGCTGCAAAAGCTAAGGCTCGATCTCTACAAAATAGGTCTCGACGATTACGCCAATTATTCCCAGGCGATGAGGCTTATGTGTTACTTCCTCACAATAACAATAAATTATTGATATCTTGGAATGGTCCTTACAAAGTCATTGATAAAATTTCCGACGTTGATTACGTCTTAGATATCAAGGGACACAAAAAGATATTTCATATTAACATGCTCAAGCAATTTCATACACGTCCTGAACACTTACAGTCAATTTTTCATGAACTAGATGACAACACAGTATCTACTTGTTATTATTCTAACTTATCCGTCATCCAGGAAGAAGAATCTTCTTTTCCTGAGGTACAGTTACCGTTACCGGTACCAGTAGTTCAACCTACTGAATCTTGGCGGGATGTAACCATTTCTTCAACGGTTACACCGCAACAGCGTCTACAGATTGCTAATCTATTACAATCTTATCCAGATGTGTTGACCGACGTCCCGGGTCGCACATCGGCTATCAGTCATGACATTACTCTCAATGACGATACACCTATTCGTGTACATCCCTATTCGGTTCCTTTACATTTCCTTGCTAAAACTACTAAGGAACTTGAACAGATGTTGTCTCTGGGAATCATTGAGACTAGTAATTCGCCATTCTCTTCTCCATTAGTGATTGTCCGGAAGAAGGACAATAACATCAGACTATGTGTTGACTATAGAAAATTAAATGCTAAGACTATAGTTGACAGCGAACCACATCCACTTATCGACGACTTACTGCCACGTCTATCCAACGCAACTATATTTAGTAAGATAGACTTAACTAAAGGTTATTGGCAGATACCACTGACCGAAAAGGCTAAGTACTACACCGCATTTTCCACTCCACAAGGTCTATACCAGTGGAATGTGATGCCTTTTGGGCTTGTTAATGCGCCAGCTACCTTCATTCGCCTGATGCGACAAATTTTATCAGGTAGACCAGACGTTATTACATATATTGACGACATATGCTTGTTTAGTTCGTCGTTTGAGGAACATGTTTCGGGACTTAGATATGTTTTCGACACTCTAAGGAATTATCATCTAACTGCTAAACCTACAAAGGTGCAGATCGCGTGTAATGAGATAACCTTTTTGGGACATATCATTGGAGCGGGATATATCCGAACGTTACCTAGTACGGTCTTCAAAATACTAAACATGGCAGTTCCTTAGACGAAGAAACAGGTCAGGAGTTTGTTAGGACTTGTTCAATATTACAGTAGATTCATACCAAACTTGTCATCCATCACGGCTGTATTGTCTTCATTGTTAAAAAAGGACATGCCGGTGAAGGTGACATGGACTGGTATATGCAATGAAACTTTCAACAAAATTATAAATTTGTTTTCGCATGAACCAATTTTAAGACTTCCCGATGCTTCAAAAAGATTTTTCTTACGAACAGGTGCTAGTAACTACGGCATCGGTGCATGCCTGCGCCAGAACCATGATGGCGTTCTACATCCTACCTTATATATTTCAAGAAAGCTAAAGCCGGCAGAAACAAAGTATTCCACAGTGGACAAGGAACTTTTATCAGTTATATGGGCAATCACGAAACTAGAGAAGTTCTTGCTTGGTGCTCCATTCACCATACAGACTGACCAGCGTGCTGTAGCATCTTTGCGTAGATCAAACCACAAAAGTCCAAAACTCGCCAGATACGCGATCATCCTGCAGCTATTTGAATTCTCCATTGAACATATTCCTGGCACTGAAAACATTGTGGCGGATGCTTTGTCACGTAATCCTATTGACGACGAATAATCAACATTAACATTCCTAAAATACGTCAATCATCACTACATTGGATAGAACGAAGTATCAACTATAAGGGAACTAACCTTGACTTCAATTTAATAATTATAAACACTATATGCATCACAGAATTGAACTAAAGACAATCAAGGTATACATATTGACATTGAAACTTCGTCTAACGTCCATACACAATATATGAATATTCGTTGAACAATCATGGAACAATATCTGACGACAAGTCGAACTTATTATCCTATGTGCACTTAATTCTTGGATCCTAGGATAATTGACATTTCTGTCCGACGGAAACGTTTCAACACTTTGTCTAAAAGAATTCATCAGGATCAGGACTACGGATGGATCATCATATCCTATACTAATTAATTAGTTAACTTAACTTCTTAATTGAATTAATATCAATAAAATGAAATGTGAGAAAAAAATGAAATGAAAAAAAAAAAAAAAAGAACGAAATATGAAAAGAAGAAATTATGAAAAGAGAAAATAAATCTCACACAAGTATTAGATTAATATTTTTTTTTAATGTACCTATACGTTATTTAGTTAGTTAAATTAGATAGTTATTATTCACTAACACTTAACACACACAATTAAGTTAAACTTATATTCGAATTTCTTTCTATTTCTTCTCACTTATTTGTCTTTTCTTCTCTCATAACATCGCGTTACATTAGAATCTTAATAATTTAACTCTTAGTTTAATTAATTAATTTAATTTTAATTAGTCAAATTAATTCCTATATGACATACTAATACGACAGACCTTACTTTAATTTAATTCTATCATTCACTATTGACATTAGACATTTTGTTTAGTTGATATAATAATATGCATAATATTGATATATAATATGATTAATGTTAGATGACTATGACAAATAGTTAGTTGACATGACCGCGACACGGTTCTACTCAGAACATCGTCGGCCATATGTCACAATTGTGTTAAATTTTTTGAAAAATTGTTAAGTCGGATAGATCTTGAAAAAAAATCTATCGATTTTTTTTCCCCCGGTGTACAGGGAATTGTTACGGTATATGTTATTATCGCCGTCTGCTAAAGGTTAGCAGACGTGCAATTATAAAGGTTAAGACATTTAATATATTGCGATAGATGTTTCAATTATTGAACGCTCCATACACGATCGATTATGACGTGTCTAGCGTTGTTTGGGTCACAGTCGGTAACTAGGAGACGCTACCCTTTGTTACTTGACCGCCAAGCTGAATAGCTGCGTTTTCTAACCTTCCAATTCAATGGCATGATATAGCCATTTATATGTGCATTTATGATGGACCAGGGTCAGTCCTAGAACTCTATATGAGAGGAAACTTATGGAGGTTAGTGTTTAACTAGAATCCTCAGAAGGAGGAGAATAATCGTCAAATTCGTATGAAATATTCAGACTCGCAGTCTCACTGTAGGTAGGTAGCCATGTCTATCTGCGCGTGCATATAGCTGTGATGTTCTGACGACAATACTGCATTGTATCCTTAAACGGACATTGACACGTAAACCAGCAGTCTACGTTATTGATTAATTTATGCATGACTTATACGGATTTAGGTTCTGCTCATATTAGAAATGATCATCCTGTGTGTACATGTGATTAAATATTACGGACTCAATCTGAAGGCATTAATTACTTCATTAATGTTGCTGAGTTCAAGTATTACATGTTACTTCCTCATACCATGCTACTGAGTTGTATGAACGCTTCACCCTAATTCGCGTAATGATAAAACAAGCACGATGAACAAGAAATCACTAAAATAACTATACTCAGTACATGATCTTCAACCGGCAAAATAACTCAGCAACAATCACCAAGAGTAGGTAAGCGTGATTGAGTGGCCTCTGTATGATAGAGAGAGAGAGTGAATGTTTTTCTTTGTTACAGGAATTGTATCAACCTGAATTCTGCTTTAAAAAATGTTTACTTTACTGGGTAGCATTTAGTAGGAACTTTGTTTTCTTTACTGTCTATTCTGTAACATAGTGCTTGTTGCTGTCATTTTCGACGGAGTCATCTGTCAAGTTATTTGCTTATGTTTGTATCATAAGAATAATTGTGTCTTTACCTGCGATGTCAGGTTGATTAGGGGTTGTCTTCCCTTGTTTATTCATTCATTGTGTTTGACCTTTAGGGTCAGAGGTTGACAGTTCGGCGTAGGCCTATGGGAAGGTTTTTTAAGCGGGAGTGAGATATACTTCCGGGAAGCCGGGAGGTCCTGTTTTTCTGAAGGGACCAAGAGTCCGTTGTTTTTCGGGGAGAATCTTCGAAGTAACTGCTATGGCAGTTTTCCCCAGTGAATCTCTGTGCGTCGGGATGACGACAGAATTCCTTGTTTAGTTCTGAGGATTCATTTGCCAGGTAATACCGACCTTTATGCATTATTACGCTTTTCGGTGGCAGAACATGTAAAGGATTACCTAGGGTGAACAGCAGCTCACTGATCCGCCATTTCAGAACTTATATATTTGTGCTCGAGGTAGCCATCCAAGACTGTTAGTCTTATATTGTCCAGAAATCCAGTGACGAAGATATATTGTGGGAGCCGCAGATTGGCGGAACTTCTATCTACAATAAGTATTACTGCAGGGTTGATGATAACCTATTTAACAGAAGTACACGGCCGACGTCAGAACGAGGCCTGTGCTTCCGGCTATTATACTACAGCCTGATATGTGCAATTGGCGGGGAGTGCCAAGTTGCACCTGTGTGTCAAGGTAACTAAGGCATCTGACGCGTTTAGTCAGAGACGCCAAGGGCGACGCTACGAACTGTCATTATTGAAGAACTTTGCTATTGACCATGCACGTCTATTCCGATGTTTACCTTTTTGAATGCCAAATGTATACCTATCGATGTCAGGTCAGCATGACCTTGTTACACTGACTGTTCCTGTTGATACTATGTGTGTTCTCGTAAATAAATGTCTTGAAACATGCCTGCAGTGTCAAAGCATCCTTGATTACTGCATGTGAGAGTATGGGTTGCAGGATCTACATCTATACGAGCCTAAACACATTCGCGTCTTCATTCGCACCCACACTCAATTCATCATACGCTCGCACTACACATCTAACAACATGTATACTGTCTTGGGCCAGTGATCACATCAACAAGAAAAAAAAGACAGTTACATTTCTGGTGGACCAGTTACGTGGGCTCTTATGATACATTTCTTGTCGCCAATGTGGCCTAGAAACTTACATTTCTGGTGGACCAGATCTGTGGGTTTAAAAAGAACAGAGCGAGCATTTGACATTATTGTTGACATTTATGGATCCAGAAATTTACATTCCTGGTTGGCTGTTACATGTATGATGTCTCCAGTTTTGTCGAGAAAGTTACAAGAAGGACAAGTACACATTACACTTCTGATCTGTGGGTCTAAAGCTACACACGGGACAGCCGTAACACACAGCGCTAATTCTACACTTGCAAGTTTTGGCTACAACAGGACAGATATAGGTCATCAACGGTTGACCCAAATAAACAGTACGAGCATTTATATTATAATGCTACATAAAGCATAACAAGACATGTACTGAAGTTAACATCTAGGCATTTGCTACGTGGACCATAACTGCATAGAAGGCGGGTTCCTATTGTAAACAGTACTGCTGGTTGTTACACGTTTCATTCAACAACAGACTTTTCTAGGTCAGAGCATTCAAGCTACATTGTTGGAGGTCAAGTGTCTGTAAACAGTACTTGGAAATTGTAAACAGTCAATGTGCAAGGCGTAATTTGAGAAGGTCATAGTAACTTTGGTTCGTGAATACCACTTTATGTTACAGTGGATTTGACGTTCAGTGCGCGTTTGACATTTCGTTTCTGTGTTCGCAAGGAGCAAGAAATTTATTTTAGTTTCAGCTGTGACTGAACTTGTTCTGCAACACATTGAAATTGATTGCTATATGTTTATGTCACCTCTACTGTTTTTGTGTATTTTTCTGCGGGTTTTTCGGTTGGTGGGTCTTACGGTAAATATGCCACTTGATCGAGGCTTACTGTAAGCGTTCTGTAGGTGCAAATTTTCTTAATTTGGAAATTTGCTAGTGACAATTGGTCGCTATTGATGTTAGCTGTGATGTAATTGTACTTAACGTTGTTTTTTGTAATATTTTGTCTGTTTTTCAGTTTTGATTTTCGATTTGTTTTGTTTGTATTCTGTAGGTCTCTCCTTTCTTGTGTATTTCTCTACACATTTTTGGTTAAAACAGTGTTGCCATTTGTATTGTTTTGTATCTTTGTCTTTGTATTTTTTTTTTGTTTGTACTACATTACTGTCATGCACAGTCTACATACACATACTTGGTCATGTTTTGATATTATTGATAAGGTAGACTCTTCATATAGAGTTTCTTAATAAAATATTATTATATAAGATATTTATACAAGTTCTTTGATAAAAGACTTGTTATCTACAAAGATTGAGACAAGGTGAAATACATATTCAAGTTCTTTATAAAAAAGACTTGTGCCCATAGTGAGTGGGATATAAGGGAATTTTTTTTCCACAGGTACTCAAGTGATTTTTTGGGTACATTATAAACAAGAGGAACATACAAAGTCTTTGTCTAAGACTAAGACAGTAAATAAAGTGAAGTGAGTATACAAGTCTAGCATTTCAGACTTGTCTCCCATTAAAGTGGGATAATTTAATATATTTGCTTCTGCAAGTTACTGATCTCAGTAGACAAGATGTCTACATTGGACTACTTTATTACACAAGGGAGAGCCCTTGATAAAACTGGTCAACAGTTAGAACAGTGGGCTGTTGCTCAGTATGACAAAGCATTAGCTGCTGAAGAAAGAAGGGCTGCTGCAGAGGAAAAAAAAAACTATGGCTGAAGAGAAGAGATTAGAAAGAGAAGCAGCTGCTGAACAAAAAAGGCTAGACAGAGAAGCTGATATTGCTGCTGAACAAAAGAAATTGCAGATGCAGGTGGAGGAAAGGAGATTTGAAGCTGAACAAAAGAGATTAGACAAAGAGGCTGCTGCAGAGGAGAGGAAAGCTCAAGCTGAGGCTGAAATCAGAAAAATGGAACATGAGGAAAGAAAACAGAAGATGGAACTTGATGAAAAACTCGCAACTTTGGAGTTAGAGAAATTGAAATTGGCGAGTACGGGTGCTCAGCAAACAACTTCGAGTACGACAAGGGAGTTTGTTAGTAGGATTAAATTGCCTCATTTCAATCCTTTAAAGGATGACGTAGCAGATTATCTAGATAGATTCCAATTTTTGTGCGATACGCATAACATAAAAAAAGAAAAATATGTTGAACAACTGATGCCATTTTTTACAGGTGACACGGTGACTACTCTTATGACAATAGACGAACATGAGAGGACTAATTATGATGTTGTCAGGGCAGCACTGCTAAAAAAATATCAACTAAAACAAGAAGACTATCGTCTTCGTTTTAGGACAATGTTGCCAGAAAATGGAGTAGATTTCTCTGATTTTGTTACAAAGATACGTCGTACATTTACACGATGGGTTGAGTTGTCTCAGATTGAGAAAACATATGAAGGTCTAATGGACTTATTATTGCGAGATAAGGTTTTGTCATCTGTTAATGATTCTTTTTCTTGCATTCCTTCATGAGCGTAAGCCTAAAAACTTAAAAGAAATGGAGGAATACTGTTGTCAGTATGCCACAGCACATCCCCATGCTACAGTTAGCAATTCTAAAGTGAAAGAAGGGTTGCCAGCTGCGTCGGCAACACCATATGGCCCTAATTTCAAAAAAAATTTCAGGGTGCTCAACAAAATTGGAATAGGGGAAGTAATCAAAATTACACTCAGAAGCGGAGTAATCCAACACATGATGATTCTTCGTCTATGCAGTGGAGACAAGATGGTAGTTCTCGTAATTTTAGTGGTAATAATTTGAGACACTTTCGCAAAGGTTATCCAAATAATAACTATTCAAATTTTCGAGGTAATCATTCTCGACGTCAAGATTATGACGATGGTGAATTTAGAAACCGGGATTCAAACCGGAATGATGATTACAATAGGCAATATGATAACAATTACAGGGGAAATGATAGTCGAAATAATTACAGGGGAAATGATAATCGAGGTAGACCTAGGTTTAACAAGAAAAGACCTTACCAACAGGCAAACTCTGCGCAACAAGAGTTTGATGGAGCCTGTAATACAGTAAATGATAGTGGTAACTCTAGGGCTATCACTGGTTGTGCTTTCGATTTTGGGAGAGCAACTGAATGCCCCCAATGCTTAACATTGTTCGATTTATCGACTGTATCTACGCTAAGTTGTGGTCACCCTCTTCCTGCTCTACCTGCTACAGTTGCGCATGATGGGAGAGGATCTCTCATCTTAGATAAAGGTCTAATAAATGATAGGCTAGTCTCAGTACTTTTCGATTCGGGATGTACTACCGTCGGGGTTAAGGAGTCTCTGATAGATCCTTGCTGTGCCACTGGAAAAACAATCAAATGTGTTACATTTGGTGGTACTATGGAAAGCTATCCTACTGCTATTATTAGGATTGACACTCCTTTCTTCACAGGAGATGTCCATGCATGTCTTCTTCCTAATCCTATTGCGGATCTTATAATCGGTCGTATTCATGGGGTTAAGGAATGCACCCCGCAACAAATTTCTAGTTGGGAAGAAGAAAACATTCAAACGGTCAATGCAGTGGTGACAAGAGCTCAAGCTCTTAATCCCCCAACTTCATCTGATAATAGTAATGAAGTTGATAGCCAAGACGAGCACTTGGTGATTTCCCATGACTCGTTTGTTAAACGTCAAGAAGAGGATCCTTCTTTGAAGAAATACTTCCTTCTTGCAAAGAAAGGGGATCCCAATCAAAATACGAATCACAAATCGTATATCACTATGAAGAATGGTATATTGGTACGAATGGTACAACACTCGGACAAGTCTATGCATTCGCAAATTCTTGTGCCTAAGTGTATGAGAGCCTTAATTCTTCGGCATGCACACGATTCTCAGTGTGCTGGACACATGGGTTTTTCCAGAACTAAAACTAGAGTCCTTGCGTCCTTCTTTTGGCCATTCGTGAATAAAGACATCCGAATTTATTGCCGATCTTGCAAAATTTGTCAAGAGGTCAAGTCTAGGGGTCCGAGACATGCTGCTCCTATTCAGGCTGCAGATATTCCGATTCGGCCGTTTCAGAAAATGGCTATAGACATCATTGGTCCGTTCAAAATTAAGTCAGCCAGAGGACACCAATTTATCCTCACTTGCGTGGACATGTGCACGCGTTGGCCAGAGGCTATTCCTCTGAAGAGCATATCAACTGTCGATATCGCTGATGCTCTTTGGCTCGTATTTTCTCGTCTGGGATTCCCCGGAGAAATACTGTCGGATCACGGCACTCAGTTAATTTCGGACGTTATGTCTCAGGTAATGGCTACGCTAGACATTAAAAGGTCTCTCAGTAGTATTTATCATCCAATGTCCAATGGATTGGTAGAACGTCTTAACAGGACACTAAAGAACTTACTTGGCAAGATAACGGAGGATCATCCTGAAGATTGGGACAGGGTTTTACCTGCAGTCCTCTTTGCCTATAGAGAGGTTCCCAACGAGCATACAGGGTTTTCTCCTTTCGAACTTGTCTTTGGCGCGCAACCGCGCGGTCCAATGTCCTTGTTACACGATTTGATAACTTCCGATAATATTGACGATGATACACAATCGTCATATGAATATGTTATAGCTCTTAGAGAAAAGATTATCGAATCGTGCAGGTTAGCAACTTCATCTTCCGAATTTGCGAAAGAAAAAGCTAGGCGATTTGCTAATAAGAAAAGACGCCTACGTCAACTTTGTCCTGGAGACAAAGCATATGTCTTACTGCCCTCAAGAGAGAATAGACTTCTCATTTCTTGGAAGGGTCCATACACTATAGTCTCGAAAATTTCTGATGTCGACTATATTGTCGATGTGGATGGAAGGCATAAAACCTTCCATATAAATATGCTAACAGAGTTTATTGAACGTCCAGACTATTTACAGCCTATTTTCCAGGCGACGGACGACTCTCCAGTTCAACATGGTCACATCTCATCCCTGTCTGTTATACAGGATGAGGAAACTATTTTTTCTGACGTGAACTTACCTCTTCCTGCGATTCCACTTACTTCAACGGAATCGTGGAGAGACGTTACAGTCTCTTCCAACTTGTCTTTTGAGGAACAGCGTCAAGTATCCTCTACGTTAAATCATATCAGGATGTCCTTACCGACATTCCTGGACACACAGATGTCATAGAACATGACATCATACTTACTGATCGTAATCCGATCAGAGTAAGACCATACCCAATACCTATTCATTTTCAAGCACAAGTCGAGAAAGAATTGGATGAAATGATTCAACTACAAATAATTGAACCATCCACTTCAGCTTATTCTTCGTCGATAGTTATTGTTCGAAAGAAAGACAATAACATACGTCTTTGCGTTGATTATCGCAAATTAAATCAAGTTACGAAGTTCGATGCTGAACCTATGCCGTTATTAGATGATCTACTTATTAGACTTTCTAAAGCTAAATTCTTTACTAAACTAGACTTGTCGAAAGGTTATTGGCAAGTCCCATTGACGGAACACGCCAAACCTCTCACTGCTTTTTCGACACCTAGGGGTCTGTTTCAATGGAATTTTATGCCTTTCGGGCTTATGAACGCCCCAGCGACTTTCGTGCGCATGATGCGACGAATTCTATCAGATCGTGCAGATGTCATTGCATATTTAGACGACATCTGTCTTTTCAGCGATACTTGGGAAGAACACTATGTGGGTCTAAAGGAATTGCTATCTACTCTACGTGAGCATAGTTTGACTGCTAAACCCTCTAAAGCTTTTGTTGGGTTTAGTGAAATTTCCTTCCTAGGTCATCGAGTTGGTCATGGTCTGTTGAAGACAGAGGACCAAAACATTTCAAAGATATTAAATATCTCGGTTCCGAAGACAAAAAAGCAAGTGCGTAGTCTCTTGGGATTGATACAATTCTATGGAAGATTCATTGAGAATCTGTCCTCCATTATGGCACCACTTTCAACGTTATTGAAAAAAGGTTCTCCTAATATGGTGCGTTGGTCCCAAGAATGCCAATCTTCATTGGATCAGGTTAAGAATTTGTTCTCATCTCATCCTATCTTAAGACTACCGACGATTGATAAGACTTTTGTCCTTCGTAGTGATGCCTCTTCCACTGGGATTGGAGCGGCACTAATGCAGGAATATTCAGGAACTCTGCATCCTGTAATGTATATTTCTAGGAAGCTGAATGCGGCAGAAAGGAATTACTCGGTTTTGGACCGTGAATTGTTGGCTATGGTTTGGTCCATTCTTAAGCTACAAAGGTTCCTTCTGGGCGCGCATTTCTTTATGGAAACCGACCAAAAAGCTCTTACGGCTATGCAAAGTAAGGATTTGAAGAGCTCGAGATCTACTCGTTATGCTATTGCTCTTCAGCCTTTCCATTTCACGGTGCGAGCTATCCGTGGTTCGGATAATGTGATGGCGGACATATTGTCTAGATGCCCACATGATTCCAGTTAAATCTTGTGTCCTAGTTTTTCCTGATATATTTTCAGACTTAGGTCTGTCCTTAATATCATAATATGTTGTAATACAAATGTATTTGGATGATGTTTAGATAATTTAACAAATTTCATTTTGTCCATCCATCAGTGATATGTTGCTAAAATAGCATTGACATTTGTATATTGCTATGATTATATTATTTAGTAATGTTTGATATATGATTGGTATTGCCAGCAACTTAGGTTTCTTGAATGGTATCCCTTAGTTTGTTTGGCTTAAAGGAAATATTTTCTCCTATGTTGGGAGATGATTTGTACCCTCTTCTATTGTACCTGATATTAGGTTCATTGTTTGCATGAGCACAGAAGTGATACTGGTGCTATCTTGCTCATGAACATATTAAAAAAAAAAAAATTGCATTTTTTTTTTTTACAGGGGGGTGGTAGTAATGTTGCTGTCATTTTCGACGGAGTCATCTGTCAAGTTATTTGCTTATGTTTGTATCATAAGAATAATTGTGTCTTTACCTGCGATGTCAGGTTGATTAGGGGTTGTCTTCCCTTGTTTATTCATTCATTGTGTTTGACCTTTAGGGTCAGAGGTTGACAGTTCGGCGTAGGCCTATGGGAAGGTTTTTTAAGCGGGAGTGAGATATACTTCCGGGAAGCCGGGAGGTCCTGTTTTTCTGAAGGGACCAAGAGTCCATTGTTTTTCGGGGAGAATCTTCGAAGTAACTGCTATGGCAGTTTTCCCCAGTGAATCTCTGTGCGTCGGGATGACGACAGAATTCCTTGTTTAGTTCTGAGGATTCATTTGCCAGGTAATACCGACCTTTATGCATTATTACGCTTTTCGGTGGCAGAACATGTAAAGGATTACCTAGGGTGAACAGCAGCTCACTGATCCGCCATTTCAGAACTTATATATTTGTGCTCGAGGTAGCCATCCAAGACTGTTAGTCTTATATTGTCCAGAAATCCAGTGACGAAGATATATTGTGGGAGCCGCAGATTGGCGGAACTTCTATCTACAATAAGTATTACTGCAGGGTTAATGATAACCTATTTAACAGAAGTACACGGCCGACGTCAGAACGAGGCCTGTGCTTCCGGCTATTATACTACAGCCTGATATGTGCAATTGGCGGGGAGTGCCAAGTTGCACCTGTGTGTCAAGGTAACTAAGGCATCTGACGCGTTTAGTCAGAGACGCCAAGGGCGACGCTACGAACTGTCATTATTGAAGAACTTTGCTATTGACCATGCACGTCTATTCCGATGTTTACCTTTTTGAATGCCAAATGTATACCTATCGATGTCAGGTCAGCATGACCTTGTTACACTGACTGTTCCTGTTGATACTATGTGTGTTCTCGTAAATAAATGTCTTGAAACATGCCTGCAGTGTCAAAGCATCCTTGATCACTGCATGTGAGAGTATGGGTTGCAGGATCTACATCTATACGAGCCTAAACACATTCGCGTCTTCATTCGCACCCACACTCAATTCATCATACGCTCGCACTACACATCTAACAACATGTATACTGTCTTGGGCCAGTGATCACATCAACAAGAAAAAAAAGACAGTTACAGTGCTAAACTTTGACTTTTGGTTATTAACATTTTGGGTTCTGTTCTCAAGAGGGGAAGGGCACATTTATTCTGCTATTTCATATGTATGTAAATTTGATTTTATGTGATCTTTCTTTAGGTATTTGATGTTGTCAAGTTTAAAGATAATAAACAACAAAAGAAACTTAACTTTGTTTGTTGGTCAGACCCATACCCAATTAACCGTAGTTTTTCACGTTTGTGTGTCTTGTCGTCACATTGCTGTGTGTGTGCAGTTAAACTTATATTTACATGTATGAGGAGGGAAAGATTGTCTTGTACTAAATTATAGTCGTATAGATAGGCTGGACTAGAGAAACTTATTCCAGAGATATATCTTCTCCTTAAACTATTCACCCGTGAAATCTATTTCTAACACCTTTTTCTCACCATCCACTCTTCTCAGAGGGACCATAAATAACTTCCAAACCTATCGATACGACAATATTTGTATCAGTTGCTCAGTGTTTCCCAAAGTGTGAATACGCCGACCTCCTGGGTCGTAAGTGAAAGGAGTTAGTTGTTACACGGTACTAGTCCTGAAAACGACTAGTCCTTTTCAGGACTGCAAGCCTGACCAGCGTTGATAGATACTAAGTCCTGAAAAGAACTAACATCATCCATCTGCTAGCGTAGAGCCCTGAAAAGGAGGTGCCCTAAAAATGACTCGCCAGCTTCGCCAACGCTGCTCGTACCTCCCCAGTGTTCAGCGAACAGCGATGTAGAACTCTTTACGAAGAAACAAGAAAGTATAAAATAAAAATAAACCGTAACTTCTTGGTTGTCGATTTATTGTTCTCAGCGCTTCAGAGCCCTAGATTAGGACTGCCTGGATATTTTAGGTGAATATTTGGATTTTTTGTTGGACTTAATTTCTTTTCATTTCCATATATGTCTCAACGCAATGAAAGCTCCGATTGACTTTTGTAGTTGTTGCGAGCACCTTTTGCACACCACATAGGGGTTTTATATTTTGAGTACTGTACGTGTGGTGCACACAAGAGATTTTGTCGCTATGCGTAAGCCGCATATGACGGGACTTTAGTTGGCTAAGCCACAGGGGAGTCCGCTGTGTATTTTTGCAATGTACAGACGTGGTTTATTGGTGACCCGTGGTCGATATTTGTTTCGTTGGAACTACTCCATGTATAAGTGATTCATTTTGAATACGTGTCTTTATAAAGACGACTGTGGATCATTGAGGTATGTTTTGTCAGGCGAATTCAGCCAGGGATTCTCCTAAGTGTTGATAAATGTGAAAAAGGTATATTTTCCTGAGGACGTTACATATTAGTAAAACTGAATGTGAAATGAATCAATTGGGTCAATGATACTGACTGCTTCGACTGACTATTAATAATAGGAATTAGACAATGTATACTGAGAATTGTTAATAAATATATCTTCGTTTGAGATGAACTTTGCGCACACTATACGCTTTATAACTGACTGTTTATCATTGGTATGGCCAGATATTTTTTGAGCACGCCACAGCTAATTATTTGAGTCATTCACATTTGTATACATACCCGCCACGGTTTTTTTTTTTTAAACACAATTTTGCCTTGTTTTAGCGAGGAGCGTCCCGTTCAACCTAGCTGGTTATATTAGGGCGCATGTCCAAATATAAAAGACCTTTAGGTCTGGAGAATAATTTATGTTGCCCCCTGTTATGAGTAAAATTCATAACATGTCTGTCGATATCAAATTGGTTCGACCAGTATTCATATTTGTTTACTATCGTAGTCCTTGGAAACAGGAAGTTACGTCTTTGCCTTTGGGCTCAGTTTGCAGAGTACGATCGTTTGCAAGGGTCTTCTGTGTGTGGTTTTGAGGCAGGTGGACGTATTTCTTTAAGCTCATGAGAATTATATGATTTCACGACATATTCCTATGATGTTCGACCACTAGATCATCCGTACACCTCCTTGTGATGATGCTCGTTTCTGTATGTAAAGATTTATTATTTCGGTGAAGAACGTGAGTAAATAAAATTGTGTAATACCTGTCGAGGACAGCGTTATAGCGACAGACTGAGCTATACTGATGACTATCTATATAATGCCAATGGATATAAGGGCTTTTTAGATAATATGCATGCAGCAACGTTTGTGAGAATAAACTGTGTATTGATTTGTCCAACCTGGCCTTTGTGGTGACATTAATAGTTGGTGGTGAAGGGTTGTGTGCGTGGTCTACTTACATACCCTTATGTGGACTTGGCCTGAGTGATCAAGAAGAATTACTCATCATATAATAATTATATAAAAGACCCGCAACACACCCCCCCCCCCCCACACACACACACACGCCACAGTATTCTTACTTTGATATCAGTGTCTATCCCTCCAAATTTGTCTATTTTGCTGCCAAGATCTGTGTGTGATGTTACATCTTTTTGGGGTGTTACATGTGCAATAGTGATATCAATTGTGGCATTTATTCCTACAATCTAAATCCTCCACCACTAAATACGCCGATGAATGGGAGATAGATAAGGGGTCAACCATGGAGACACTGCTGAAAGGGCGTTGTTGTATGGTTGCCGTGTATGGATCATTACTTGGATAGGAATTTATATTTGTATTTTTATTTATTTAGAAACGGGATGCGGGTAGAGATTGTACTCTAGGCGTGGGAAATACAACCAAGGTACCTACCTGTGCGCAAGATTACTCTGGACAGAGATGTAGAAAGAAGGTTAATGACACTTCCACCTTAAGGGAGATTTCACAAGATATTTCAAGAAGTCACGAACAATGTTGCGTTGGGCTGAACAATTGTTAACGCATTATATCTGGTCCGTCGCCTTTTGTAAAGGATTTAAGTAATGGTTTTTAGCCCGTCCAAGCCCCCAGTTGGTGTAATCCAACGAAATTCCTCTTATAAGGTATAGCTCTGTTTAGAGGTAAATATATGTCTAGGTATTTCTATGTATATTAAAGAATCTGGCTCATACGTTTGCTTTCGTACATATAAAAAATTGAATCGACTATGATTGCTAAGTTTTAAAACAACAGATAATAAATTTAATAATAATTAAGTATTAATAGTTTAAAATAAATAAAATGCTGGTGAATTTTATATTGGAATCGAATTTTCTCTTCACTGAAATTTAGGGTGAGGATAAATCAAAAGTCCTTTTTGCTGGTGCCTTTTCACAAGCACTTAACTTTTATAAGGGAGTCCTGCAGCTGTGGTTCATCAATTCTGTGATGACGAAAGTCTTCTCAACACTCTCTTCCACTGTAGGCGGTTAGAGTGGACGCTTTTCTCTCACACTAGTGGCGTTAGTACCACAAATCGTCTGATAGCTTGTAACCACGAACATTAGACATATAGAAAGAAACAAATGCCTGCTAAGTACATTTGTTCGCCGCAAACTAACAGGCCCATTGTCATGCGCTCCACCACCAATGTTAACCTCTCAGAAGAATTAAATTCCCGAGCACACAGTGTAACTCAGGGAATATGATGAAAATTCACCAATATCCATCTGGGAGTTAACTAGGAAATTGCATCTGGAGTGCGTGATTAATGATTTGCCTGAATTACAATTAAAAAAGGTACACAAATCTCACAAGATAAAATGTTACACCTTAGGCACATGTGATGTAATCATTACTCATTACTCATCACTACTTCTGTTGGAGTCTGGGGTCGCTCTGCTGTCGGGTTTCCCGCACGACTAGTCAGAAACAATTACCATCTCTTGCAATAGTGGTTCATGCATATTCTGTTTTCATGTGTTGAGGTTGCGAACCTCATATATAACCACTTAGCAAGAAACCTGTAAAATTTACATTAGTAATAAATTGTTTACACTTACCCCAAAATTTTGAGAATATACAATCTCCTTGCACCGACTTAGGATGGAAACAGCTCTGTATTAGAAGCATCGAATCACGTAGGTCTGGAAATTGTAGTTAACTCCTCTGACGGCGGGTGTTCTGCGAAATCTTGGCCTGGGAAAACTTTTGTTAAATTCCTCTATTACTTGTGATCAAATTCCTAGGATTCAAGTCTTGTTAGTTAAAGTCCTGGCCCCTTTAAGTTTCTAGTCGTGTATTAAAAAAGCGGGTTTACTTGTGAATTCCAAAGTTGCCCAATACTCGATCTGTTACTTATAGTTGTGGAATTTCTACGTCCAATGTCTCCTTTTTCTTTCTGGCTTTTAGGAGTCGCTGATATGACTTGTGCGCTGCAGCCTCTCTGTGTGATCTGTGTCTGTGTTTTCATCACACTATATTCTCAGTTCTTAGTGCAAATTACATATTGCACTTCCGACTAGTGTGCCAATAAAATACATTTTATTTTTCAGCTCCTCAAAATGAACCAATCCAATCGAATCTCATTCAGCATTACGTGGGTAGGGGCGTTTTTTCAAATTCGAAAACTACCCTCACGTGTTTCAAAATATTAAATTTAATATCCACGCATGACCTCTTACAGTGATGTCATATCGTTGCGTATGACTTCCGGCTGCACCTATCTGCTCTCACCATATTGTGACCGTGTGTTTCTAGCGTAACGTCTACAAATCTTGAATTTCCAGACAGATTATCTGAGATAATTACACACAGGGATGGTCTAAGCGGAAACAAATTACGCATTACAACCTGTGTTTCGCTAGACGGATCTCCGCCAGATTAGCCACACAAAATGGAGTTCTATTTATAGACTGTACACAATAGTGTATTGTCACGCTCTCTCTCTCTCTCTCTCTCTCTCTCTCTCTCTCTCTCTCTATATATATATATATATATATATATATATATATATATATATATATTCATTCATAACCCTCCACTCCCAAAGGAGCATAGGCCTTCAACAAACACATGCCAAGTCCTCCTGTCACGTGCCATCATCTCAAGTTCTGTCCACGTTCTCCTCATCATTTTCACCTCTGCTTCCAGCTCTCTTCTCCATGTGCTTCTTGGTCTACCTCTGCCTCTCTTGATCTGGGGGTTCCAGAACAAGGACTGCCTTGTAATGCTATCAACAGGTTTCCTCAGTGTGTGTCCTATCCATCGCCATCGTCTTCTTCTCAAATCTTTTTCCACTGGCACTTGTCTAGTTCTTGTCATCAGTTCCACGTTGGTAACCTTGTCATACCATTTTAATCCCTCTATTCTACGCAAGCACCCATTTATGAAAGTCTGTAGCTTTTTGGATGTTGTCTTTGTTGTTCTCCGTGTCTTATATATATATATATATATATATATATATATATATATATATATATATATATATATATATATATATATATATATATATATATATATATATATATATATATATATATATATATATATACTTACTGACATTTTCAGCCTGTTCTGAAAACTCAGAGGGCTTTTTCCATACCCATATGGTTCAACAGGCATGCGTGTCACGGATTGCCTCCCCTTAGCTCTGCAGTAGTGGTCCACCAGGGGCCAAAACGCAAGAGTATCTACAGTGGGTCTTCAAATTGTCTACCTTCGCACAAGATTACTCTTGGCAGAGTTGTAGATAGAAGGATAAAGACGCTTCTATCTCAAGGGGGGTCTTCACAAGATATTTACGAAGTCAACAACAATGCTGCATTGGCAGGGCAATTGTTAACTTATATCGGTCCGTCGCCTTTTGTGAAGAATTAAGCAATGGTTATAGCCAGTTCAAGCCCCCAGCTGGTGTAAATCCTGCGAAATTCCTTGTATATGTATTTGCTATATATATATATATATATATATATATATATATATATATATATATATATATATATATATATATATATATATATATATGTATATATATATATATATATATATGTATATATGTATATATATATGTATATATGTATGTATGTATATATGTATGTATGTATGTATGTATGTATATATATATATATATATATATATATATATATATATATATATATATATATATATATATATATATATATATAATAATCTTGCTCATACGATTGCTTTCATACATATAATAACCGAATCAACTATGATTGTTATGTTTTAAAATAACATGTAACAAATTTAATAATCAATTAGTTTTGAGAGGTTAAAATAGAGATGAAATTATTGTGAATTGTAGATGAAAATTAAAGTAGTCTTCGTTGATACTTGGTTTGAGGATTTAAATTTAAAATTAAAATTTAATGTCCGTTTGCTGGTGCCTTTTACAAGCACTTAACTGGTTAAGTGAGTCCAGCAGCCATGGTTTCTTGGATTCTTTTGTGATGATGACACTTCACAGTCTGATAGCTTCGTTCCTCAAACGGCCTGATAGCTTCATTCCACGAACTTTTAGATAAAATAAAGAGAACAAATGCCTTTGCTAAGTACATTTGGGGGCTGCAAATTAATAGGCGCATTATCTCGATGTCCACCCACCAATGTTAGTTTCTCTGAATAATTAAATTCTTTTTTTTTTTAGTATACACAGCGTAACTCAGGGAGGATGATTAGAAATCCCCAATATTCTTCTGGGTATTAAACTAGAAAAATATGTGCTTGGACAACGCACAATCAATGATTTTCCTGAATTAAAATTAGCAAGATACTTATATCTCACAACATGATATGAAACACTTGAGGAACATGTGATGTAATCATCACTCACAGCTCCAGTCGGAGTCTGAGGTCACCTCTGCTGTTGGTTTTCTGTACGACTAGCAAGAAGCGATCACCAGTGCTTGTTGTAGTGGTTTATGAATATACTGTTTTCATAGGTTGAGGTTGCCAGCCTCATATATAACCACTTAGCAAGAAAAACATGTCAAATTTACATTTGCAAAATAAATGTTTACACTTACCCCAAAGTAACATTTGGGAACACAATCTCATGGCACAGTTTAGAATGGACACTAGCAGCTTAGGTTCGATGCTTTCGAATCACGTGATCTGGAAATTTGAGTATTCCTCTTGTGACGGGTGGTCTGATTCCTTAGGACTCCAGTCTTGGTATTTAAAAATTGCGGGTTTACTTTTTAAGTTTTAAAGTTGCCCAAATACTTCTTATCTGATCCCTTAAGTTTCCACCATCATTTATTGGTGATGCCTAGATGGCAGGGAGGATAGTGTGATTCGCTTGCATAGCTAGGCGGGGTTGTCGCACAGAAGGTCCTGGGTTCGAGTCCTGGATAAGCCACTCACGCATGTTGTTTTTCTGTTGTCTAGTTTTCTACTTCTTTATTTCTTACGAGTGCCTGAAAACATACCTTTATGTTTGTCTAATATTTATGCAATGAAGATAGTCCTTAAAACCAAACCAAACTATTTATAATGTTTATCGTTGAGCTACTTTGATTTATGTTTTGTCTTAAAAGCAAGAAGTACAATCATTTTTCATTGCGTTCCCTACAGAGCATCAAACCACCATTGAAGCTCGTCCCCTGTAGGAAGCCTGCTCCAAGCATTCACATGCTTTTGCTGCGGTGGTTTCGGTGTAAATTATTTTTACACTAGTGTAAAAGCCCGTCATAAGACGGGAATTAAATTCAAAAGCACCAATACCTAACGGCAATTTTACTAATTCAAAAGTATTTTTTTAAAAAACCACTGTGCATCGCCACAGTATACGCACTACGTAGCAGCAGCGAGGATCCCAATGTGTGTATACGGGATCACACATTCTATAAATATTTTTGTGCACACCATCATTTGCGCATTCTTCTTTGGTAACTGTTACTATTTTCAGGAGAGTACGTATAAGGGAAACAATACAATTAATGTCTAACTTTCAACCAAAGTTGCATCCCT
Source organism: Oreohelix idahoensis (assembly GCA_024509875.1). Lineage (NCBI taxonomy): Eukaryota > Metazoa > Mollusca > Gastropoda > Stylommatophora > Oreohelicidae > Oreohelix > Oreohelix idahoensis. The sequence goes on from JAMPIV010006331.1 coordinate 52,602, forward strand.
TAGCGTTACGCACTGACAGAAAAAGCTGGGATTTTATAAATAGGATAATACTTAGGTTGCCAGCGCACGCACAATCTCATATTAGTCTATTGTTTCTTTGTCTATTCGGGGCCCCCCCCCCCCCCCCCCCGAGAACTTAAGGTAGTCCTGTAGCAGATACTTCCATAGGGGAGTGAAGTGTTAGAGACTTCATTATACTAGGTCCAGCATCGATAGAGAGGTGCAGTGACTGGTCCCTTTCCTCGCTGCCTTTTCCTTCCCTAACACAAGAGCAGTGTCATGTACCCATTTATAGCTTGGTATATTGGAGGATGTCGATACCGTGAATCTAACCCGGCACCTTCGGCACAAGAGACCAGCGCTCTAACCACTGTGTCAAATGGACGTCTAAAGAACTACACCGGGGCTATTCGCAAGACTAATGCTTTAATAAAGTCAATCAAACGAATTTCAGAATCTTTACTTTAACAACAGATGTTAGGAACATATTGCGTCTGATGTGGCGAAAGAATCATGAAATTCGTCATACATGTGGCTTGACGCAAAATGTATTGCCCACCCGGGGTCTACTCTGTTCAACCTAATTTTTCGCTTACAAATAGAGTATTGAATCGGATATGACATCATACAGACACATAGCGTGAGAACGCCTCACCTTGGTGTAACAGTGAGAGTATACAGGTTTGTAGCTTAGTTACCTGGATGAGACAGGCCTTCCTTAGTTTTGGGTAAGTAGTTTTCCGTCCAGGTACAATCTGGGTCACCAAGCTCCAGGCCGTTGTAGAGTCCGTCACCGTCAGAATCTTTCCGGCACAGATCTACCGTCCATTCCTGGAAAATTGTATATCATGTATGCGTCACAGGTAGGTTGTCAGTAAAAGGTAAAGGTAGTCACAGGTAGGTTGTCAGTAACAGGTAAAGGTAGTCACAGGTAGGTTGTCAGTAAAAGGTAAAGGTAGTCACAGGTAGGTTGTCAGTAAAAGGTAAAGGTAGTCACAGGTAGGTTGTCAGTAACAGGTAAAGGTAGTCACAGGTAGGTTGTCAGTAACAGGTAAAGGTAGTCACAGGTAGGTTGTCAGTAACAGGTAAAGGTAGTCACAGGTATGTTGTCAGTAAAAGGTAAAGGTAGTCACAGGTAGGTTGTCAGTAAAAGGTAAAGGTAGTCACAGGTAGGTTGTCAGTAAAAGGTAAAGGTAGTCACAGGTAGGTTGTCAGTAAAAGGTAAAGGTAGTCACAGGTAGGTTGTCAGTAACAGGTAAAGGTAGCCCCCAGGGCAGATACTGCCGCATAAATTTTAGAAACTTCACCATACTATGTCTAACTTTATGAGATGAGGAGACCAGTTCCCTTCCTCTCTGCCTTTGCCGATCCTAACTCAAAAGCAGCGTCAGATACCCATGTACAGCTGGGTAGACTGGAGCACGATGCTTCCAGCTTTTGAACACGGTAAAGTTGCCGTGCGAGGAAAGGGCTTTAGTCACTCTGCCAATCGCAAGTTTTACTTGTCTATAAACAGATAAACCTCAGTCTACAGCCAGACACAATTTCAACGTGATAGACTGTCATTTCGTAGACAACTAAATTATGTTTTACTTAAACAATCTTGTTAAACTGGCAATGATATTTGACGCGAGGCTACAACCTGAACACGGCTCGGGAAAGGCAGAGTTAAACACCTAAAAACACACAAACTTGCACAACCTGACACGCAAACAAATCAAACAGAAAGTTCTAAAGAAAAAGTCACTCACATATCCGGCATTCTCAAAGTCCCGACCAAAAGGATTTCTCGTTCCAGTTCCATCATTCATAATATGGCCGACTCCTTCCCAGATCTTTCCAGGTTTACATGGGAAGGGAACAGAATCTCCATTTGGAATTTTCATCTGGAAACTCATGTATGACATCACACAATGCAGCAGCAATATTAGCACAAATGATCTGAAAGAGAGGGTGAAATAGAAGCTCTCTATGTGCCTGTTTGTTTATGTCCAGCAAAATTAAAAAAATATATAAACAGAAGTAGTATGGCAAAGAACCCGAAGGGTTTTCACTGTGATTGAAAATATATGAAAATTTTTTTAAAATCAAGTGCAGTAATTAATAATCTTCAGCTCAGAAGGTAACACAGTCTTATTGTATGGCTGTGAAATATGGAGAACACAAAAACAACAACCAAGAAATTACAGATTTTCATAAATAGATGCTAGCGTAGAATACAATGTTTGAAATGATATGACAAGATCACTAATGTGAAACTAATGACAAGATCACTAATGTGAAACTAATGACAAGATCACTAATGTGAAACTAATGACAAGATCACTAATGTGAAACTAATGACAAGAATTGGACAAGTGCCACTGAAACAAGACGAGAGAAGGTGGTGCTGGAGATGGATAGACTACGCGCTGAGAAAATCTGATGATAGCGACACAAGGCAGTTCTTATTCTAGGATACTCAGGGTTAGAGGTGTAAAGAGAGACCAAATAAACACATGGAGAAGAGAGCTGGTGATGAAACGGGACAAGAAGACTTTTTTAGCGTAACAGTAGTGACTGCAAAGAGTGAGGGAAGGGAATGCGAAGGTGTGTTGATGATTTTTATTTACTGTTGTGAACTTGTCATCCACCCGTGTGTTACCGGGATCCGAAAGGGGAGCAAAGAATAGTAACACTGTACCCTACCATGCATGTCGTAAAAAGCGACTAAGGAGGGTTGGGCATGGGGGCTGGTTAGCCATCCCGTAAAAAACTTTTACCAAAAAAAACTTCAACAAATATGGACAAGTCAAATACAGAATTTAAATCAACTCAGCCGCCCAAGACAGAAGAAGTGTCACCGTAGGGTTTGCCAAAGCATTGTTTATGCTTCTGGCAAGGTTATATGAACGCTTAAAGTATGTCACCGTAGGATTTGCCCAGGCATAATAAATACATTGCCAAGGTTGGGTGAACGTTTAAAACAGTTCACGAGGAAGAAAATAGAGTGAGGATTGAAAATAACAGACAACGGTACACTAACTTCGCTTGCGTTAGTAAAACGTGAGTATTTTTCTGGTGAGTAGTAAATAAAGCTGGACCAATAGTTTGAGCTGGAAAACAGATTAGGGAACGAATCAGAGGTAGCGAAAGAAACGCACCAGGTAACAATGACTAGAGGTCAGAAAGGTGTGCGGGTTTCTGAAGGGCAGTCGGGTTTCAGAAGTTGAAGAAGCAAGAAGTGCTTTTGGCGGTTGCCACCAGTTTTAACAGATTCTGTGGTTATACAGATAAGTTCAGAAGTTATACAGAAAATGCATAAGCTGTAGAGATAACTCAGAAGATTAAAGGATTCTGTGGTTAGACAGAAATAGCGTAAGTTTTAGAAGGTTCAGAGGATGTGATAGCTCTAGTCAGTAACTATACAAGATAACTAAGAAGTTTCGTATAGACAGAGTAGAAAATGATTAAGAAAGTTCTTATAATCACAGTAGAGAGTGTATTTCGGGAGAGATTCAGGGAATTGCCTGTAAGTATGGTTTTGAACTTATCATTCATATTGATGAAAAATTGCAGGAGAAGTAAATCAGAAATCAAAATTCGACCTGTCAAATAAATGTTGAGAACTTTGTTGACTAAGCAACCTAGAGAAGAGAAGTATTTGAATGATACATTGATGGTCAAGCTTGGTACTGTTATATACGAATAGATGGTAAGAATGAATTCCAAGAGGAAAACCATATTTTTATCAGAGTGAGTTCACAGAGAGTGAACCAATGAGTCGTCTACAGAAATAGTTACGACAAGTAAGCGACTGGGAGAGTCGACTTCTTTAAGAACTACCTGCATGCTCTCGCATGTAAGTATGGAGTATAGAAGACTTGTTACATGTATAAGAATTATAGTATGCTTTTCAGGACCGGAAATAGAGGCAGGTCTGACCAAGTTTGGTCAGGAGGAATAAAAGCACAAGACAATGAGTTGGAAGTGCTGATCAGGAGTATTGAGGCATATTAAGCAAACTGAGGTAGAGTTTTAAGAGGCTAAACAAGTAATTGGAGATGATAGAAGAACAAAGGGAGATTAAATATATATATATATATATATATATATATATATATATATATATATATATATATATATATATATATATATATATATATATATATACACACGAGACAAAGAGTTTATGTATGAAGCAACTATGATACAACTGTATGTGAGCTCTATGAAGAATTACCTGCGTTATTGAAGAATATTACATGTAAATAAATGTTTTTGCAAGAGAGAAAACATATGTTTGAGTCTATCCTTGAGAGTTGTTGTATGTAGGCCAGGTCAATAAACATAAAAAATCCACTATACGATCAGTCACTATAATAACAACGGAGAAGGAAGAGAACGAGTCGAGGGTTGAACAAAGGAGGAAAAAGTAGTTCATCCAGGAATCACCAACTCTGGCGGAGATGGCCAGTACTTATACACAATAGCATTAACTTGGAAGATAAACAAAAGAGACTTGTGTGTGTAAAAACTTGAAATACTTCACTAGGCCTGCCATCTGCCACCTAGTGAAAGCACTCACACCACGGTTACACACACTTTGAATTGGTAACCAGTAAAGCACACACACCCTGGTACAGAAGGTCCTCTGGAAAGGCGGCGCATGAAACAACCCAGAGAAAGCCGAAAGTAGTCTGAGTTGCGGACTAACTTTGTTTCGTCTATGAGGTGAAAATGATGAGGAAAACATGGAAAGAACTTTAGCGGATGGCATGGGACAGGAAGACTTGGCATGTGTTTGTTGAACGCCTATGTTCCTTGGGGAGCTAAAGGGTATTGAATGAACTTGTCATCCTCTTATGTTCACTGATGTGAACACGATTTGTGCGTGATGTTTGGCAAAGAGATACCTGGATGTGAACACGATTTGTGCGTGATGTTTGGCAAAGAGAGACCTGGATGTGAACACGATTTGTGCGTGATGTTTGGCAAAGAGAGACCTGGATGTGAACACGATTTGTGCGTGATGTTTGGCAAAGAGAGACCTGGATGTGAACACGATTTGTGCGTGATGTTTGGCAAAGAGAGACCTGGATGTGAACACGATTTGTGCGTGATGTTTGGCAAAGAGAGACCTGGATGTGAACACGATTTGTGCGTGATGTTTGGCAAAGAGATACCTGGATGTGAACACGATTTGTGCGTGATGTTTGGCAAAGAGAGACCTGGATGTGAACACGATTTGTGCGTGATGTTTGGCAAAGAGATACCTGGATGTGAACACGATTTATGCGTGATGTTTGGCAAAGAGAGACCTGGATGTGAACACGATTTGTGCGTGATGTTTGGCAAAGAGAGACCTGGATGTGAACACGATTTGTGCGTGATGTTTGGCAAAGAGAGACCTGGATGTGAACACGATTTGTGCGTGATGTTTGGCAAAGAGAGACCTGGATGTGAACACGATTTGTGCGTGATGTTTGGCAAAGAGATACCTGGATGTGAACACGATTTGTGCGTGATGTTTGGCAAAGAGAGACCTGGATGTGAACACGATTTGTGCGTGATGTTTGGCAAAGAGAGACCTGGATGTGAACACGATTTGTGCGTGATGTTTGGCAAAGAGAGACCTGGATGTGAACACGATTTGTGCGTGATGTTTGGCAAAGAGATACCTGGATGTGAACACGATTTGTGCGTGATGTTTGGCAAAGAGAGACCTGGATGTGAACACGATTTGTGCGTGATGTTTGGCAAAGAGATACCTGGATGTGAACACGATTTGTGCGTGATGTTTGGCAAAGAGAGACCTGGATGTGAACACGATTTGTGCGTGATGTTTGGCAAAGAGAGACCTGGATGTGAACACGATTTGTGCGTGATGTTTGGCAAAGAGATACCTGGATGTGAACACGATTTATGTGTGATGTTTGGCAAAGAGAGACCTGGATGTGAACACGATTTGTGCGTGATGTTTGGCAAAGAGAGACCTGGATGTGAACACGATTTGTGCGTGATGTTTGGCAAAGAGAGACCTGGATGTGAACACGATTTATGTGTGATGTTTGGCAAAGAGAGACCTGGATGTGAACACGATTTATGCGTGATTTTTGGCAAAGAGAGACCTGGATGTGAACACGATTTATGCGTGATGTTTGGCAAAGAGAGACCTGGATGTGAACACGATTTATGCGTGATGTTTGGCAAAGAGATACCTGGATGTGAACATGATTTATGCATGAAGTTTGGCAAAGAGAGGCATTGATGTGAACATGATTTATGCATGATGTTTGGCAAAGAGAGACCTGTTATCCGTTCTGGTGTTTTAGGAGTCAGTGAGTTTAATGAGAGTCAGCAGGGCTGAGAGATCTTGGAGTAGAAGGTTTTGTTTTAGAGAAGATCAGTGGCAGTTGTCGACAACGGTCGTTTCTGTGTGATGCAAGCCATGTTTGTGAAATAGATTGGACCCAGTGATCAAGTAGTGTGAGAGCTGACAGAATTTATGAATATGGGTGTGTGTGCTTCGTCTTCTTTAATCCTGAGCCGCCGACTGCCAGAGCAGTCAATGACCATAACGCCTGGTGGCGAAAATAGGGACAGCAACAAACTGCTTCCACTTCGTTCGGTCGGCGGTCATCCTTCGTACAGTGCCCCAGCTCTGGTTCATTCCTTGCATCTCGGCCTCCACAGTTCTTCTACAAGTTGATTTTGCTCGGCGTCTCCTTCGGGGGTCCAACGCATATGTAACCGATAGAGTGGATAAGAGAAAATTCGGTTAGAAGTATTTTATAATGGAACTCCGCCAAGGCCGGTCCCAAGCCCGGCTGAAAAAGAAGGAGGGCGGTCTGCATGGAAGCCGTAAGGAGGCAGCCCCTCCATCATGCAAAGGCACAACGGCCAATCACCTGTTTGCTTTTAAACTTTTGATTACGAGAACTACAAGAGAGAAAACCTGACTAATTCTAAAAGCGACGAACTGGAATGAACTACGGACTACGACTTATGGAACTTGGAACACAAGAAGTATAAATGGGTAAGAAGAGGAGCTGGTGGAAGAGATGAGAAAAGCAAAACTAGAAATCCTCGCTATAACGGAAACGAAGAAAAAAGGACAAAGAGTCATGGATCTCGATGGCAACACGCTGCTCTACAGTAGTGTAACCACATCTGAAAGAGCTAACGGGGGGGGGGGGGGGGGGGGGGGGGGGGGGGGGGGTGGGTTGCATTGTGGCCAAAAACCAAAAAGATAGTATCAAGGGATGGAACTTTGTCTCGGAGCGCATTATGGTTGTAAAACTAAAAGAAGGAGAAACCATAGTCAACCTGGTTATAGTGTATGGGCCAAATGAGGAGGAGAGAGCAGAGGTCAAGGAGGAATTCTTCGAGCTGCTTCAAAGGACAGTGGATGACTGCCTAGATGAAATTATCATGCTCGGAGATTTCAATGCCAGACTTGGAAATGACCATGCTAGATGGGGTGGAGTTATCGGAAGATATGGAGAAGATACTCTCAGTGACAATAGAAAGCGACTCCTTAGATTCTGCAGTGAGCAGAATCTGATCATTACAAACACAAAGTTCCCCCATAAGCGCATACATGCATACACTAGATGTATACCAACAAAGAATGAGAAGTCAGCGATCGACTATGCCATTGTTAGGAGGAGCTCATTCAAATATGTCCGGGATGCTCGAGTCTGGAGGGGGCCAGAGATTGGAAGTGATCACTACCTTCTTACAATCAAAAAAACAACTGAAAGAGTTGCTCAGTCTAGCAACTACCCAACACCACGCAAGAAACTAGGTAAACGAACGGGAGAAATGAGCATTAAGACTTACAAGCTGAGAGAGCCAGAAATTAAGACCAGATATCAGAGCTTATTGCTGCAGCGGTGAGCAACACAGAAGAACAACCTGATGACTTGGAAACCCTCTGTCTCAAATTCAAGGACATCATAAAGACAGCTGCTGCAGAAGTATGGAAGTATGTGGTGAAGTCCGACTTGGGAACAAGAGAAAGAGGACACCTTGGTGGACAGAGGAAGTCAAAGAGAAAATAAAAGAGAAGAAAATGGCATGGAAACAATACTTAGGAGCTAAAAACACAACAGGAAAAATGGAGAAATATAGAGAATATGTGACAATCAGAACAGAAGCAAAGAACAATGTGCTAGCAGCAAAACAGAAATCCTGGGAAGAATTTGGAGAAAGGCTAGAAAAAGATGCGCAAGAAAACCAGAATTTGTTCTATTAGACCCTAAAGAACACGAGGAAGGAAAAACAATGCCTTCTCAAATTTATAAAGGACAAGCAAGGCAAATTGCTTACTGCCCCGAAGGAAGTAATGGAAAGATGGAAAGAATATTTCTCAGAACTCCTGGATGGTGAGCATGGCGAAGCATCAGAAATGATAACCACTAGCACAGAAGAGAAAACCAATGGTGAAGATGACATAAAGATGGAAGAACTGAAGGCAGCACTGGAGAAAATCAAGATGGACAAAGCAGCAGGGCATGATGGTATAATACTAGAAATGGTTAAGTACATGGGAGCATCAGGCGACCTATTACTCTTAAGGGTCCTACAGGCAGCGTGGTGCAACAAGACCATACAAAAGGATTGGGAGATTGCCATCATAACACCAATTTTCAAAAAGGGTGACAATCGACAATGTGGAAACCATAGAGGCATATCCCTTCTCAGTGTCCCTGTTAAAATCTACTCTAGAATCCCAGAGCAGAGACTCCGACGCCTATCTGAGCCACAATTATATGAGGTCCAGTGCGGATTCCGAGCAAACCGAAGTACTCAAGACCTAATCTTTACACTCAGACAGCTGAGTGAAAAGGCCCTTGAGTATAAGAGTGAGATGCATCTTTGTTTCATGGATCTGGAAAAGGCGTTTGACAGGGTCCCCTGGAGCAAACTTTGGGGTTTTCTGGCAAGGAAGAACATTTCAGCACCTCTGATTCATGATATACAGAGCTTCTACAAGTCTTGCAGAAATTATGTGAGGACAGCAAACCATGAGTCAGAAGAGTTCAGGACCACCACTGGTGTAAGACAAAGTGATATCCTGTCACCTTATCTTTTCATACTCCTCATGGACGATGTCATCAAGGCATGTAAGGAGAAAACAAAAAAAAGTATTCAGTGGGGTACTGGAAGATGAGACAGGTCTGTATTTCAGAGCTGGCATTTGCTGATGATGTTGCCCTGATTGCTAAATCAGAGGCACATCACCAATCCAACCTGCAAGTCTGGAAGGAAGAGCTGGAGAAGAGAGGGATGGTCGTTGTTGCCTACTTTCTTTCATGCTTATTGGCCTGTCGGGCTTACTGTCTATGGCCAACGTATCTTTGCGTAGTAAGTTTTGCAAATGTTTAGTGGGCCGGTATTGTGTTGGCATATAATACTATAACGGGTCTGCCTGTGTGACCAAATCGAAGAGAAAGTAGACGCTGGACTCGTAGGGTACAGTTTGCAACGAGACATCATTTAATGGTTACAGACTTGAATATGTTGATGAAACGATACAGGCAATAATTATTTGAAATAAATGTTCATACCACATTATAATTCATGACAGGAGAATGTACATTGTCACAAATGGTCAACATTAGCGTTGACTGACTTCACTAGCCGGTACCACATGAAGGTTAACGGAAGCTCTACGGCAACGAAATAACCATGTTAAAAGCGTTGAGCGTCGATATATATTATTAATGCAATAACATCTCCTGGCGCTATATTGACGCACTAGCAACCGACCCCACTGGTCGGTTGAAGCTCTGCAATAAACGGTACTGGAGGAACATGTATCTGAGGCTTGATACAATAAACCGATTATGGCTGAATATTAATAATATATTCTTCTTGGCACGTCGGGCACAAGGAAGGTAATATCATCTTACAGATGATTATTATTATAACATGGCCGAGTCCTCTCTAGACTTGGGATAAGATCCCGGGCCAAATAAAACGACTGTTCACGACAATGGATTTTCGGGTCTGCCTCCAGTATGTTTGCTGGATAGCAACAAATCGACGCGACCAAAACGCGCCATACCCGTTCAAGAATCGTGCACGGTCGCACGCAAATAATTAAACAAACAATTAACTTAGATGCGCTCAAATGTGCGTCTACAAAATACTAGACTCACATGTGAGGATCTTAAACATTTAACACCCCGCGAAAATAACTTAACAGTCATAAGCAGCTCTAAAACAAAATCCATGATGATATCACGAGAAGAAAGAAGACATCAGATTAAGCTGGGAGAACAGGTCCCGGAGCAGGTCGACCACTTTAAATACCTCGGAGCTATTATAGACCGAAAGGGAGGCATCAAAGAAGAGTTGGCCACTCGAAAAGCAGCAGCTGGGAGACTTTTTCAGGCCATAAATCGAGGATTCCTCAGCAAGACAGAGGTTGGTAAGAAAACGATGATGGCTGTATACCGCTCCACCTATGTCCCAGTCTTGAAATATGGATGCGAGTCATAGGCAATGACTACAACGCACAAAAGCCAGATCCAAACCTCTGAAATGAGGTACCTGGGGTATCTGGTTGAAGTAACAAGAAGAGACATGGTCCGCAACCAGACGATACGTCAAGGCCTAAAATCCCACCCCCTGCAGACCCAAGTAGAACAGTCTTACTAAGATGGTTTGGCCATGTCTGCAGAATGGGAGAAGATCGACTACCACGACTGAAACAAAGAGCCAGGGATCCAGACCCCGAGGACGACCCAGAGTACGCTGGGAGGACAACATTAGACAATCTTTGAAGGACCGAGGACTAGAATGGAACCAGGCCAGGAGGAAGACAGCCGATAGGATAGTCTGACACTCTCTCTTCCAAACCTCTACACCTTACCGTAGAAGGGGAACGACTAAGTAAGTAAGTATTTTATAATGGAACGTCTAGTTTTTAGTCTAAGGGAAATAATAAATAGAACGAAAAGGGGGTCAAGAGTAATGGTTACGTCCCTTAATTTGCGGTGTCTGACCTTGGGTGAGAATTCAAATGTTGGGTTTTTGTTTTGTTTTGGGAGCTCAGCTACGCACGGAGAAGTTATGAACAAGTGTGCAGTTTGTGAGACATGTTGTTCTAGAATGTTCGAAAATACGAGGGGAAGTCAGTATGTAGGTCACAAACTGATATGGGATAGCTGAAAATTGTAGTTGGTAGTTTCTGAAGGTGTCATTAGGTGGCAGCAACATCTAGCTTGATGATTACTTTAGATAGGTATGAAAAAAAATCGAAAAAAGGTGATTCGTCTTACGAGGACAAAAGATAAACAAAATAGCCAATGAATGCTGCATTGTACTGTGAAGTTCTGTTGATGCTTCGGGATGCAATTCGAAGAAAGCGTCCAGGCCTACTGACTAGAGGAGTACTGCTCCATCACGACAATGCTAGACCACATACGGCTCGATTAACCCAGGAGAAAATTGAACAACTAGGGTGGCAACTTCTTGAACATCCGCATTACAGCCACGACGTAGCCCCGAGCGATTTCCACCTGTTTGGTCCACTAAAACTCACATTGGCGGCAAACGTTTCGCGGATGATGAATAGGTTGAACGTGGGGTGCAAATGTGGCTGAGACAGCAGACCAAAGACTTCGTTGATCAGGTTTTGAGGCACCGCTAAAGCGATGGGATAAGTGTATCAATGTTGGTGGAGATTATGTTGAGAAATAAGGGGAAATGAAAGTGCAATAATAAATAGTTTTCAATTTCGTATCTCATTTAGTTTTTTTTTTTTAAATAGCCATTTGTGACATCTTTACTGACTTGCCCCCGTAGTTGTAATTGTAATTCGATGTTGTAGGTTAAGTCAGTTAGATCTCAGACGCGATAACGTTTAGAAGCAAGTTTGCTTGAGTTCTGTTAAAGTTAGTATCTAGAAGTGGCTGCGAATAGGGAGTTTCCATCGAGTGATACGCCAATAATTGCTTTGGTTGATTCTGCGGTTGGCAGAAAAGGTACACTTATCTCAGGCGTCTAAATCGCATAGTTTGGCCACATTTAGTGTATGACAGTTTTGTTATTCATTCTGAGGACAAGATGATAGTGTCGCCAGTGAGAGAAAAATGTGTCTATTTCGAAAACCTGGTATGTTGAATATTATGAATAATATAACCAGTAATGAAGTACAGTAGACAAGTTGACAGGATAAGAGAAGAACAATAGACAGCCGGTAGTCTTGAGAAGAAGGATACAGAAGATAACTTGGCAAATAGTCAACCCTGGCGGTCAGGCCAGTTTCGTTAAGATGCACCAATTAGAACATAAGAAATACAACAGCATATAAGAGAGACAATGTTTACCTGTGAGAAATATATGACAAAAATAAAATGTGTAGCAACAGTGGTTCTCAAGCCATGACCACAATAACCACTCGAGACAGTATGAATACAGAAGCAGAGAGAGCGAGAGAGAGAGAGAGAGAGAGAGATAAAACATGACACTGTATTATTATCTATTGAAATGTTGCTGTACAAAGTCTGCCAACCTCAGTGGAAGGTTGGGCATATAATTTTTACAACCTTTTGATCACTTATGTAAATAAAGTTCAACATTGACTGTTTACTGCTGTCAGCGTGAAAACATTCATCAACTGTTGAAATCATTCATCAACTGTCAGTATATGAACTGTTGTCGTCTTGAGAGAAAGAAGTTTTCCTTACCACAAATAAGCTGCCTACTGTTAAGGGTAGAGATACGAAACCTATACGATCACAAAACAGAGAAGTTGGAAATAGTAGACAAGCCATCATTCATCATCCATGGCTACATATAGCTGTTCTTGTGATGGCGTCGCGGTGTGTGCAGCTGTGATTATATTCCACCCATTGTGACTCTGGTGTATCAGCCAAATGTAATCGTGTTTCCTGCATATGTACATATTGTTGTCATAAATTGTTTCTGCGTAATAAACTGTGGTACTGCTGTAATAAACTCGTCATTTGATGTCTCATGTATGTTTATATGACAGTGTTCAGTGCTGAATAGTATCCCCTTCATCTGACCATGAACCCGGGAGTACTCTGTGCGTTAAACCTACAAGAACACTGTAACACTTCCCATGAGTTTGTTGAAAGTCTATGGTCATTGGTAAGCAGAATGATGATAAGAATGATGATGATGATGATGATGATGACGATGATGATATGTATATATGTATTATACAGTTTAACATCAATCGAGTCAGAATAACGAGAAAAAAACATGGAATGAACTTGAGAACATAGAGCAAACCTGGAGGGCTTGAAGAGAAATGATTGAACGTTTTTGCTGCACAGGGAGCAGAAAGGCAACGAAGGTGTTATAACTGCGATATATCGTGTGTGCTTATGCCTTTTTTAATGAACACATTTTAGTATCTGTAAATTCAAGTACTTTCAAGTACTTGCTTACGTCATCATTCTTACTAAGTGACGTCGTGCAACAAAATGGGTTCATGTTCTTATTGTAGAGAAGGGGTACCCCCAAGTTGGGGAACCCCCAGAAGGTACGAGAAGCCTGTGACGGGGGCACATGTAAAATTTTGTAAATTACCTACTGAAATATTCAATATGAAATAATATTTGTGAAGAAAGTTGTGTATTGGAGAGAGAACGACGAGTACTCCTCTCAATTAAATACAGACAAAGAAACAAACTGGGGGCAGAACATGATATGTGGGTATCTCTTTCAAAAACGGTACGACCTCCTGATCACTGCGATCAGGTCCTACTCCTCTGATGTTGCTTGGCGAGTCCAGCTTAAACAACATCTCATTAACCGTATGGGGTGTCCCAAACCAGACGATCTTAACACCCTACATTACTTTGTCTGATGGCTACTTTTACAATTGCCTTAAGCTGGCAGCGTGGATAAGACGAGAAGTGTAGTTAAAAGTCGCAACCAAGGTGGAGTGGGTTCAATTCCTAGCGCAAACACAACAGAAGGCTGACACATAAAGGTCATGACCCAAGTGGGCCGACCCCTACCCAATTAGAGATTAAAGGGCCGAAACACTTGTCCGACGGAGGGACCACTTCTGATGATCAGATTGCATCCTGTTGTAATATTCTATTATAGAGTTTCCTCTCATCATACCTTTCATACATTATAGGGATACGGGACAGGTAACTTAAAGCCAAGGGGATACGGGGTTGAAATGGTAGATAATGTCACCCATTTGGAACCGATAACAAGAAACAGTCAAATTCCAGTGGAACAAGAAATTGGATGAAGCCGTTGGAGATGGTTAGGGCACACGCTGAGGAATCCTATTGATAGCATTACAAGGCAGTCCTTGTTCTGAAATCCCAGGGTAGACAGAAGAAAACATGGAGAAGAGAGCTTGAGACAGAACTAAAAGTGATGAGATAGAGAAGGAAAGACCTTGAACTGAAAGCACCTGGCATCCATTTGTTGAAGGTTACGCTCCCAGAGAATATGAAGTGTTTTGGATGAATAAAGGGGATAGGACAAGCGATTAAAGTTTCGGAACCCCTTTTGTAGCATTTGTTGTCTGGGCTTCTTCAGATATCAGCCTTCGTTCATTTTTAATGAATAATAAATATCTAGCATCTATTCATAAAGACTATTCTAACATAATGCACAGATTTTCGTACATCTGTACCCAGTATTTTTTTATTTTTTTTTTGGGAGTCAAGCAGTTGGGAGTCACAAATATGTGACATGTGTTTTATATATATTGTATAAACACCGACAATTAAATTCAAATTTGATTCTCGAACATCAATACTCACAGCACAAATTGGACGAGCCGTTCTTTGACTGAATCTATCAAACACACTTGTCCGACAAAATTAGCTATGACAAGTCGAGTACTCTGATAAGTACATACTTGTCCTAGATTCACAATTCTTTAGGTAAGTTCATATTTGAATTGATTTTTATGTCTCCTGGCTCTCTTTAAGAAAAGTCTAGGTCCATGAATAGCAGGTTGTTTTGTATGAAGATTGAATCATTACTGCGCGCAAAACATATTATGAGTTGCGGAACATTATGTTGTAAGATGCATATATTATTTACATATTTTTAAAGGCGTCTGACGTAAAATGTTTTAACCTCTATTGTTAACAATTTTGTTCTTAAAAAGTTATAAATAATATGGCTTCATAATTCATTTTATCTGTTAGAGATATTATTTTGTGATTTAAAACAATTTGGTTCAGAAAGTTGGTCAGAACATGAGTGATGCGTGATGCCATATGATGATGGATGGCATCCGCATGTCTGGTTTTGTGTAGTGTGTAGATGTGTTCAGTCAAAACAATGTTCATGCAACAATAACAGGGCAATCCACATAGGACGTCAGTAAACTCACGACGTATAAAGTCAATGAGTCTTGAAACAGCCGTTGACGTTTTTCTTCATTATTTATTGTGGACGCCACAGTGACAAAATGGTTACGCAAATGTGTAGGCACATCAAACAGTCATTATCACAGCAACATTCAATACAGCAATAAACGGTAGACAGCATTACAATGATGAGTCAGATGCATGTTATATTTCAAAGTGCTGTAAATGTAGTCAGGTGAACAACTCCATCCTTTTCTATAACAGCCAGGAGATAACCAGATGTATGAGATCAGTTCACTCTCCTTAGTTTGACTTCAGCAAGACAGACACGTCTGCCGAAGTATAAATAATGTCCTCAAGAATATCCTCTAGATAATAAAGGTTTTCTAAACCTAGTTCATTTAACAAAGTAGCAAGTAATGGTCCTTGGTACATGCATCAACCGATGCAGTACAATGCAGCGACATGTGAGCTGGGAAAGAACATCTCGTGACGACGACTTTCGGAGACAGGCTATGAATCGAAATCGCTCACGACCCAAAATCGATAGAGTTAATGAAAAAGTCAATTTACCTTGCTTTCATGAAATACACAGAAATATCACGCCTCCCGACATGTGGGAAAACACTAGAGGTATTATCTCGACTAAACGAAATATCCATAAGAGGACTACACATCCCTGACAGAACAAAAAAAAGCGGAGATCCCCTCTTCAACGAGGCATCTCTTTCGCCATTCCAAATCGCTCCCTCCCACTAGTGGTGGGCGGAAACCGATCGACCAAACAACAAGACAAGTCATGCGCAGTCCAGCGCAAAAATGACCACAGCTCAAAAGTTAACTGCATTCGATACCAACGCGAGAAGACAAATGCTTACCGAGAAAAGTGACTATAAATTTCAAGCAGTTGTTGCCCTTGCGTTATAAAACAGACACTGAAATAAAACGATGTTGCGAGAATTTATCACGCAACATATCACCACCTCCTCCCGATAAAAAAAAAATGTGGAACATATTTTTTTTTCAATATCAAAGAGCAAGCGATAAGCGGCTCAAAACGCACGAATTATGCGCTGATAATTAATTAAATTGCCAAACAATAGGCTAATTATAGAGTGTCTGGTGAGGATATACCTCAACAGAAAAATAAATATGTCTCAAAAAATATTCACATCGGGGAGGTGTCACCAACACACATCACGTTAGCATGTAAACACAATATACGTATGCAAGTTACTATAATCATCATTAAACAGCATACTCTAATATTGTCTTTAAAAATGGATGTACAAATCTGATAGGAAAATTTAAATAGTACATTCTTTGACATGTAATGACATAAGTACATAGTAAAGTTAAACTACATGACGATCCAGGACATATGCTCTGGTATTCCGAGGGTAAGTACACAATCTAGAACTCGTAAGGTAAGTCCTCAGCTCAACAATGACATTCTGAGAAAGTACAAGCAATATAATGCTAATTAATAACTAATATGCTTCATAAGGTACAATACATTATTAATAATTGTGGCTGTTTAGTAAACTAACGGCCCTTATATTAACTACTCAGTCCTCCTCTATCATTTTAAAAAAACGAACAGAAGAAGATGACAACAAAGCACGATAGTGTGTACATATAAAGTAAGTACAGATGTGCTAATCTATTGTAGAAATATAGGTGTGTTATGACTCTGTAATATATAGAAATATAGGACAGAAGTATTAGTTGGAGTCATGTGGGCATCTAGACAAAATGTCAGCCATCACATTATCCGCACCACGGATAGCTCGTACCGTGAAGTGAAAAGGTTGAAGAGCTATAGCATATCGAGTGGATCTCGAACTCTTCAAATTCTTAGTCTGAATAGCTGTAAGAGCTTTCTGATCAGTCTCTAGAATGAAATGTGCGCCCAGGAGGAATCTTTGTAGTTTTAGAATTGACCAAACCATCGCTAACAACTCACGGTCTAAAACCGAGTAGTTCCTCTCTGCCGCATTTAGTTTTCTAGAAATGTACATAACAGGATGCAGAGTATTTGCATATTCTTGCATCAGTGCTGCTCCAATCCCAGTGGATGAAGCATCACTCCGAAGAACAAAAGTCCTATCAAGAGTAGGTAATCTTAAAATGGGAGGAGAAGAAAATATATTCTTGATTTGGTCTAGTGAAGATTGGCATTCTTCAGACCAACGGACCAGATTAGGCGAACCTTTCTTCAACAATGTTGAGAGAGGTGCCATGATCGAAGATAAATTTGGAATAAATCTCCCATAAAATTGAATTAAACCTAAGAGACTCCTAACTTGTTTCTTCGTTTTAGGAACAGAGATGTTCAGTATTTTGGAAGTATTGTGGTCTTCTGTCTTCAAGAGACCATGACCAACACGATGACCCAGGAAAGAGATTTCACCAAAACCAACAAAAGCTTTAGAAGGTTTTGCTGTCAAATTATTCTCACGTAGAGTGGACAGTAAGTCATATAACCCTAAATAGTGATCTTCCCAGGTATCACTGAAGAGACAGATGTCATCTAAGTATGCGATGACATCCGAACGATGTGACAGAATTCGACGCATCATGCGAACGAAAGTGGCAGGGGCGTTCATGAGACCAAAAGGCATAACATTCCATTGAAATAGACCCCTAGGTGTAGAAAAAGCAGTAAGAGGTTTGGCATGCTCTGCTAAAGGCACTTGCCAATAACCTTTAGACAAGTCAAGTTTAGTGAAGAATCTAGAATTAGAAAGTCTAATCAGTAGATCTTCTAACAAAGGCATCGGTTCAGCGTCGAACTTTGTGACCTGATTCAATTTGCGATAATCAACGCAAATTCGTATGTTCTTATCCTTCTTCCGGACAATAACCATGGAAGAAGAATATGGTGAAGTCGATGGTTCAATTATATTTAATTGAATCATTTCATCCAATTCCTTTTCCACTTGCGACTGAAAGTGTATAGGAATAGGATACGGCCTAACCCTAATTGGATTATTGTCGGTAAGAATTATGTCATGTTCTATGACATCTGTGTGTCCAGGAATGTCAGTGAGAACATCCTGAAATGTTTGTAACATCGACGAGACTTGTCGATGTTCGTCACCAGAAAGATTAGGAGAAACAGAAACGTTTTTCCAAGATTCCGTAGAATGTAATGGAACCACTGGAAGGGGAAGGTTGACATCAGAGAAGGTAGCTTCCTCATCCTGAATGACAGACAGGGATGAATAATGACCGTGAGGTGCAGGAGCATCATCCGTTGCCTGGAAAATAGGCAGCAAATAGTCCGGACGTTCGTGAAATTCCGAAAGCATGTTTATGTGGAAAGTTTTATGCTTTCCATCAATATCGACCACATAGTCAACATCGGAAATCCGAGAGACTATTGCATACGGACCTTTCCATGCAATAAGAAGTCTATTTTCCCTACTGGGGAGTAGGACGAATGCTTTGTCACCTGGACAAAGTTGTCGTAGACATCTATTCTTGTTAGCAAACTGCCTTGCCTTCTCTTTAGCAATTTCTGATAAAGCAGTTGCTAGCTTACATGCCTCAATGATCTTTTGTCTAAGAGCAATGACATACTCATATGAGGATTGAGTTTCATCGCTAATATCATCGGCAGTGATGAGATCGTGTAATAAAGACATAGGGCCGCGTGGACGCGCGCCAAAGACAAGTTCGAGGGGAGAAAATCCTGTGTGTTCATTAGGGACTTCTCTATAGGCAAAGAGAGCCGCGGGTAAAACCCTGTCCCAATCTTGAGGATGATCTTCAGTTATCTTACCAAGCAAAGTCTTGAGCGTTCTATTCAGACGCTCAACTAACCCATTAGACATAGGATGGTAGATACTACTGAGAGATCGTTCAATATGTAAGGTAGACATTACCTGTGACATAGTGTCAGATATGAGTTGAGTGCCATGGTCTGACAATATTTCTCTGGGGAACCCCAAGCGAGAAAATATCAACCAAAGAGCATCTGCGATATCTGTAGTAGATATGCTCTTAAGAGGAATAGCCTCTGGCCAACGTGTGCACATATCGACACATGTAAGGATAAACTGATGTCCTCTGGCCGACTTGACCTTAAAAGGGCCAATAATATCTATGGCCATTTTCTGAAACGGCCGAATAGGAATATCAGCAGCCTGGATAGGCGCAGCATGTCGTGGTCCTCTAGATTTGACCTCCTGACATACCTTGCATGATCGGCAGTAAATACGAATGTCCTTATTGACAAAAGGCCAAAAGAAAGCCGCAAGGACTCTCGACTTCGTACGGGCAAAACCCATATGTCCAGCACATTGCGAGTCATGAGCATGTTGTAATATTTGGACTCTCATGCTCTTGGGAACAAGAATTTGCGAATGTGCCGACGTAGTCGAATCTTGTACCATACGTACAAGTACGCCGTTTCTCATTGCAATCCAAGATTTTCTATTTGTATCCTGATTCGGATCACCTTTCTTCGCAAGAACGAAGAATTTTTTTAAAGAAGGATCTTCTTCTTGCAATTTTATGAAAGAGTCACGAGTAATTACTAAGTGACTATCTTGGCTATCAACTTCATTATCACTATTCAGTGAAGTTTCGGGTGTTTGTAGAGCTTGTGCTCTTGTAACTACTGCATTTGTAGCTTGCATGTTATTATCTTCCCAAGCAGCAATCTGCTGTGGGGTACACTCCCTAACTCCGTGAATACGACCAATAATAAGGTCCGCAATAGGATTAGGTAAGAGACAAGCATGCACATCTCCAGTAAAGAAAGGAGTGGCAATGCGAATTACAGCAGTAGGATATTTTTCTAGAGTGCCGCCAAATGTGACACATTTAATAACCCTTCCTGTAGCACAAGATGGATCTACAAGCGATTGTCTAACACCAATAGTGGTGCATCCGGAATCGAAAAGTAGTGAGACCGGAGTATCATTAACAAGACCCTTATGTAGAATTAAAGAACCCCTCCCGTCATGCGCAACAGCAGCAGGAAGAGCGGGAAGTGGGTGACCACAACTCAAAGTAGTTATGGTACCCGGTTCGAATAAAGTACTGCATTGGGGGCATTTGTTTGCTCTTTCAAAGTCAAAAGCAGAACTAGTGACAGCGTCAAAGTTTTTACTATCAACAACATGATTACAGGCTCCCTCAGTTTCCTGTTGTACAGCATTAGCCTGCTGATATCTCTTTTTTTTTGTGTTGAGATCTACCCCGACTATTATTACCTCTGAAGTTATCAGAGTTATTATTATCTCTGCAGTTATTATTGTCTCTATTGTAATTGTTATACTGGTTCGAATTCCAGTTTCCACGATTACTATCATGTTCACATTGATGCGAACATCTATTTGTTTGGTTCTGAGGTCTTCGGCAGGAATAACCTCTATTACCATATCCTCTTTTGAAATGCTTATAATTATTAGGGTGATAGTAACGACCACTATCAGGTTGTCTCCAATTCTTCGAAGAAGAATCACCATGAAATTGGTTTCCATGATTTTGACAGAAATTACCGCTGCCCTTTCTATCAAAATTTTGTTGGGATCTACGAGCAAAGTTTTGACCATACGGAGCTGCCGAAGCAACTGGTAAACCTTCTTTCACCTTAGAGTTACCCATGGTTATGTGTGGGTGCGCAGTTACGTATTGGCAACAGAAATCTTCCATTTCTTTTATTGTTTTAGGTTTACGTTCATGAAGGAAAGCAAGGAAAGACTCATTGACAGACGACATGACTTTGTCTCTAAGTATTAAGTCCATAAGTCCTTCATAAGTTTTTTCCGTCTTAGATAGTTCAACCCATCGTGAGAAAGTAATGCGTATTCTTGCAATAAACTCGGAGAATTCAACTCCATTTTCAGGTAACATGTTTTTAAATTGTAGACGATAGCCGTCTTCGTTAAGCTGATATTTCTTTAACAAAGCGGCCCTGACAACCTCATAATTGTTCTTGTCAGGTTCATCCACCATATTTAATATACTTAGAGCTTTACCTGTCAGTATCCCTGATAACTGATAAACATATTTTGCTTTGTCTATGTTATGAGCTGTACATGCTTGTTCAAATCTGTCCAGATAGAACATTATGTCATCACTGGAAGGACTAAATGTTGGTAACTTAATCTTAAAAGTATCATTATTAGCCTTCCCAGAAGATGAACCCTTGTTTGAATCATTACCATTACTCATGCTCGTCAATTTCAATTTCTCCAACTCTAAAGCTAAGAGTTTTTCTTCATGTTCCATTTTTGCTTTCCTCTCATCAGACTCTCTTTGTAACTTCCTTTCTTCAGCTTGAGCCTGCATTTGAAGTCTTTCATTTTCAGCTTCTTTTTCAAGTCTTTTATTTTCAGCTTCTTTTTCAAGTCTTTTATTTTCAGCTTCTTTTTCAAGTCTTTTATTTTCAGCTTCTTTTTCAAGTCTTTTATTCTCAGCCTCTAGCTGTAGCTTTCTTTCCTCAGCTTCTGATTCCCTTTTTTGTTTTTCCATTTCCATTTGGAATCTCTTTTCATCCATCTGCATCTGCAGTTTCTTTTGTTCAGCTTCCATATGCAGTTTCTTTTGTTCAGCTTCCATTGCTTTATCATATCGAGCAGTTGCAAATTCTTCTAACTTATCACCAGTCTTCCCAAGCAATTTACCCTGCTCAATAAAGTGCTCAAATGTAGACATGTTGTCTAACATATGAGTCCAAAACCTGAAATAATTAACTAATTTATTTCAAACCTAAGTGTAACAAGTCTTAATTAAGCACTTGTATATTCACATCACATTATATTATCCCAGTCTCTGTGGGAAACAAGTCTCCAATCAAAGAACTTGTATATGAAATATCAGCACTCAAATCTTGATCATAAGTGCACTTCTCATTCAATAGTGCACGACACTATTCATCATTCATTTATCATCAGTATAGTAGTAACAGTGCATTAGCATAGCCCATTAACTAATTACTATAACTGTAAACAATGACTATGTAAACACATGCAGAATGTAAACATTGAAAATGTAAACAATACAAACAATGTAAACAATAACAATGTAAACAATAACAAAGATCAGCAACAATACAAAAACTTTCGCAGAAATCAACTAAAAAATAAAGCAGAAATTAATGAAATATCACAAAAAATGTGACGATATCTGCGATAGAATTAAACAAAATACATGACACCACAGTGTATAAACAAAAATGTTGTATGAAACTAAATTATAGACAAGAGTAGGCTAACAAATACAAACAAATCACAACAAAACTAAAGAATGTGAAATAATAACGAAAACAATATTAAAACATGTCATCACAGCTAACATAAATAGCAACAGAAGTCGCTTAGCAAATTCCAGTATCGGAAATTTGCAAACCCTACAGAAAACGCTCACAATAGACGACCTCTATGACGTGGCATAATCTAACGGAGACACCACCCAACCGAGAACCCGCTGAAATATAAACATATAAATATACAAATAACATATAGACATATAACATATAGAATGAGATGATACACAGAAGACTCAGCAGAAGTATAAGGGCACAGTTTACATACAAACAGGCCACTTAACTTAAAGGCTTCCAATCGTAGAACAGCAGAAAAACGGATGTCAATCAACGTCCTAAAGAGCGAAGCTCCAACGATGATGGCACATCTGAACTGCTTCCACTGCTAACACGATGGTACAAGAGCTTCTGAAATACTGTGTGTTGAGTTGTTTCGGCACTTGACCTTCTAATCCAAAAGTAATTTGATGGAAATCGGTACTTGGCCTTCTTCAGAAAACAACCCGTTTCAACCGGCACTTGACCTTCACAAAAACGACAGCACTGGAACCTTGACAGCAGCAACTTGCTTGACTTGCGTAAAAGATAACAGCAGTCCGAGTTATCCGGCAACATGTAACAACGCCGGGTACTGTCAAATTCTTGTTTCCGTCAAAAAGTTGAAATTTTGACTTTTACCGGGCAACGCCGAGTACTTTGAAAATTTTGAAGATGTTGACTGTATTGAAGAATGTTAATTTCTTGAAGGATGCTGATGAATTCTTGTTGAAAATGAAGTGGGTAAGGGACCCCGTGTTTGCTAGTACCAGAATCAAACCAGCTTATGGCCACCAAATGATGCGTGATGCCATATGATGATGGATGGCATCCGCATGTCTGGTTTTGTGTAGTGTGTAGATGTGTTCAGTCAAAACAATGTTCATGCAACAATAACAGGGCAATCCACATAGGACGTCAGTAAACTCACGACGTATAAAGTCAATGAGTCTTGAAACAGCCGTTGACGTTTTTCTTCATTATTTATTGTGGACGCCACAGTGACAAAATGGTTACGCAAATGTGTAGGCACATCAAACAGTCATTATCACAGCAACATTCAATACAGCAATAAACGGTAGACAGCATTACAATGATGAGTCAGATGCATGTTATATTTCAAAGTGCTGTAAATGTAGTCAGGTGAACAACTCCATCCTTTTCTATAACAGCCAGGAGATAACCAGATGTATGAGATAAGTTCACTCTCCTTAGTTTGACTTCAGCAAGACAGACACGTCTGCCGAAGTATAAATAATGTCCTCAAGAATATCCTCTAGATAATAAAGGTTTTCTAAACCTAGTTCATTTAACAAAGTAGCAAGTAATGGTCCTTGGTACATGCATCAACCGATGCAGTACAATACAGCGACATGTGAGCTGGGAAAGAACATCTCGTGACGACGACTTTCGGAGACAGGCTATGAATCGAAATCGCTCACGACCCAAAATCGATAGAGTTAATGAAAAAGTCAATTTACCTTGCTTTCATGAAATACACAGAAATATCACGCCTCCCGACATGTGGGAAAACACTAGAGGTATTATCTCGACTAAACGAAATATCCATAAGAGGACTACACATCCCTGACAGAACAAAAAAAAAGCGGAGATCCCCTCTTCAACGAGGCATCTCTTTCGCCATTCCAAATCGCTCCCTCCCACTAGTGGTGGGCGGAAACCGATCGACCAAACAACAAGACAAGTCATGCGCAGTCCAGCGCAAAAATGACCACAGCTCAAAAGTTAACTGCATTCGATACCAACGCGAGAAGACAAATGCTTACCGAGAAAAGTGACTATAAATTTCAAGCAGTTGTTGCCCTTGCGTTATAAAACAGACACTGAAATAAAACGATGTTGCGAGAATTTATCACGCAACAATGAGTTGATAACAATAAAGTTAGTTGCTTATCCTTTACAGGACGTGGCAATCAACGCCAGCTTTTATTGGCTGTTTTGTGATTTTTCTAGGCAATTTTTACGTTCAGTAGTTTGCCATTGCTTTCTGAACGGTACGGCGCTTATACCATTGTTAAAAATCCACACAAAGAGATCTGCTACCAAACCGCCTGCAGCAGGTTTCGAACTTAGTATATCTGGATTATGAAACTGCGTTCATATCCATTAGGCCACAGACGTGCATTCCTTGATAACAATACAAGGTAGTAATTCCTATGGAATCTCCTGTGTCAGATAAATCGAAGATGGGAGGCCTAAAACACACGCCCCGTGGGGTTCCCGGGGGGTGTCTAATGACACAAAGAAAGAATGAGACTACTCAATCATGTCGTACGAGGCGACTAATGAGGTTGTGCCTGAAGCTAACAACCTCATAATGTAAAACAAATTGCTACAAAAGCCACCCCTGCAAGAACATGTTATAGCTTGTGTCATAAAATTAACCATGATACAACGTTAAAATATCTCCAATGATACAACGTAGGGATAAAAACTAATGCGTAAGCTACTAGAATACATGATCGCCCACGCCGCGGGTCATCACCCGCCATGGAAATTAAATTGTTAGACGTGAAGGCAAAACGTTACCCTTGGAACGGGATGAGAACGGAGATCAAAAAGGGAAAAAATATGACTGAACGCGTGCTTGAAACTAGCAAGGCTAAAAGACGCAATTGGTGGGGAAAGGAGGAAAAGTCACGTCCCCAAGTTGACACAAGGTAAAGAAATCGACAAAAGGGACCTTAGCTATTATACGCAACAGTCATTTCTTGGACGCTTTTGCGATAACTTAGTCCGTTTATTTGAATTCAGCGGCAAACGCAGTATAGAAGATGCTAGAAATATTTCGAAAAAACCAAATAACCTTGAAAAGTAACTTTTTCTTAATAATAATGTTAGGAATATAAAACCTAGCTGGCCGGATGGCCCATCTTGAGCAGTGAAATAATATGCTTTCATTTATACAGACGGATAAATAATAAGAAAGATGTTGACAAAAGACTGTGTTGTTCATATCAGCGAGCGTCTGCATTGAAACAAAAAATGTCCTTAATTTTCAAAAAACTGTAGCCTTGAGACTCAAGTGCTAAAATCTAGTTGGAATGAAAGAGACGGGATGGGGTGGTGAACTGTGGCTAAAAATAACTTTAAAGGCAAAATTGTGTAGGGGAAGGCGGAGTTGGTTAAAAAAACAAGTGTGTTTTTTGTGAAACGCAAGTAGAGACAGACGGACCAACAGACAATAAGGCATACTTGACTGAGGTATGACTGAAATGACTTTTTGGTAGGAGGTTTGAATTTGAAAGGAAAAAAGGCGGTGATTGGCCATAGATAAATATATTATCGGCGCTCAGACGCGCATTTTTGCCATTCGTCATAAGTTGTCCTAGTAGACACAGTGAATTATTTAGTGGTGTAATTCCCAGAAGCTAATTGAAATATTTAGAGGGACGCCATACTAAAGGCAGCAGCTCAGCTGAGTTTTGCTAGCAGATAACTGTGTTCTATATTCATAATTCTGGTAAGACTGAAAGTATTTCTTTGTATATTTTAATATTTGTTTAGTGTTTGGAGTGATTTGATACTGCCATATCAAAATCTATCCCTTACAACAAGTAAGGATTCGCTCTAGACCCCCCGCCCCAGTTCAGGGTCTAGAGGCAAATAAAATACATAAACTCCAGCAAGGATTATGAAAGACAGATCAAGTGTTGAGATCAGTGGAACATATCACCTATCCTATTCTATGGCAGGAAGCTAATGAACATATTTCAGAATATGTAGTCTGGGAGAACTTATCCTATGTAAAACCAAATTGGTAAGATGTGTTGTATGGTCAAAGAGATCTGACCCGTCTATGTGGTGTTGTTGTTGTGTGTAGTGTTGTGTCCAGAAATGGTTTAGAGGATGGAATTCTGACACATGACCAATACTTTATTGCAGAACTGTGAGTTTTTATTTGGCACCAATGTAGTGTCAAATGAGGTGTTGAATATTACAAGAGTGGACCCGTGCAGTTTATATTTTGGCAGAGCAGCCTTATTGCCCCCAAGCACGGAGAGGTGGGGCCACCTGATTCCAGCACCAGATTACTCATTCAAGATACGTGAGCGTCTGGACTGCTGAATACTCACCAACTTAAATTCTAACACACCAATTATAATATCATCAATAAATGGACAATGTGTAGTCGCCATAGACAGGGAGTGATGAGGTCACCCCAACAGCACATCCATTAAACATTCTCCCAGAAAAATTACAACTATAAACAGTAGTAATATTAACTAGTATTGTAAAATCCATATGTACACTCCTTTCATTTATTATGCCATATATTCATGCATTTCATTAATAATTGCAAAACCTTTCATATGTTCTGACCAAAATAAAACCTTGGTTCAGAACAAATAAACCTAAAGAAAATTTATTATCAAAAATTTTACACAGCTTGAGTTAGTTCAGTGTGTCATAACATTTTATTAATATTATTAGACTTATTAAATATCTGTGTGTGTGTATGTAAACTACCACAACACATTACATATCATACCCTAGAATTTTAACGTAGCCACATTCATTAGAAAAAAAAAGATATGTGTGAGGTCGTAGTGGTAGCAAGAAGGGCCTTCTGAAAATTCACAGCTACATTTATCTCAGGAGCCTTCACAGCTGACCTCATGCATCACATTAATTAATATCACAATCATACAATACCATCAATCCACTACATATATTGGGGTCTCTTGTCCCGGGATAATTAGCCTATCAATAATATTAGGATCTCCTGGGGGGAGAAATAAATTAGGGGAACACATTTTAAAAATTAAAAGTGTCCCTGAAAATAAAAGTTGGTGAATCTTCACAGCCAGTGGTAGTTAATTGATTAATTAATTAATTAGAATGATTTTAGACTAGAGTAATTAGAATTACTTTAGTGGTTGGAAATTTTACTTTGCTCATTGCTAGAATTGTTTAAAAAGTATGGCGGAGCTAGCCAAATTCAGATCAGCTGCTGTGCTAACGGCAAAGGATATGGGAATGGATGGTTAGGTTTTAATTCAATATGTAACGGCTGAATGTGATAAATATATCGAAAGGGAAGAAAGAAGGTTAGCTGAAGAGAAGAGGTTAGAGGCTGAAAAAGAAATTAAGAGGCTGCAGATTGAGGCAGAAGAAAAACGACAGCAAAGGGAAGCAGAAGAAAAAAGATTGACTGCCGAAAGGGAGGCAGCAGACAAAAAGGCCGAAAGGGAGGCAGAAGATAAAAGATTGACTGCCGAAAGGGAGGCAGAAGATAGAAGGTTGCAGAGGGAGCACGAATTACGACAAAGGGAGCTGGAGCTACAAGGCCATGCTCCTGAAAATGGTGCCAGCCCTTTTGCCTCAGATGCTACGCCTAGTCTGGGAGCCTCAACATCAGCTATGGGGTTTCATTTAGACCATTTTGTTGAAAAAGACGATGACATAGAGGGGTACCTAGGACGTTTTGAGTTATTAGCTACTACATATGGGTTAGAGAGAGAGAGGTGGAGTTTAAAGCTATCACAGGGACTGAGAGGTACTTCTTAAGAAGTCTTCGCAAAAATGAACAGAGAAGACCAGGACAATTATGACATGTTAAAGCAGGCTTTGTTATTGAGGTATGAAAAAAATGGTGAATTTTATCGTAAGAAATTTAGAAATGCCAAACTGTTGTCTGGGGAGACATACCACCAATTCTCTGCCAGACTGGAAACCTATTTGGAGAAATGGACTGCTCTGGGGAAGACCCAAGATCTTAAAGAAATGATCATGATTGAGCAATTGAGAGAGTCCATGGCTCCAGACATGAGAAAATTTCTCATGGAACAAGGTGCAGAGAAGGTGGGGGAGGTTTTAAATGCCGCTGAGAGGTATCAGGCAGCCCAGGCAGAGGTAAGTGGTGCTAAAAAGAAGCACATAGACAATTTTAAAGCTCCACAGCAATTTAATAAATTTGATAATAGAGAGCAGGGAAATAAAGGTAGGACAAACTTTGAACGGCCAAGAAATGACTACCGAGACAGAAACTCACAGTTCAATGACCAAAAGTTCAATGAAAGAAAACCGTTGAACCAAGGAAAAAGATGGTGTAAATGGTGCAAGAAGGATAACCATAACACCGAATTTTGTAGAAGGAAACCTTCAAACATTGCTGCAATGAAGTCGGGGACGCAAAGATTAAAGGTTAATCCTAAGGGACAACAGGAACCTTATCACCCCCCAGTTTGTGAGGATGTTATTTGTAATGGGGTCACCATAAGGTGCCTTTATGATACAGGTTTGGATTATGATTCAGTTGTGAAGTCTAGCCTAGTGGACCCAAGTCAGTATACCACAGAAACAGTGGAAATACAAGGGGCAACTAAGGACATACCACTCATGACACTTCCCATCGCAAGGATAACGGTGAAAACTCGCTATGTGGAAGGAGAAATCAGAGCAGCAGTGATAGATGAACCAATCTACCCTCTGATATTGGGGTGTAGATACGTCTTCTTGGGGAATCCCGAGAGACCTGTGATCATGGCGACAGTGCAGACCAGGTCACAGAAGAAGGAGGAAGAAGGTGAACCTATAAATGCTCATCCAGAGGAGATGAGGAAGGCGCAGGCTGAGGATAGGACACTCAAGCCATGTTTTAAAAAATTGCCCAAATGCCACACACCTCCGAGCAAGGGGGAATATTTTATGAAGAACAAACTATTATACAGGAAGGCCGGAGCTGGAACAAATGGTCACAACCAGCTGGTTCTTCCCACTTCATATAGGGATAAAGTGATGGAACTCGGGCATGCGATTCCCTTCAGTGGTCACATGGGGATCAGCGCCACAGGACAGCGTATAGCTTGTCATTACTTCTGGCCAGGGATAACGGAGGATATAAAAAGATATGTCAAATCCTGCCCAGAATGTCAAAGGGTAGCTCCAAAGCGCTGGACTGCTCCTGCAACTCTAGGGGAAATGCCCATAGTGGGAACACCTTTTGAGAGGGTTGCAGTGGATATTGTGGGACCTCTCACTCGGACCAAGAGGAGGAACAGTTACATCCTTACTCTGGTGGACACTTGTTCTATGTGGGGAGAGGCGGTAGCCCTGCCATCAATTGATTCAAAACATGTAGCAGAGGCACTACTTACAATATTTACCCGATTAGGATTCCCGCATCAAATCTTGATGGATAATGGCTCTCAGTTCAAGGGGAAACTAACGGAAGAAGTTTTTAAGCTATTTCAAGCCAGACACTTTCATTGTAGTCCGTACCATCCGCAAGGGAACGGCCAGGTAGAGAGGTTCAACGGGACTCTCATTTCTATACTGAGAAAGCTGGCACACGAAAAACCGGATCTGTGGGATCAATTCCTGACGGCCGCATTGTTTGCGTATCGGGAGGTACCACATAGTTCAACCGGGATGGCTCCCGCAACTCTGCTATTTGGGAGGCCAATAAAAGGTCCATTAGAAGCCCTATTAAGGACCTGGACAGATGAGAAGGCGGAAGAGACTGTTACCTCATCTTATCAATACGTGAACGAACTGACCACTCGTTTGAAAGCTGGATGGAAACTGGCAAATGATAATTTGAAACAAGCCAGGAAGAAACATGCAGCATATTTTAATAGGAAGGCAAAGGACAGAGAACTAGCTGTGGGAGAGAAGGTGCTGCTTCTACTACCCGATAGCCAGAATAAATTACAAATTGGATGGCAAGGTCCATATACGGTTCTAGAGAAGGTGTCTAGAACAAACTATAAAATTGACAAAAAGGGGAAGGAGAAAGTTTATCATGTAAACCTGTTAAAGAAGTATCTGGACAGACCACTCCAGGAAAGCACCCCCTTACTGACCTTAGCTATCGCAACTCAAATGCAAAAGGAACCAATCACCTCACATGAATACCCATTACATCCTTGTGAAACAGCAGCACAGGTAAAAGTCAGTAAGCACCTGACTAAAAACCAGAGGGAGAGAGTTCAACAGGTTCTGGAGGAACATACAGATGTATTAACAGATAAACCAGGCCATACAAATTTGCTACAGTATGACATGAAACTGGTAGACTCAAACCCAATCTGTATGAGAGCCTATTCTATTCCGTTCGCGAAGGAGAAGGCATTGAAGGAAGAAATAGATTATTTGTTGAAGGAGGGGATTATTTCACACAGTGAATCATCTTTTAGCTCTAGTGTCGTTTTGTTGAGAAAACCGTCTGGGGAACACAGACTGTGCATAGATTACAGGAAACTGAATGCTGTCACAGAAGGACAAGTGGATCCATTACCAGACACAAAACAGTTATTTGCCAGATTGAACAAGGCAAAATACTTTTCAAAGGTGGATCTTAGTAAAGGCTATTACCAGATCCCAGTGAAGCCTGAAGTGAGACCTTATTTGGCTTTTAGCACTTCGGATGGACATTATGAATTCAATATGCTACCATTCGGACTGAAAAATGCTCCGAGTGTATTTTCAAGGATGATGCGCAAATTGTTGGAGCCCCTGAATAACCCATGTATCACGAATTTCATGGATGATATTCTCGTCGCCACAGAGACATTTGAAGAACACATTGAAGCTCTAGAAATGTTATTTAATAGGCTTAGGGAGGCGAACTTAACTGCTAGGCCAACAAAATGTTGTATTGGATGCAAAGAGTTGGAATTCTTGGGACACACTGTATATCAGGGTAGCATGACCCCTGATCCCAAGAACTTGGAAAAACTGCAGAGAGCACCTAGACCACAAACAAAAAAGGACGTGCGATCATTCGTGTCGTTATGCGGATTTTATCAAAAATATATCAAAGATTTTAACTCTATTTGTGCTCCTCTGACTGATCTGACTCGCAAGGGACTTCCAGATAAAATTAATTGGACTGCGCAAAGTGAATTAGCGTTCCAAGACTTAAAGGAAAAACTCACTAGCAAGCCTATTCTCAAACTGCCGGATTTGACACAGGACTTTGTCTTAAGAACCGATGCAAGTAATGTAGGACTCGGAGCGGCTTTGTTGCAAAGATCATCTTCACCTGATGGGGAACTGAAACCAGTCGCTTATGCAAGCCGCAAATTGAATAAGGCGGAACAAGAATATTCCACAAGCGAAAAAGAATGTTTAGCGTTAATCTGGGCAATAAAGAAGTTTCAAATCTATCTGTATGGTAGGACTTTTGTGGTCGAGACGGATCATCAGCCTCTCATATTCTTATCTCAGGCTAAGCATGAAAACGCAAGATTGCTGAGGTGGTCTTTATTGCTTCAACCTTATCAGTTTAGTATCCAATATATCCCAGGCAAATTGAATGTCGGTGCAGATTTCCTCAGTCGGCACCCCTGTGATCAAAATTAGAGTAATGGCAGGCGTGAGGATAGATTTTATCTATGTGTATCACTGCTTTAGAACTTGCCGTAGGCATGTTTTCAAGTGGGGAGATGTGTCATAAAATTAACCATGATACAACGTTAAAATATCTCCAATGATACAACGTAGGGATAAAAACTAATGCGTAAGCTACCAGAATACATGATCGCCCACGCCGCGGGTCATCACCCGCCATGGAAATTAAATTGTTAGACGTGAAGGCAAAACGTTACCCTTGGAACGGGATGAGAACGGAGATCAAAAAGGGAAAAAATATGACTGAACGCGTGCTTGAAACTAGCAAGGCTAAAAGACGCAATTGGTGGGGAAAGGAGGAAAAGTCACGTCCCCAAGTTGACACAAGGTAAAGAAATCGACAAAAGGGACCTTAGCTATTATACGCAACAGTCATTTCTTGGACGCTTTTGCGATAACTTAGTCCGTTTATTTGAATTCAGCGGCAAACGCAGTATAGAAGATGCTAGAAATATTTCGAAAAAACCAAATAACCGTGAAAAGTAACTTTTTCTTAATAATAATGTTAGGAATATAAAACCTAGCTGGCCGGATGGCCCATCTTGAGCAGTGAAATAATATGCTTTCATTTATACAGACGGATAAATAATAAGAAAGATATTGACAAAAGACTGTGTTGTTCATATCAGCGAGCGTCTGCATTGAAACAAAAAATGTCCTTAATTTTCAAAAAACTGTAGCCTTGAGACTCAAGTGCTAAAATCTAGTTGGAATGAAAGAGACGGGATGGGGTGGTGAACTGTGGCTAAAAATAACTTTAAAGGCAAAATTGTGTAGGGGAAGGCGGAGTTGGTTCAAAAAACAAGTGTGTTTTTTGTGAAACGCAAGTGGAGACAGACGGACCAACAGACAATAAGGCATACTTGACTGAGGTATGACCGAAATGACTTTTTGGTAGGAGGTTTGAATTTGAAAGGAAAAAAGGCGGTGATTGGCCATAGATGAATATATTATCGGCGCTCAGACGCGCATTTTTGCCACTCGTCATAAGTTGTCCTAGTAGACACAGTGAATTATTTAGTGGTGTAATTCCCAGAAGCTAATTGAAATATTTAGAGGGACGCCATACTAAAGGCAGCAGCTCAGCTGAGTTTTGCTAGCAGATAACTGTGTTCTATATTCATAATTCTGGTAAGACTGAAAGTATTTCTTTGTATATTTTATTATTTGTTTAATGTTTCGAGTGATTTGATACTGCCATATCAAAATCTATCCCTTACAACAAGTAAGGATTCGCTCTAGACCCCCCGCCCCAGTTCAGGGTCTAGAGGCAAATAAAATACATAAACTCCAGCAAGGATTATGAAAGACAGATCAAGTGTTGAGATCGGTGGAACATATCACCTATCCTATTCTATGGCAGGAAGCTAATGAACATATTTCAGAATATGTAGTCTGGGAGAACTTATCCTATGTAAAACCAAATTGGTAAGATGTGTTGTATGGTCAAAGAGATCTGACCCGTCTATGTGGTGTTGTTGTTGTGTGTAGTGTTGTGTCCAGAAATGGTTTAGAGGATGGAATTCTGACACATGACCAATACTTTATTGCAGAACTGTGAGTTTTTATTTGGCACCAATGTGGTGTCAAATGAGGTGTTGAATATTACAAGAGTGGACCCGTGCAGTTTATATTTTGGCAGAGCAGCCTTATTGCCCCCAAGCACGGAGAGGTGGGGCCACCTGATTCCAGCACCAGATTACTCATTCAAGATACGTGAGCGTCTGGACTGCTGAATACTCACCAACTTAAATTCTAACACACCAATTATAATATCATCAATAAATGGACAATGTGTAGTCGCCGCAGACAGGGAGTGATGAGGTCACCCCAACAGCACATCCATTAAACATTCTCCCAGAAAAATTACAACTATAAACAGTAGTAATATTAACTAGTATTGTAAAATCCATATGTACACTCCTTTCATTTATTATGCCATATCATCCATTAAACATTCTCCCAGAAAAATTACAACTATAAACAGTAGTAATATTAACTAGTATTGTAAAATCCATATGTACACTCCTTTCATTTATTATGCCATATATTCATGCATTTCATTAATAATTGCAAAACCTTTCATATGTTCTGACCAAAATAAAACCTTGGTTCAGAACAAATAAACCTAAAGAAAATTTATTATCAAAAATTTTACACAGCTTGAGTTAGTTCAGTGTGTCATAACATTTTATTAATATTATTAGACTTATTAAATATCTGTGTGTGTGTGTATGTAAACTACCACAACACATTACATATCATACCCTAGAATTTTAACGTAGCCACATTCATTAGAAAAAAAAAAGATAGGTGTGAGGTCGTAGTGGTAGCAAGAAGGGCCTTCTGAAAATTCACAGCTACATTTATCTCAGGAGCCTTCACAGCTGACCTCATGCATCACATTAAGTAATATCACAATCATACAATACCATCAATCCACTACAGCTTGATGTGGGCTTCCTGGTAGGTAGGTAGCGCGCTGCACTACTAGCTGCACGCTTCATAAGAAGAGAAAAGGAAAATATGAAATCCTGTCGCGAGTAATAATTCTCGGGTTCTTGATGGACATGTGTATTCTGTATGGGCCAAATTTGTCTAGGTGATTCGTGGTGAGAGAACACTCAACTCTCAACTTCACAACGAGTGTTGTGGAGTCGGTCAAAAAATCTTCCCACTCCGACTCTGGAAATTTTAGAAGTCCTACTTAGACTACTGGCTTCCTAGCTGAGTGGTCTATAGTTCGATCCCCAGACGAGGTAGGATTTTTTTAAGGCCGCAAACGGCTCCTGGGTCGACCCAGCCCCAACTGGGTACCAGAGCAACTCTGGGAAGGTTACGGCGGCCGGCGTGATGCTGACCACATCACCCATAGTGTGCCGATGGTCAAGAAAATATGGGCCTAACACCATATTCCCAATATGCCTCAATTGGCGTGTAACGGGATCCTTTACCCTTTTTTCCTTACTCAGACTACAGTTTTTTTTAACTAGTGATGTAGCATATATAGAGCATCAACCTTCTACGACATGTATGGGAAACTAAGAGCCAGGGATCCAGACCCACAGGACGACTCAGAGTCCGCTTGGAGGACAACATTAGACAATTTCTGAAGGACCGAGGACTAGATTAGAACCAGGACAAAAGGAAGACAGCCGATAGGATAGTATGGCGCTCCCTCCTCCAAACCACTACACCTCACGGTAGAAGTGGTATGACTAAGCAAATAGTTATGCACTTATATGGAGTTATATGTATAAGTATGGTTTGTGTGTAGACACCCTTTTAAACTATTCATTCATTCATACAGTAATACATAATAACAAATCATCCACCTGCACACAAATGACTGCTTTGCCAAACACCATGAGGCAAAATAGTTTATTTTAACAATGACGGAAAATTGTCAGTGAATATAGTTTATTTTCATTTCTTGTGTGTTTTTTCTAAGTGTGCGAACAAATTTCCAGTTGTGATAAAAACTTCATATATGATCAGAAGCAACTGAAATTTTCCTACATTGTGTAAAAATTGATGTACTTTAACACGAAAGTGGTTTTAGGAGTTCTACTACTTTAAAATGCTATTTCAAATTTTATAAGCGTCCCCTCCCTTGCATGGATCAAACGTGGATCTGCCTTGACCTTACTCTCGTAAAATTCGGTGTCGGAATCGGAACATTTGGTACCGACCCCGACTCAATAAAATGACCGACTCCACGACTTCGAATCTTCTGCCCTGGTCACAACACAGTGATAATCATGCTCAGAAGACTGCTGAGACGGTCCAACGTTTTTATACGCGTACATCGCTTGAACAATCAGTGAAGTTCACACAAAGATGTCTAGGCATAAATGATGAATTTATGTATTCACGCTGCTACTCTCATTCATATTGTATGGATGTGAAATATGTAGAACAACAAAAAGGTTCCAGAATTCATAAATGGGTGCTTGCGTAGAATAGATGGACTGAAATGGTATGACAAAGTCACAAATGTGAAACTGATGACAAGCACCAGACAAGTGCCAGTGGAACAAGAGATGAGAAGAAGACGCTGGCGATGGATAGGACACACATTGAGGAAGTATGTTGATAGCATTACAAGGTAGTTCTTGTTATGAAATCCTCAGGGTAAGAGAGGCAGAGGTAGACCCAAAAAAAAAACGAGGAGAAGAGAAATGGAGACAGAAGTGAAAAAGATGAGGAAAACATGGAAAGAACGTGAGTGGATGGCACGTGACAGGAGGACTTGGATTGTGTTTGTTGAAGGCCTATACTCCTTGGGGAGCTAAAGGATATACATTGACACTGATACTCGATACTTGCGTCTTCACGTAAACATCCTATGATGGACAAACATATAATATTCTTCTAAGTGATGCGCATTCCACAGAAAAATAACACACACAATGGCACCGGACTCGTCTGGACACCTCGAAGAACTCACCAAAAAAAAAAAAAAAAAAAACCCTTGTAACCAAGTATACGTCACTGTCACATAATATCTTTTGTTGCGCACATGGGCTTTGATGGAATAAACATATATTTTGGTGCGCACATTAGCTTTAAAAGGAAATGGTGCAAAAGAGTGGAATGGAATGGAGTGAACAGTAAGCCTGACAGAGAAAGATGTCAGTTAGCCGGCTTTAGAAGCCGCATTGCATATTAATCGTGCTCTCTTTATGGTTGCTGGCTTTTGTACAGCCTTGTTTTATATTCCAATGGTAGTAGGAATTGGTGATCCAGCCATATGGTTATTGCTGACAATTTAGTGCTGTTTTTATTGCATTCGTACATAATAATAATAATAGCCCCTTCAGTCATAACTGACTATGGGAATGCGCCCCTGAGGTGACAGCCCTCAGCTGCTTATTTTCCTGGTGCTCCTTTCGACGTTTTCTCCTCACCTCTGCTTCTTGTGTGAGCCTCTCTTCGCCCAATCTGAGGTGGTGCAGTAAATAGCATCGCCACTTAGTGCGATCGGCAGCTTCATCCTCCCATGTTGCTGGATCCATGTCCAGTGCCCTCATATCTCTCTTGCACACATCTTTGAACCTCAGCTGTGGTCGCCCAACTGTTCAATTGCCATCTGCTAATTGTCCGTAGAAGATATCTTTTGGGATGCGACCATCTTCCATGCGGCGAACATGGCCAAGCCAGCGAAGTCTGCGCTGTCTAAGCAGCGTATACATACTTTGAAGGCCAGCACGTGACAACACCTCGACATTTGTCACTTTATCTTTCCACGAGATGCCGAGGATGCGGCGTAGACACCGAAAATGGAAGGTATTGAGCCTTCTTTCTTGCTTAGCATAGGTCGTCCAGGTCTCGCTGCCATATAGGAGTGTGCTGGTGACGCAGGCATTATATACCGCAGCTTTGGTCTTCATTGTGAGTTTAGAGTTTCCCCAAACACGCGATGTGAGGCGGGCAAAGGTAGCTGCAGCTTTGCCAATGCGGCTGTCGATTTCTGTATCCAGTGAGAGTTTGTCATTGATGGTAGACCCTAGGTATGTGAAGTGGTGCACCACTGCCAATTCATAGTTATCGATAGTGATAACTGGTGCAGCACCCACATCCTGACTCAGCACATTCGTTTTCTTTAGACTTATTGTGAGGCCAAAGTCCTTGCATGCTTTAGTGAAGCGATTCATCAAGCTCTGAAGCTCCTGTTGGCTTTGAGTGACGACTGCAGCATCATCAGCGAACAACAAGTCTCTTATAGTGACCCTTCTGATTTTTGTTTTTGCCTTCAGCCTTGAAAGATTAAACAGACGGCCATCTAACCTAGTGTGAAGGCATATTCCTTCAGTTGCATCTCTGAATGCATGTTTTAAGAGTAAGGCAAAGAAGATTCCGAAGAGGGTTGGAGCCAGAACACAGCCTTGTTTAACGCCACTTCGTATATTAAAGGGCTGTGACGTGCTTCCAGCATATTGGACTGTTCCCTTCATGTCGTCATGGAATGACTTTATTATTTCCAGCATTTTAGAAGGGCAGCCTATTTTCAGAAGGATTTTAAAGAGTCCATCCCTACTAACCAGGTCGAATGCTTTTGTGAGGTCTATAAAGGCGATATATAATGGTCTTTTCTGCTCTCTTGATTTTTCCTGAAGCTGGCGGAGAGAGAAGATCATGTCTGTTGTTGATCTGTAAGCTCGGAATCCACACTGTGCCTCTGGATATATGCGCTCAGCTAACTTGTGTAGTCGCATTAAGATGACTTTGGCAAAAACCTTACCAAAAATACTAAGAAGAGAGATGCCTCTGTAGTTATTGCAATCACTTCTGTCTCCTTTATTTTTATACAGTGTTACAATCTTGGCATCTCGCATGTCTTGAGGAATAGTTGTCTCTTCCCAGCACTGGCACAGCATCCTATGCAGGGGATGTAATAGCGTGCTCTTACAGCATTTGATTAAATCAGGAGGAATCCCATCACTGCCTGGTGCTTTGCCAGAGGCCAAGCTATCAACGGCCTTACTGAATTCCTCTAATGTTGGTTCGGCATCCAGCTCCTCCATAGTTGGCAGACTATTGACACCATCAAGGGCTGCAGGCGTAACGGTATTGTCTCTAGCGTAAAGCTCAGAGTAGTGCTCGACCCACCTCTCCATCTGCTTACCCTTATCGGTTAGCTTCTCTCCGCTGATGGTTTTTAGCGGTGCCGTCTTATTTTTATGGGGGCCAAGTGCTTTCTTTATACCGTCATACATTTGTCTAATGTTGCCTGTTTGCGCTGCGATCTGGATGCTCTCACTGAGCTGGAGCCAATAGTCATTTGCACAGCGTCGAGCAGTTTGTTGAACTTTGCTTCTCGTAGCCCTCAGGATCTGTAGGGTTCTGGCACTCGGTGAACGTTTGTATTCATTCATAGCACTGCGCTTAGCTTCAATAACAGGTGCCATCACATCTGATGAAGCGTCAAACCAGTCATTTGACTTTGCTGTTTTCTTACCAAAGGTGGCAAGTGCAGTACTTTGAATGGTGTTCTGTAGATGCTCCCAGTTTTCTGTAATAGTATCACCATGCTGAGGGCTACTGAGCACTTTCTTGAAGGTCGCAGTGAATTGAGCGATCATGAAAGGGTCTGACATCTTGCTGGTATCAATGCGTGGTTTCCCTTCATGTCTGACACGATAGAGTTTTCTTGGGTGTGCTCTGATTTTGCAGCAAACCAAGGAGTGATCTGTGTCACAGTCTGCACTATGGTACGAGCGCGTGGAGAGCACAGACCTGAGGAGTGGCCTTCTGACGAAAATCAGGTCAAGTTGGTGCCAGTGCTTGGATCGTGGGTGTCTCCATGACACCTTATGCTGGGGTTTTGTCTGAAAGTAGGTGTTGGTCACGCAGAGGTCATGGTGGACGCACAACTCTAAGAGCCGTTGTCCATTTTCATTCATCTTGCCAATACCAAACCTGCCCAGACATGAAGGCCATGAAACATTATCGGCACCCACTCTAGCGTTAAAGTCACCAAGGAGAACACGCTGTTCTGGCCTAGGTATGCTTTTGATTACTGCTGCTAGATTCTCGTAGAACTCATCTTTAGCTTCTGAGGCAGAGTACAGAGTAGGAGCATACACACTGACAAGGGTGATGGGACCTGTGCTAGTTTGCATTCATACATATAGCATTGTTATTATTAAAAAGGGAGATTGTCAGCACGCCTTCGTGTACACTTTGTGAATGGCGTTTACAAGTATCTTGATTGTGTGACCTCTCGCAGTTTGATACGAGCTTAGAGGATAATGTCATGAAGGTGTAGATATTATACTGTGACATATTTTTGGGGGCTGTGGTCCTCTATACGGGTGTATTTTAGCGTTCCACTTTGTTAGTGACTGGTGGTATCTGGATATTTGTAGTATTGATCTTATTACGGGCTCCCTCATAGCAAGTTTACAGTTGTCGAGGCTTTTGTTGGCGATTGGGTTGCATCCCATTATTTGTGCAATTGGTTTTTCTGATGAGGACATTTTGAAATGGATTTGTTGTCGGCGAAAACAAGCTACAGGTTCGTGGATGGACTCATTGTGCAGTTTGATTACTATTAAGCCAAGGTTTAATGAGTTCCTGTCAGGCTGGGGCGACGACGATGCCGTCTTATTGTTGGATTAAGTACATTGTCAGTGATTTGGAGAGCTAATTGTGGGTCTGTCGTAATTGTGGTGGAAAATTTGAGGTTTTAGTTCCTTCCAGGCGTAGGCGAACATGTTTTAAAGTTGTCGGTCGTTGCAGTTGCCTGCTGATTTTTTGGTTCTCGATTGCCCATTGGTGGCCTACCTGCTGAGAGCACGAATACGTCGCCTACAGTGGTATTTGTGATACAACAGATTATGACAATACTACACGTGTGTACCTGCCAGTACACATCTTACAGTTCGCCTCTACGTTGCATTGCCTGTGCATGCTTCTTGCGCAACCCTGAAAATTTTACTCGTTTGTGAATGCTACCGACTATCGTTGTCGTGATGAGGAACTATACGTGATTTGCTGAGCAGCATTATTCGTGAATGCTGATGCTGATATGTAGCGTTGGATGATTCAGAACATTGTAGTCGTGCTGATTAATTGTACGTGAATGACGGATACGACCATGACACATTTTCTGATGCAGTGGTCTATGTTACGCAACTGATAAAAGACGTGATGTCTTGCTGATGGACTTTATGTCGTTTCTTACTGCAGCCATAGTTCGATAACGAATGATAATTTCTGGACGTCGCTGAGTTTACCAGTTATCATTTATTATGCTGGTATAGCCTGGCTTGTACACAGACATAAGAAGGCCAGTTACATTGGTGTGGATTTTTGAGAGCGGAACGGAATGGGAGGATACTGAACATTGATGTATTTTCTTATTACTACATCCATTGGTGGCTTCAAGGCTTCAGCTACGAGAATAACTGACGCCGATTGTGGATCTTGTCTTTGAATTTGTTCAGAACATTTTGCCGCAACCGGACAGTGCAGAGTGCACTAACATGTGTTGGTACTATTCGTGCTTTTGTCGTGATTCATTATCATAATTCGATTGAGGAGCTGGTATTGGAACTTTGAGGATTCAGTTTACAGAAAGACAGTCATAAATTTAGTTATATTTCTTGTTTTCTTTTCTCTTGCTGTTATACTTTCTTTTTTGACGTCATTTTATTTTATGTGTTTCCCTTATCGTCAAGTTTTTAATTACTGGTCTACTCTGCTCATCCATTTGAATTTTTTTCGTTTAGCTCGTTTCTCCATATGCTGGTAGTTGCAATGATGCTTTTCTGTTACTATTTTATTATCTGTTCTTTTCATTGTCTCTGATACTTTCATTTGCAATTTCATTTGTTTTACATATTTCAATTATTTGTGTGACTTCTTTCTGCCTTTTGATATTGCCTTGCTACAGACCTCGTCGCTTCACCGTCCACTACTGGTTTTCGTGCCGTCTGTATTGTCTTATTATTGTAATACATTGGTTTGAGGGTGGAATTGGTGGCGTGTTTAACATTTTCTCTTTTTTTATTATGGGAAAGGGATTTTGTTGAATTGATTTCTTTAGGCAGTAACACTGTCAGTGTTGCAGTGGGGTACAGACACAGAGAGTTGACCCTGTTGACTGTCCAGCATAACTGACCGTGCACATTTTCAGTGTCTTAGCGGTGATTGTCTTGTTTGTATGCATAGTGTCATATTTTTGCAAGTATTCTTTTTCGTCATGTTTTGCTGTCGTATTCTCCTGTTTTCTTCTTGCTGTCTTGTACATAAGTTATATTGACAATCTCCTTGTTCTCGTTTGTTAACAGTACGGTTTGTATATACTTATTTGTTTCTATCTCATATATCTGTCATCACTTTCCTATCGTACTGTTGGTGTTTGTCTGTCAAGTGAGTTCGTGTCTCATCATTATATGTACTGTTTATAGTATATGTATTTTTGATATCCTTTGTTACATGATATGTATTTGTAAAATCACGCATTAGTGAAATAAGAGACGGGGTACGGACATCATTTTTTAGCCATTATGCGGATGTCCTTGTCTAAAGCTACCACTGTGTGAGCTTGAGATTTATGTCATTGTATCGTGACATTGATTGGGTATAGACAAGCAAGGATTCGTTTCACCGGATCCCTTATTTGGAATTGACTTGTCATACTGTATTTTCACCTGCTTGTTTTTTTAATCAGGTGTATTCAGAACTGCAGGGACATCGTACGCCTTCGTCTGCAAATATATATTGGGCGTGTGCAACAATATATTTATTATTATTTTATAGGGGTATGGGTACAATTTGAGGAATTGGTAACCTTCATAATTTTACTTATTTCGTAGTTTGACACCGCATTTGTATTGCACCTTGACCATAACTATGTCTAGCTTTAAAGATTTTATTGAAATTGTAGAGAAGACAGGAAAGTCTGGGGATTCTTTGCTTGAGTGGGCAAAGGCCGAACACAAAGAGTATGAGTTACAGAAAAAACAAGAAGATGACAGACGAGAACGCTATGAGGAGCGTCAACTACAAAAATTGAATATTGAAGCAGAGAAGGAACTGAAACAGATTGAAGCAGATAGGGAACTGAAACAAATTTAAGCAGATAAGGTACTGAAACAGCTTGACGCAGATAGGGAACTGAAACAGATTAAAGCAGAAAAGGTACTGAAACAGATTGAAGCAGATAAAGAACTGAAACAGATTGAAGCAGATACGGTACTGAAACAGATTGAAGCAGATAGGGAACTGAGACAGATTCAGGCAGATACAGAAAATAAAAAAATTGAGGCAGATCTAAGACGGATGGAGTTAGAAAAAATGAAGATTGAGGCGGACAAGGAAATTGCTATAAAAAAGTTGGAGCTTGATTCTGGCAATCCTAGTTCGACTTCTAGGGAGCCAGCTCGCCCTTATAGGCTACGATTACCGAATTTTCGGGAGGAAGTAGATAGCATGGACTTCTTTTTCGAGAGATTTGAATCAGCGGCTCTTGCCTGGAGGGCAAGGAAGGAGGAATGGCCTTCACTTTTATCTGCATTGCTTTCCGGCTCTGCTTTAAACACCGTATATAGTTTGCCTGTGGCTGACAGAACTAATTATGATACCGTAAAGGCAACATTGCTGAGAGAATTTAAGCTGACAGCCGAAGGGTATCGCCCTCGTTTCAGAGATGCGATGCTTAGTGCCAACCAAGATTTCGGCTCTTTTGTCACCAAAATTAAACTTCTCCTTAATAGATGGACAGAGCTGGAGGGAATAAACAGAGATTTTGATGGACTGTTTGATCTCATGTTGCGGGACAAGGTGTTGTCCTCATGGTGTTCTGACATGGTTGCATTTTTTTCAGGAACGCAAACCTAGAGACATTACTGCTATGTCAGAGTTGGGGCGGCAATACGTTACCGCTCACCCTGGTAAGACAATTCACAAGTCATTTGTCCCTGAGCCTTTGGCTACATGTGTTGGCAGGGTTATTGGGAAACCTTTCCGGCAACATCGGTCCAAGAGTGCGGACAGGTTTGCCAGGAGAAGGTTTGATCGGCAATACTCTAGTGGGCATGGATCTCATGGGAACTATGGTAGCTTTAAGGGGTACAGATCTCCGAAAAAACTATTGTTCTACCGTCAAGATAGATCTCCGTTTAGATACACGGGAGATAGACATGACAGGTCTACTCGGAGGCAGGTCCAAATAGACACTACTAGCGATCCCGATCATCGCTGGTATAGAAGAAGTGGTCCGAGTAAAAGGAATGACAGGGATGACAAACGGGAGCAAGAACTCCT
Organism: Oreohelix idahoensis; assembly: GCA_024509875.1. Lineage (NCBI taxonomy): Eukaryota > Metazoa > Mollusca > Gastropoda > Stylommatophora > Oreohelicidae > Oreohelix > Oreohelix idahoensis. Next base: position 96,387 of record JAMPIV010006331.1, read on the forward strand.
CAATTCACCGAAGGGTAGTCCTAAAAAAGATGATGGTAGTCAGCTTCGTTGTGGCGCGTGTGACAGAAGGGGATATGCTGCAAGAGTCTTTCCAAACAATTCAGAAAAGGCTAATGCTGCATGCGTTTTGAAAACCTTTAATAACGAAGATTGCGAGGGATGTAGGCCTTTGTTTGAACCTGATGGCAGACCATTACTAATTTGTGGTCATACTCTGCCTTGCCTCTCTTCTCTTGATGGGAGCGGAAGCTTAGAGTTACACCAGGGCATGGTTCAGAACCGGTTGGTGTCTGTGTTGAGGGACACTGGATGCCCTACGATAGGAGTACGCCGATCATGTATTGACGAATCATGCCTTATTGGTAAGACTGTCGGATGCGTGCCATTTGAAGGAAATGTTGAATATTACCCCCTAGCCATTATAGAAGTGGATACACCCTTTATTTCTGGTCGGGTGCAGGCGTGTGTTCTTGAGGCTTCAGTGGTCGATTTGATTATAGGGAACGTGCTTGGTGTTCGTGACTGTACCCAGGCCGACATCACAAAATGGCAGGTCGAATGGTCAGTTGTGGCCAATGTGGTGGTCACAAGGGCGCAGACCAGAGCAGACGACAGTTCGGTGGCGATACAGCGGGAACTACCGACATCATACGCTGTCCCATGTATTGCTTCCACGGGTCCCGATGTACCAGCACCGGACTTTGTCCAGCAGCAGCGAGCTGATGGAACATTGCAGAAATGTTACACTTTGGCCCAAAATGGTGATGTAAAGTGCACGAAGTCGGCACGTTACTGGTTTGAGTTGAGAAATGATGTTCTTACCAGATGCTTTTCCAGCCAATTCGAATTCAAGCGCCAGGTGGTTGTGCCTGTCGTCTTTAGATCAAAGGTGTTGCAGGTGGCACACGATTCACCGTTTGCTGGACATATGGGGGTTGCAAGAACTTGCCATAGGGTTCTGTCACAATTCTATTGGCCGGCATACAACACAGACATCAAGGTATACTGCAGGTCTTGCAGGGTATGTCAGCAGTGACATATAAAGGCAAATTACCGAAGGCTCCGTTGCAGGTTGTTGATTTGTCGGTTCTCCCCTTCCAGAAAGTTGCCATCGATATCGTTGGTCCTCTTTCTGTTGCATCAGAGAGAGGCTTTCGTTTTATTCTAACAATGGTGAATCTATGCACAAGATGGCCCGAGGCTGTGCCAATGAGGACTATAACCTCTCAGGCTGTGGCAGATGCGTTGCAGATGTTGTTCAGTAGGTTTGGGTTTCCTGAGGTGATATTGTCAGATAGGGGACGTCAATTCATTTCCAAGGAAATGGCCGAGATCACTAAATTGTTGGGCATTTCCCAATCGTTCACCAGCCCTTATCATCCCCAGTCAAACGGGGTATGTGAGCGTTTTAATGGCGCATTGAAGGATATGTTGGCCAAGGTCACTGCTGAATTTCCCCAAGAATGGGATAAATTCCTTTCAGCAGTATTATTTGCCTATAGAGAGGCGCCTCAGGAGAGCACCGGATTCTCCCCATTTGAACTATTGTACGGGGCGAATGCGAGGGGCCCAATGCACATTCTGAAAGATATACTGGTTGGTAGGTGTTCTGATGGGTCCTCCGTTTCTAGTTACGAATACGTCATAAACCTGCGTGACCGTATTGTCAAAGTGTGTGCCGTGGCACGTCATAATTTATCCGTGGCGGGGGCACGGTACAGGCAATACGCTAACCGCGAATCCAAATTACTGTTCTTGGTTCCCGGTGAAGAGGTATGGCTTCTTCTGCCACCAAAGGAAGACCGTTTGAGCATTACATGGCAGGGACCGTTTAAGGTTCTTAAGAGGGTAACGGATGTTGATTATTTAATACAGGTTCGGAACAAGGAGAAGGTATTCCACATTAATATGTTAAAACTTTATAAAGAACGGCCAGAGGCTCTAAAAGGGGTGGACACTAGGTTGTCTGGGGAGACCCCGAAGATGGCATGTTCTGTGGTCATTAATGAATTGGGTGACATAGGTGATGATATTAATCTCCAGCTGTCTCTCGTTCCCCTTGCTCCTTCTGAGTCTTGGAAGAATGTGCAGATATGTGACGGCCTAACGATGACAGAAATCTGAGACTCGATCGGTCATTGGAGAGTTTAAGGATGTTCTCACTGATTTGCCAGGACGTACCGACTTGATCTGCCACAATATCATCCTGACGGACGACCAACCGATCAGGGTGAAGCCGTATCCGCAGCCATTACATTTCAAGTCGGCGATCGAAAAAGAACTAGATGACATGTTACGGTTGTGGATCATTTCTCCATCCGAGTCCGCTTACTCATTCCCCATGGTTGTGGTACGAAAGAAAAATGGGTCCTTGCGTGTCTGCATCGACTTCCGTAAATTAAATAGTGTCACTGTGATTGACGCTGAGCCAATACCGAACCAAGAGGACCTCCTTACTCAACTTTCCCATGCCAGATTTTTTAGTAAACTGGATTTATCTAGGGATACTGGCACGTTCCTCTTGCCGAGTCGGCTAAACCTTTGACGGCATTTTCTACCCCAAAGGGTTTATTTCAGTTTAATTTTATGTGTTTCGGGCTAGTTAATGCGCCCGCAACTGTCGTCAGAATAATGAGAAAGTTACTAGGTCATCGTACGGATGTGATTACGTACATCGATGACATCTGCCTGTTCCATGAAACATGGGAACAACATATGTCGGGGTTGTCTTCCCTGTTGCGTTGTTTACGTAAGCATGGTTTAGCGGCACGCCCTAGTAAGATTTGTATCGGTTTTAGGGAGTTGAACTTTTTGGGGGTTATCGTAGGTAATAATCTATTAAAACCCGAGATTAGCACGGTTACAAAAATTTTGGAACTACAAGCACCTAGGACTAAGAAGCAGGTCAGAAGACTGATGGGACTTGTCAATTTTTATCGCAAATTCATCCCTCAATTTTCTACAATTTCTGATGCTTTAATCTCTCTTACTAGTAAAGGGATGCCTAACAGGGTTTTATGGTCGGCAGAATGCGAGAAAGCGTTATCAAAAATCAAGGAGTTATTTTCCAGACGACCAATCCTTCTTTTGTCTGATTTGAGCAAACCCTTTATACTGCGGACCGACGCGTCATCTGTGGGCATTGGCGCATGTCTTATGCAAGACCACGAGGGTAAACTACATCCTGTGATGTATGTTAGTCGGAAACTGTTACCGGCGGAGACCAGGTACTCCACAATAGAAAGGGAATGCCTGGCTATAATATGGGCAGTGTCAAAACTGTCCCGATACTTGATAGGGTCCCAGTTTATACTTTAGACAGATCATCGACCTTTACTGTTTTTGAAATCTTCGAAGTCGACAAGCTCACGGTTGACTCGTTGGGCCTTATTGCTACAACAGTTCCAGTTCACAATTATCCCATTAGAGGGTAGACTTAATGTCGTGGCAGATGCTCTGTCTAGATTGTAATTTTTGGGACAAGAGTTATATGTGTTCGTAGGCACGACGTATACGTACACCAGTGTCAATTTTTTATATTTTTGTCATGTATTTTGTTGTTTGGTGTGCAATCTACTACTCTCAGGGAGAAGAAAACTCCGTTTTCTTTTCTGGGGAAGGCGGTAGATGTCACATAATATCTTTTGTTGCGCACATGGGCTTTGATGGAATAAACATATATTTTGGTGCGCACATCAGCTTTAAAAGGAAATGGTGCAAAAGAGTGGAATGGAATGGAGTGAACAGGAAGCCTGACAGAGAAAGATGTCAGTTAGCCTGCTTTAGAAGCCGCATTGCATATTAATCGTGCTCTCTTTATGGTTGCTGGCTTTTGTACAGCCTTGTTTTATATTCCAATGATAGTAGGAATTGGTGATCCAGCCATATGGTTATTGCTGACAATTTAGTGCTGTTGTTATTGCATTCGTACATGTAGCATTGTTATTATTAAAAAGGGAGATTGTCAGCACGCCTTCGTGTACACTTTGTGAATGGCGTTTACAAGTATGTTGATTGTGTGACCTCTCGCAGTTTGATACGAGCTTAGAGGACAATGTCATGAAGGTGTAGATATTATACTGTGACAGTCACGCTTGGCAACTTACTTACGTCATCATTCTTACTAAGTGACTTCATGCAATAAAATGGGTTCGATGGAAGCGCTATGTGGTACCCAAACCAATTTTGAAAAAAAAAAATTTTAGTTGCGCGCATCAGAGCAGCTCCCAACAAAAACATACGGAAACGGAATTGGAGACTGTCATGAAAGGGTTAACGAAAGACGTGCAAAGGCATTAAACGGATGGCACAGGACAACAATTCTTAGCGCAAATTTGTTGAAGGCCTTTGCTCCACACTGAGCAGCATGAAGTTAAATGTTCTGACATAGATTATCAAGATTTCATCTACGACCTGACTCTCCTGTCCCATAACCATAATGCGATGCAAGACACAATGAGAATACACGATGAGAGGTCACGGCAAGTGAGTCTGAAAATATACAGGGTAAAAACAACAATAATGAGAATAAATGCATGAATTGATAACAAGATTAAACTTGAAGAAACACCGCTGCACGATGTATGAATGATAAAAAGTCAATAAAAGTTCAGATCTAAACCATCAAGATTTGTCGACGACTTGACTTTAACCGTAATCAGATGCAAGACAAAACAAAAATTGTCAATGAGAGGTCGCAGCAAGTGAGTCTGAAAATACAGAGCGAGAAAACAAAACTAATGAGAAAAAATGCGGGAAATGATAACAGGGTTGAACTTGAAGAAGCACACTTACAAGAAGTTGAATCATACACATACCTTGGCAGTAATGTAGACAAAGTGGGTGGGACAGACACTGATATCAAAATAAGAACACACAAGATTTTAGGAGCTGTCATTACGTGAGGAAATATATGGACATCAAGAGAAATCAAGCCCAATACAAAAAGTAACAACTCCCAATTCAAATCTGTCCTTCTGTATCTTTTTGAAACATGGAGAACAACAAAAACTACAACCAAAAAGCCACAGACTTTAAAAATGGATGCTTGCGTAGAATAGAAAGATTGAAATGGTATGATAAGGTCGTCAATGCGGAACTCATGACAAGAACGAGATAAGTCAATAATGTTTCTTCAGTTTCCAGAGTGATTATTAGTCAAAACTGTCCAATGCCTTTTGATAGTCCGCAAATCCTATGTAAAGAGGTTGGTTCTCTTTCAAACTTTGTTAAACTATAATTCGTAATATAGCTATGATCTTTGCAGAAAACTTGCTTGTTCATCTCTGATTTATTTGTCTATGGTCTCTTGTAATCTCTCAAGGATGATCCTGAATTTAAGCATCATGGCATTTGGGGGAGGGGGGAGAGGGGAGAAATAAAGATTGATCAACAGCGCCATCTGGTTTGGCACTTGATGAAGAATAGGAAGACTGACTCCGCTTGTCGCAGAAATGATTGCCACGAAATACGTTCGTTCTCTTTTTCTGGTCTTTTTCATCTCCGGCATTATTACTGTGCCATTCCTTTACTCTTCAAATATTCGCTGTTTTCGCTTTCGTCGTTCAAGGTTTTCTTATCACATTTTGTCACACCTCTCACCCACCCTCTCTCCTGAATATGTTTTCCTTTGTTATCAGCGACGCTTAGTGAAGGAGCGAGCTTTTCGCTTATCGCCAGCTCCAGACGGAGTAAGAGTCTACACCGAGCGGCATTCTTATTGTTAACCCAGACTTTTTATCTGGGAAGATACACGAAACCATGTTATCGCATGATAAGGTGCTAGTTTGCAAACAGGACGTACCCAAATACACAGTCGATCTTACTTTGATAGAGGAGGATAACAATCTTGGTAAAGATTAAGACACAGACAGTGATGTAATACTTTCGGCAGATGGAATTTATTGTGATAATCAAGTACCAGAAAGTAACATTTTGGAAGAGATTATAATGTTAGATCTGAGAAGCAATGAGTTTGTAAACCTGACATGCAAAACGGAAGAAGCAAGACTTTTTATGGTTATGGAGTTTGAACATTTCTTATTTTGTCATGTAGAATGTTCAACATGAGTGTAGTGAGGGGAACCCCTACCAAAATCAGATACTTATTCGCAACTGGTTTAGCGTTTGAGATGTTCAGATAGACTGCTCCTGATTGAACTCCTCTAAGTAGCTACCTGGGTGTGTAGGCGAAAGTCTGGCTTATATTACGCAGCGTTGTAATTTTACTTCACTGCACTCAGTAAAATACTTAACACACCTGAAAGGTATGGCATCTTAAATCAGTTACCGGACAGTATTCGGACGTTTTCTGTGTAAAAAGTCTCTGCTCGCCCGAAAAAAAATAAGTCTAAGTTGTAATATGTACGTTTTATATTTGCATTTTGACTTGTATAATTTGCTTGTGGATGTACAGTAGCACATGAGGCTGACAATCTCGTCACTGCAAATAACTTGACACAATGACCACCACTGTAATAGCTGGTGATTGTTTCGTGCGGGTTTTCTCACAAGGAACCAACAGCAGAGGTGGCTCCATGCTCCATAGAGAGGAGACATATTTATAATACAATCACTCAAGTAAATTTCATAAATACGAGTATATATACATAAGTGTATATATATATATATATATATATATATATATATATATATATATATATATATCTATATATATATATATATATATATATATATATATATATATATATATAAATTGTCGATTTTCTCTGTCCAAAAGCACTTTCATCTGACTCACTGGGGTTAAAATTAACGTTAAAAAAGGGTAAAAAGTCTGAGGAAGATGAAATGGCGGATGGAAGCGGAGGTCACCTGATGACTATATAATGAGACCCAATACTTAACAGAGACATGTGTCTCCTTTTAGTTTGTGGTACACGTAGCCAGCAGTCGACGCTAGACACCAACATTAATCGGATCTTGAAGTCGCTTGACAACTTTTGTAGTTACCTCAGCCTTAATGCATGAGACGTGCTACAGTCACCAGATTTGACTATTGTAGAGAAATGCAGTCCAAGGCACCTGTACAACGACTGAAGCAGACGTCAACCGACTCCACACCAGAAGCTAAGTACCATAACAGCGCAACCTACGACATTTCAAAATTTTGCATATTTCCACCACAGTTTAAATCATCTGATAATGATAAATATCATAGCTTCTTTTTTTTTTAAACAACTTTATTTATGAAGTGATTATTAAACTTGTTTATCTGTAACTGTAAAGCTATAGTTGGTTGAATCAAGATTGAGTGAATTATATGTCTGCACACATATGACTCATACTGTTCTAAATACACAACCAGATAAAGCAGTTAGATTAAGATTTTGCTGAATCACCTTCAGCAGGGGTTTCAGAAACACGAGCGAAAATATATTACCTCACAGAAGAGACGGCAGAATAATAAGTTCATAACAGCTTGGATGATCCAAGTTGTTATGCTTGCTTTTCATTAAAATTATGAGGCCCACTTAAATAGTGGCATCATTCTTCTATTGTTATCTCTGACAAGATTAATCTTGAGTGAAGGTTGATGACCTTTGAATACCCTCATCGTTATTCTCTAAGTCTGGCCATTGTTTGACCGTTAATGCGGAGCAGGGGAGACAATACCGTCACAGTGATAACATCTTTTTTTGCAATCATTATCATCATTGTGCTCAGCGCTTCTTAGGAGTAGGGAACCATCTCAAGAGCTGGTTCTGCAGTAAGCCTGCATCAAGCAGTCACGTGCTTCTACAATGGTGGTTTCTGTGACAATCTGTTTGACATGATGAGGTTGTCAGCCTTCATGCATAGCCTCACATAAATCGCCATGTACGACATGGCTTTCCGTGATCAACGGTCAACGTATAAACTGGTTGGTATGATGCTGCTACTAGTGCCTGAGATCTTTGACTTCATGATAGGCGGATCTTCAAGATAATGTTGTAGTTCATTCTCTTGGTGATTTTGTGTGAGAGGTCGAAATGTTTGTTGTTAAGGGCTGGGGATGTGGGAGAGTGCGGAACAGTAAAGGCACTAGAAAAGTGGACGAAGTGTGAACCAGTTCTTTATAATCAGAGGTGTATGCACCCCGGGGTTGAGCGACCCGACTTCTGGAGGTGCAAGACATGCCAGATATTTTAAATGGCAAATCATCTTAAACACAATATAATACACAGAACTCAAATATATGAGTTTACAATAGAACATTGACAACGTGAATTCAATACCGACCCTTAGTCACACTTTTAACTTAACATTTCTCAAGAATAATTGAAACGAAGCAGCAGCAGAAGGCTCAAAATTGGATAAACTTGTGATTACTAAACAAGGTAAAATGTTCATTGTTCATATATTTTAAAATTTATTATAATATTTAAAACATATTTAAAATTAGTTTCTCTCTCATTCTTTAGTTAAAAATATATTGTGCTTAAAACATTAAGCTTCGTCAAACAGTTTAAAACAATGCTGAGGTTATATTCAAAAGAATAATTTTTACTATGTCTAAAACTATATGAAAAAAGCAGGATCTACTCATAAAGTAAATTTAATTCATGTGCCCCTTACGTTTGGTTGTCCCACTTTACTAGGCTCACTAAATATATGTACAAAATGTCATTTTCTCATCATTTCTTCTCAAAGAATGGCATATTTGTACCCCCTTTTCTCATTTCTGGCATACAGTATTTTGAAAGTTAGAAGATAATGGGGTGTAAGACTTCTTAAGATACTGTAAGGGGGTGTGAAACTTCTTAAAATGTTGTAAGGGGGTGTGAAACTTCTTAAGATGTTGTAAGCGGGTGTGAAACTTCTTAAGATGTTGTAAAGTGGTGCAAGACGTCTTAAGGTATTGTAAAGGGGTGCGAAACTTCTTATGTTGGAAAGGAGTGCGAAACTTCTCAAGATGCTGAAAAGAGGTGCACGACTTCTTAAGATGCTGTAAGAGGATGCGGGATTTCTTAAGATGCTGAACAGGGGTGCAGGGCGCATTAAGATGTTCTAAGGGGGTGCGGGACGTTTTAAGATGCTGTATATGGCTGCGGATTCTTAAGATGCTATAAAGTGGTGCGAAACTTCTTAAGATGATGTAAAAGGGGGGCGAGCATCTTAAGATGGTGTAAAAATGGGGGGGGGAGTCATCTTAAGATGATGTAAAAATGGGGGGGGGGAGTCATCTTAAGATGATGTAAAAAGGGGGGCGAGCATCTTAAGATGATGTAAAAAGGGGGGCGAGCATCTTAAGATGTTGTAAAAAGGGGAGCGAGGCATCTTAAGTTGATGTTAAAGGGGCGAGGCATCTTAAGATGACGTATGGGGTGGGGGGGAGGCATCTTACGATGCTATAAAAAGGGGCGTTGGACTTCTTTATGATCTGTTGGAGTCATTGCGCTGATATTTTTTCCTTCTGGTTCTACACTATAATCTACTTATTTAATTTTACTTTTGTTTCCTCGTGTTCCTGTTCCTCTGTCTTTTTGTTTTCTTCTTCTGTTGATCTTTCTGTGTTGCTTATATTATTATTTTTTTTCAATGTCTAAATAGCTGTCTACGTATTCTATTTTTCCTCTTATCCTGTCTACATTACTTATCTCCTGTTTTTAACTGTGGCTTTTAAAAAAATTGTAGTGGTTTTTTGTTTTTTTGTCATTATAAGACTAACTAAATATCAATTTAGGAATTTAGGGGCAATCGAGCCGGACCCGATGTCTCACAGCAGTATCTTCAGAAAAATTACGACAGATGCAGAACCAGTAATCTATGTTAGATGGATGGTTAAGGACCAACAGCTCGTATTGCCAGGGGTCTTAGACCCAGATGCTGTAACAATTTAAATGTTTGTTTGGTTTTTACTTTAATCACTCTGCAACTCGGCATCGTATCTTTTGCCAAGGCGACGTTTCTCAAAATGTAGTTCGTGTTCCCACGAGGGTAAACAAAAGGGGTTCACCTGGTACACGGAGAATTTCTATTTCGCTTTATTATACATGAGTTAAGAACAGAAACAAAAATCTTACTAATTTACTTAGTCGTTTCTTTTCTACCCTGGAGAGTAGAGATTTCCCAGAGAGAGCGCAATGATATCCTATCGGCTGTCTTCTCCTGGCCTGGTTCCAATCTAGTCCTCGGCCCTTCAGATATTGTCTAATGTTATCCTCCCAGCGGACTCTGGGTAGTCTTGGAGGTCTGGAGCCCTGGCTCTTAGTTTCCGATACTTGTCGTGGTAGCCGATCTTCTCCCATTCTGCAGACAAGCCCAAACCATCGTAGTGTGGACTGTTCTACTTGGTTCTGCAGCGGCTTGGTTTTGAGGCCTTGCTGTATCGTCTGGTTGCGTACCATGTCTCTTCTTGTTACTTCACCACTTTCCTGAGATACCTCATTTCTAAGGTTTGGAATTGGCTTTTTGCCAATTTCTCTTTTACTGAGGAATGCTCGATTTATGGTCTGAAAAAGTCTCCCAGCTGCTGCTCTTCGGGTAGTCAACTCGTTGTCGATGCCCCCCTTCCAGTCGATGACAGTTCGAAGGTATTTTCTTCTTCTTCTTCTTCGTTCGCCCTGAAAAGGACGGTGGTTGCGTTGTGTCTGTTTACAACGTAGCTGTGATATCTGCACCTTTCGGTCGACACATCCGACTTCTGCACGGCATTTTTTAGGACCGGGTTTGCCTTTCCATTGCGATCCGTGCTCGCTCAGCCAGCCTGCATTGCTGCATACTGTTTCCAGGACCACCACGTGGAGGTGGAGCACGGTCTTGACCAGCTCTGGTTCGCTGGTCCTGACGCACGCAGTCATGCTATGAGTGGACTTGCGTTGTACTTATTTAAAGTATTTAAAGTGGTTGACCTGCTCCAGAACCTGTTCTGCCAGCATAATCTGATGCCTTCTTCCCTCTCGTGATATAACCATCGTTTTTGTTTTGCAGATGCTGATGACCATTCCTCTCATCTCCATATCTTCCTTCCAGACTTACAGGTTGGATTGAAAATGTGCCTCTGATATAGCCAACAGGGCAACACCCTCGGCGAATGCCAGCTCAGAAATACAAACCTGTCTCATCTTCCAGTACCTCACTGGAATCTTTCTTGTCCTCTCCTTACATGCTTTAATGACATCGTCCATCCAGTTGTGGTCCTGAAATCTTCTGACTTATGGTTTGCCATCCTCATATAATTTATGCAACTCTTGTAGAAGCTCTGTATATCATGGATCAGAGGTATTGAAATGTTTTTCTTTGCCAAGTAGTCCCAAAGTTTGCTCCAGGGGACCATGTCAAACGCCTTCTCCAGATCCAAGAAACAAATATGCATCTCACCTTTATACTCAATGGCCTTTTCACTCAGCTGCCTGAGTGTGAAGATAGGTTTTGAGTACTGCGAATTGTTCAGATACCACACTAGACCTTATCCATTTGTGGCTGAGCTAGGCGTCTGAGTTCTCTGCTCCAGGATTCTAGGGTAAAATTTACCATGGACACTGAAAAGAAGTATGCCAATATGATTCGCACATTGTCGATTGTCACTTTTTTTTAAATTATGGATGTTATGATGCCAATCTCCCAATCCGTTGGTATGGTCTTGTGGCACCAGGCTGCCTGTAGGACCCTCAGGTGTAATAGATCGCCTGCTGCTCCCATGTACTTAACCATTTCTGGTGTTATACCATCATGTCCTGCTGCTTTGCCCATCTTGATTTTCTCCAGTGCTGTCTTCAGTTCTTCCATCTTGATGCCATCTTCGTCACCATTGGTTTCCTCTTCTGTGGTAGTGCTTATCATTTCTGAGGCTTGACCTTGCTCACCATCAAGTAGCTTAAGAAATATTTTTTTCCATCTTTCCATTACTTCCTTTGGAGCATTAACCAATGTGCCTTGCTTGTCCTTTATGAATTTAAGACGGCACTGTTTTTCTGTCCTTGTGTTCTTTATGGTCTTATAGAACAATTTCTGGGTTTTTTTAGCATCTTTTTCTAGCTTTTCTCCAAATTCTTCCCTGGATTTCTGTTATGCTGCTAGCACCTTGTTCTTTGCTCCTGCTCTGAGTATCACATATTCTCTATATTTCTCTTTTTTGCCGTAGTGTTTTTAGCTTCTAAATATGTTTTTCATGTTTGTTTTTTTTCGTTTCTTTCTCTTTAACTTCTTCTGTCCACCAAGGTGTCCTCTCTCCCTTCTTCCCAAGTCAGACTTCACCACATGTTTTTGCTGCAGCTGCTTTTATGATGTCCTTAAATTTAAGCCACAGAGTTGCTAGGCCATCAGATTGTACGTCTAGGTTTCTTACTGCTGCCACAATAAGCCCCTGATACCAGGTCTTAACGTCTGGTTCTCTTAGCTAGCAGATCTTAATGCTCATCTCCCCTGCTTGATTACTTAGTTTCTTGCATGATGGTGGGCAATGCCTTGGCCAAGCAGCTTTCAGTTGTTCTTTTAATTGTTAGCAGATAGTGATCACTTCCTGTCTTTGGGCTTCTCCAAACTCAAGCATCCAGCATGTACTTGAATGAGCTCTTCCTAACAATGGCATTGTCGATCACTGCTGTCTCAGTCTTAGTTGGTTCATATCTGGTGTGTGTATGTATGTATGTATGTATGTATGTATGTATGTGTGTATGTATGTATGTATGTATGTGTGTGTGTGTGTATGTGTGTGTGTGTGTGTGTGTGTGTGTGTGTGTGTGTGTGTGTGTGTGTGTGTGTGTGTGTGTGTGTGTGTGTGTGTGTGTGTATGTATGTATGTATGTATGTATGTATGTATGTATGTATGTATGTATGTATGTATGTATGTATGTATGTATGTATGTATGTATGTATGTATGTATGTATGTATGTATGTATGTATGTATGTATGTATGTATGCGCTTATGAACTTTGTGTTCCTAATGACAAGTGTTTTTGCTCAGTGCATAATCTAATGAGTCGCTTTTCGTTGTCATTTAGCGTATTGTCTCCATACCTTCCAATAAATCCACCCCAATCTGGCATGGTCATTTCCAAATCTGGCATGAAATCTCCAAGGAGGATATTTTCATCCAGGCAGCCGTCCACTGTCTTTTGAAGCAGCTCGAAGAATTCTTCTTTGACTTCTGCTCGCTCATCTTTGGCTCATACACAATGTCAAGGTCTACTTTGGTTTCTTCCTCTTTTACTTTTAACATAAAAAATTTGGGTGTCGGAATGGCTAAGATGTTTGCATCCACCTCGAATTCTATAGGTACCGGGTTCGATTCCCAGTAGAGGGAATATAATTTATGGAATTTTTTTTCAAAACCAGTGGTCCTAATGATGTCATACTCCCTTTGGTCTCATGGGTAGTGAGATCGGATGTTTAGCCTTCTCGGATAAGGGCAAAAAATGAGGTCCAGGGTGCAATTAGCGCACGTCAAAAATCCCACTGCAGCTGGAAATCGTTAAGAGTAGGCCATAAAACTGCTGCCATGGCAAAATTTAAAAATTAAAAACCTACCCACCAAATATATTTATAGAATGTGTTATTCCTGTATACATACATTGGGATTCTCTAAAGGTACCGGGTTCGCTCCAAATACAGGGAATATAATTGATGGAAATGCTTTTTCAGAACCAATGGTTCTCCCTTGATCTCCTGAGTAGGGAGATCGGATGCCTAGCTTTCTCGAACAACAGCGAAAAAATAGGAGGACCAGTATGCAAGAAGCGGACGTTAAAAATCCCCCTGCAATTGAAAATCGTTAACAGTAAGCCATACGGCCGCTGCCCTGTCAAAAATTTTAAAATTATGAAACCTACTTATCACAAAAATATGTACAGAATGTGTGATTCCTCTTTACACACATTGGGATCCACGCCGGTGCTACGGAGTTTGTGCACTGTGCTGAGATCTGTCTTATTTGATCTAAGGGAGGAGGTCGGAGTACTGATGGAGTTGTTCGTGTGTAATGAAGGTGGTCCTTAAAACCAAACCAAATAAATTTTATCTTCCATTTTGTGTGATATTCAAATACCTTTTGTTTGGTGTTGGTGGTGACAATTTACACAACAATTTGTTTTCTTATTTCTTTGACATTTACAACTTTTTGTTATTGGTAGTTTTCACGTAATGAGGATGTCATGAAAGAGGTCAATGCGTAAAGGAAACTTATTTCACAAGTTAGAAATAAGCAATCCACTTTATTTTGGGCATGGTATGAGAAGAGGAAAGCTGGAATATATCGTAACAACAGGTAAGGTTGAAGAGAAAAGAGATAGGGGAAGACAAAGAGAGCAAATACTGGACAGTTTGATATTGTGGCATGGAAAGAAGTCAACAGCAGAATTGATCAATTGTGCTGGAGACAGGAAGTTGTGGACAGACATTATCTCCTGCGCCACTAGGTATGGTACTTGAAGAAGAAGAAGAAGTTTTCACGTCTTTGTAATATTTCCTTGTTTTTCATTTTATTATGAGTAGTGATTTTTAATGTGTTGTATCTTTTATTTCAATTTGTGTTTGTTTTTTTTTTTTGTTTTTTTTTTGTTCATTAAATATTAGAACATTCTGGCCATTTTCTTTGGCTTCCTTTTCTCAAATTGATTTTGATGATTGTTCAGGAACTATACAAATAAAAAGATTTATAAGTAACAACAGAAAAAAGGACAATTAATGAGCGGCAAAGTCCTACCTGACAAACATCTTTCTGGCAGGAAATTCTTGAGATACACAGGCACTATTTACTTAAGTTACGATAGTTCACACAGCTGATTTTCTGAATTTGATGGAAATTATGCGCTGAATTTAGTGCCTCGATCTACCACGTCAATGATGCAAACTGTACATGCGTTTAACACTTATACCTTTCCTCTCAAAGGTTACGTCACTTAGAAGCTCCTTGTCACTGAGGTATTCCACTTGATATTGTAGGGAACGAAAAGTGTGTATGGACACATCTGTGGCCCGTTGCGCAGGTGTCTGACACATATCTGCTTCAGTAACCGTGTCAAAATAAACTGTTTGTACATCAACACCAATACACACAACAACCAATGATATTGATTGTGAGGCTGTTTATTGTTTGGTTATGTAACTTCCAGATAATTATAATTATTTAGAGTTTCATTAGTCGCTTCTAAACACCGTTAAGAATTTCGTAATATCGCTTCTAGAACAGTGTTTAAAGTTTAGTACTGTCACTTGTAGAACACTTTCTAGAGTCAAGTTCTATCTCTTGTAGAAAACTGTTTAGAGTTTAGCTCTGTCTCTTCTAGAACACTGTTTAAAGTTTAGTTCTATCACTTCAATAAACACCATTTAGAGCTTAGTTCGGTCACTTCTATAAACACCGTTTAGAGATTAGTTCTGTCACGTCTTTAAACACTGTTTAGAGCTGTCACTTCTATAAACACCGTTTAGAGTTTAGTTCTGTCACAATTTAATAAACACCGTTTAGAGTTTAGTTCTGTCCTTCTATAAACACGGTTTAGAGATTAGTTCTGTCACTTCTATAAACACCGCTTAGCGTTTAGATATGTGGGACGAAATCAGTCGTGCAATTTTTATAACTCTCATTCACTCCGGCAGTAAGCCTACATCCTATTATTTGGCATATTTATTGCCCTTACATTCTTTCACTGTGACCACTATTTACGTTCCGCCAGGTGAACTGGGGTATTATCGTTACAATACCCAGTCGTTATCACCGGTCAGCGGTAATACGTTTATCTCTAAGTCAGTCAGTCGCCGGCCACCTTTGATAAGAGACGATCCTCGTTTTATACAATATGGTCTCGTACGAGGATGAATAGGAAGCCAATATTGTCTGTCTGAGGGAGCCGTCTGAGGTGTGCAGAAATACTGGCGTTAATGAGATAAAAGCTTTCGCCTGGCCATTCCTGTGAGATTATTACAGATAATTTGTCTAGGAAGACGATATGGGCGGATGGTAGCATCTGGCCATCAAAAGAGTTCACAGATTTGTTTGTGAGTTGGCGGAACTATTACGGTTTATTATAAAGCGGTCACGCGTTGAAATATTAAATGTAATATTTTAAAGCGCGGGGGAGATTATGAATTTAAACACCCCAACCAACGTAGTGCTGAAAGAGCTAACTATTGGTTTGAAGTGAGAGCCGGAATATACATTGAATTTCATTGGAACATTCGGCGGAAGCACAATCTGGGATTCGAACTGAGAATGAGAGATATAATCTAGCGAAACCAGAGTCAAAGAGCAGAGACAGCTTCGCAACTTCAAGCTAGCAACTCCCTAAAGCCAAAAAGAGAAGGATCGGACCTAGAATTCCATAATTATAAGTGACAGATCGAGTATTTGGGCAACGTTGGACAAGTAAATCAGCATAAATAAATACAAGACTGGAAACTGTAAGGGATAAGGACTTTAAATATCAAGACTGGAAACCTAGGAATTGGATCACCCGTCATAAGAGAACATTTCCAGACCAAGTGATTAGCAGAACACCCGTCATAAGAGGAATCAAAATATTTCCAGACCAAGTGATTCGCAGAAAACCGTCATAAGAGGAATTACTAAAATTTCCAGACCAAGTGATTCGAGAGCATGTAAACCTAAATTGCTCGTGTCCATTCTAACGTGTGCGAGGAGATTGTAGATTCTAAAATTTTGGGTTAAGTGTAACATTTATTTTACAAATATAAATTTGACCTATTTTTCTTGCTTAGTGGGTATATATGAGACTGGCAACCTCAACATATTCAAGAACCACTACTGCAAGCGCTGGTGATTGTTTCTTGCTAGTCATGCGGAAAACCGACAGCAGAGGTGACCACAGACTCCGAATGGATCTATGATGGGTGATGATTACATCACATGTGTCTCAAGTGTATCATATCATTTTGTGAGATATATGTAACTTGTTAATGTTAGTTCATGCACACATCATTATTCGCCCCTGTTCAGACACATTTTTCCAGTTTAATACCTAGAAGAGTACTGATGATTTTTAATCATCTTCCATGAGCTATACTGAGAGATTAACATTGGTGGGTAGACAGCGAGAGGATGCGCCTATTAAGCTTCCAACTCAGTGTACTTAGCAGAGGCATTTATCCTTTCTATTTTTTCCAAAAAATGTTCGTGGTTACAAGCTATCTGACGGTTTGAAGTACTAACGTACTACGCCGCTAGTGTGAGAGAAGAGCATCAACACTGACCGCCTACATTGGACGAGTTATGTGGAGAAGTGCACTCATCACCAAAAAGAAGTGACGGAAACCACGGCGACAGGACTCACCTAGAGTTAGGTTCTTGTAAAAAAGGAATCTGCAAAACATACTTTTATCACTCCCCTATTAAGTCTCTGTGAAGATGCTTTCATCAAAAAATTCACCAATCTTTCCATTTTTATTTTAACCTGTTAAAGACCAATTCACTATTAAATTTGTTACATGTTATTTTAAAACTAAACAAACATAGTTGATTCAGTTATTACATGTGTGAAAGCAAACGTTTCAGCACGACTATTTAATACACATATATATATCTAGACATATATTTACCTCTAAACAGAGCTATACCATTATAAGAAGGAATTCGCTGAATTAACTCAGCTGGGGGCTTGAACGGGCTGAAAACCATTGCTTAAATTCTTTACAAAAGGCGGCGGATCAGATATAAGTTAACAATTGTTCAGCCTAATGCAACACTGTTCTTGACTTCTAAAAATATCATGTGAACACTACCGTAAGGTAGAAGCGTCATTACCCTTCTATCTACATCTTACACAGTTTAGAGTTTAGTTCTATCACTTGTAGAGCACAGTTTAGAGTTTAGTTCTATCACTTCTAGAACACAGTTTAGAGTTTAGTTCTATCACTTCTGGAAC
This sequence comes from Oreohelix idahoensis, assembly GCA_024509875.1. Taxonomy (NCBI): domain Eukaryota; kingdom Metazoa; phylum Mollusca; class Gastropoda; order Stylommatophora; family Oreohelicidae; genus Oreohelix; species Oreohelix idahoensis. The sequence goes on from JAMPIV010006331.1 coordinate 114,207, forward strand.
TCAGTTTAGAGTTTAGGTCTATCACTCCCAGAACACTGTTTAGAGTTTAGTTCTATCACTTCTGGAACACAGCTTAGAGTTTAGTTCTATCACTTCTGGAACTCAGTTTAGAGTTTAGTTCTATCACTTCTGGAACACAGTTTAGAGTTTAGGTCTATCACTTCCAGAACGTTGTTTAGAGTTTAGTTCTATCACTTCTAGAACACAGTTTAGAGTTTAGTTCTATCACTTCTAGAACATTGTTTAGCGTTTAGTTCTATCACTTCTAGAACACAGTTTAGAAGTTAGTTCTATGACTGCTAGAACACAGTTTAGTTTTATCACTTCTAGAACACAGTTTAGAGTTTAGTTCTATCACTTCTAGAACACCGTTTAGAGTTTAGTTCTATCACTTCTGGAACACAGTTTAGAGTTTAGGTCTATCACTATCAGAACACTGTTTAGACTTTAGTTCTATCACTTCTGGAACACAGCTTAGAGTTTAGTTCTATTACTTGTGGAACTCAGTTTAGAGTTTAGTTCTATCACTTCTGAAACACAGTTTAGAGTTTAGGTCTATCACTTCAAGAACACTGTTTAGAGTTTAGTTCTATCACTTCTAGAACACAGTTTAGAGTTTAGTTCTATCACTTCTAGAACAAAGTTTAGCGTTTAGTTCTATCACTTCTAGAACACAGTTTAGAGTTTAGTTCTATCACTTCTAGAACACAGTTTAGAGTTTAGGTCTATCACTTCTAGAACACAGTTTAGAGTTCAGTTCTATCACTTCTAGAACACAGTTTAGAGTTTAGTTCTATCACTTCTAGAACACAGTTTAGAGTTTAGCTCTATCACTTCTAGAACACAGCTTAGAGTTTAGTTCTATCACTTCCAGTACATAGTTTAGAGTTTAGTCCTATCACTTCTAGAACACAGCTTACAGTTTAGTTCTATCACTTCTAGAACACAGTTTAGAGTTTAGGTCTATCACCTCCAGACAATGTTTAGAGTTTAGAGCTCTAACTTCTAGAACACATTTTAGAGTTTAGTTCTGTCACTTCTAGAACACAACTTAGAGTTTAGTTCTATCACTTCTAGAACACAGTTTAGAGTTTAGTTTTATCACTTCTAGAACACAGTTTAGCGTTTAGTTCTATCACTTCTAGAACACAGTTTAGAGTTTAATTCTATCACTTCTAGAATACAGTTTAGAGTTTATGTCTATCACTTTCAGAACACTGTTTAGAGTTTAGTTCTATCACTTCTAGAACACAGTTTAGAGTTTAGTTCTATAAATTCTAGAACACAGCTTAGTGTTTAGTTCTATCACTTCTAGAATATAGTTTAGAGTTTAGTTCTATCACTTCCAGAACACAGTTTAAAGTTTAGTTCTATCACTTCTAGAACACAGTTTAGAGTTTAGTTCTATCACTTCTGGAACACAGTTTAGTTCTATCACTTCTAGAACACAGTTTAGACTTTAGTTCTATCACTTCTAGAACACAGTTTAGAGTTTAGTTCTGTCACTTCTGAAACACAGTTTAGAGTTTAGGTCTATCACTTCCGAAACAATGTTTAGAGTTTAGTTCTATCACTTCTAGAACACAGCGTAGAGTTTAGTTCTATCCCTTCTAGAACACAGCTTAGAGTTTAGTTCTATCACTCTAGAACACAGTTTAGAGTTTAGTTCTATTACTTCTGGAACACAGTTTAGAGTTAGTATATCACTTCCAGAACACTGTTTAGGGTTTAGTTCTATCAATTCTAGAACACAGCTTAGAGTTTAGTTCTATCACTTCTAGAACACAGCTTATGGTTTAGTTCTATCACTTCTGGAACACAGTTTAGAGTTTGGGTCTATCACTCCCAGAACACTGTTTAGCGTTTAGTTTTATCACTTCTGGAACACAGCTTAAAGTTAGTTCTATCACTTCTGGAACACAGTTTAGAGTTTAGGTCTATCACTTCCAGAAAACTGTTTAGAGTTTAGTTCTATCACTTCTATAACACAGCTTAGAGTTTAGTTCTATCACTTCTAGAACACAGTTTAGAGTTTAGGTCTATTACTCCCAGAACACTGTTTAGAGTTTACTTCTATCACTTCTGGAACACAGCTTAGAGTTTAGTTCTATCACTTCTGGAACACAGCTTAGAGTTTAGGTCTATCACTTCCAGAACACAGTTTAGAGTTTAATTCTATCACTTCTAGAACACAGTTTAGAGTTTAGGTCTATCACTTTCAGAACACTATTTAGAGTTTAGTTCTATCACTTCCAGACCACAGTTTAGAGTTTACTTCTATCACTTCTAGAACACAGTTTAAAGTTTAGTTATATCACTTCTAGAACGCAGTTTAGAGTTTAGTTCTATCCCTTCTAGAACACAGCTCAGAGTTTAGTTCTATTACTTCTAGAACACAGCTTAGAGTTTAGTTCTATCACTTCTAGAACACAGCTTAGAGTTTAGTTCTATAACTTCTAGAACACAGCTTAGAGTTTAGTTCTATCACTTCTGGAACACAGTTTAGAGTTTAGGTCTATCACTTCCAGAACACTGTTTAGAGTTTAGTTCTATCACTTCTAGAACACAGCTTAGAGTTTAGTTCTATCACTTCTGGAACACAGTTTAGAGTTTAGGTCTATCACTTCCAGAACACTGTTTAGAGTTTAGTTCTATCACTTCTGGAACACAGTTTAGAGTTTAGGTCTATCACTTCCAGAACACTGTTTAGAGTTTAGTGCTATCACATCTAGAACACAGCTTAGAGTTTAGTTCTATCACTTCTAGAACACAGTTTAGAGTTTAGTTCTATCACTTCTAGAACACAGTTTAGAGTTTAGTTCTATCACTTCTAGAGCCAGTTTAGAGTTTAGTTCTATCACTTCTAGAACACTGTTTAGAGTTTAGTTCTATCACTTCTAGAGCCAGTTTAGAGTTTAGTTCTATCACTTCTAGAACACAGTTTAGAGTTTAGGTCTATCACTTCCAGAACACTGTTTAGAGTTTAGTTCTATCACTTCTGGAACACAGTTTAGAGTTTAGTTCTATCACTTCTAGAACACAGTTTAGAGTTTAGTTCTATCACTTCTAGAGCCAGTTTAGAGTTTAGTTCTATCACTTCTAGAACACAGTTTAGAGTTTAGTTCTATCACTTCTAGAACACTGTTTAGAGTTTAGTTCTATCACTTCTAGAACACTATAATTTAGTTACGTAATTTCAGCCTTTCTTATCATGGGAATTACAGAAGAAGAACTGCTTTGCAACACTATCATCATGTTTCTTCAGTGCATGCCCTATCCATACCCAGCGTCTTCTTCTCATCTCTTGTTCCACTGGCACTTGTCTGGTTCTTATCATCAGTTCCACTGGCACTTGTCTGGTTCTTGTCATTAGTTTCACTGGCACTTGTCTGGTTCTTGTCATTAGTTCCACACTGAAGATTCTATCTCACCATTTCAATCCTTCTGTTCGACACAAACCCTCATTTATGAAAGTATGTAACCTTCTTGGTCGTTGCTTTCGTTGTTGTCCATGTTTGAGAGCCATAAAATAGGACTGACTTGACATCTGAGTTGAAGATTTTGATTTTGTGTTGGACTTGATTTATTTTTAATGTCCATATTTTTGCCAATGCAAAGAAACCCTGCTCGGGCCATTTGGATACAGAAAAACACATGGACTCAAATGGAGACAAAAATGAAAGGGATATAGAAAAAATTGAAAGACCTTCAGCGGTTGGCACAGTCCAGAAGGACTTGACGTGGATTTCAAGAAGGCCTGTGCTTCTTGGGGGTGTGAAAAGTAACGAAGTAAATTTAACGTGTGTAAAGTAACTTATTTTATGTTATTTTAACGAAGTAATTTACAGTGTGTAAAGTTACTTATTTTATGTTATTTTACTTTATTTTTTTACTATATACAGCTGCTTGTCTCCCTTGATCTGCCGTAGTGGTCCACGACTGGCCCGACAGTGGAATAAAAGAATGGATTTGTCAAAAGTAGCAACACATACACACACAAACTGTTGTGCTTGCAAAAACGCATTGATTTATCAGCACATCAGTATTCATCATCCGACGCTAGCCCATTCAAATACGAAACACAATCTATACTAACATTAAATTATTTTTCTAACTTTAAAACACGTAATTTAATGGAGTTATTTCCGTCTTATTTTACATTGTTTTAGTTATTATGTAAATTCAGCTGGGTCAACACCGTTCAAATCTTGATAAATTAAAATGTGCTAAGAAAAGAAGCTCAGAGCAAAGTTTCAGTTCTCTTCAATGAGTAAAACATTGATTTTGAACGTAAAAAAATGTGAAACACGACTATTATATAAAGCGCAGGTGAAGTTAACTAAAAGTGATTTTTTTTTTTACGTGTACAACATGGCAGCTTGGATCAATAGCTGAGTTTCATGTCAAAAACGGTTGGCCATTAATCTGAACTAAAAATTTAGGTGAGATTTTGAAACTCAGAACTTTCAAAATTCATTGTTTATTTGAACATTGACGTCTCAGTTTTTTAAATTAGGAAAAACGGCTGATTCAAAATGAAGCAGTATTTTGGTCCAAAAACATATTGTCAAGTAAATTAACTATTTTCAGTCTGTCGTTGGGTTATTGGTGGTGGACAATGCCCTAGAAAGAGTCCGAAGCTGTTAAGGTATATATTTTTAAAATTATTTTGGTTATCATTTTGAAGTTTTTTTTAAATTTTCAGATACGTCGTAATAGACAATTTATTTGAAATTCAGCATGGGGTTGGTGACGTCATCATTAAGACAAATTGCTTCATCAACCACAACTGCAAGAAAAAAATGAAGCGTTTTGACGCAGGCTTTATGCCGGGGGGAGGGGGGGGGGGAGATTGGCCCCATTCATGATGGCCCCATTCATCTTTGGAAAAGGAGGAAAAAGAATAAGAGGAGGAGGAAGAAGGAGAAGATGATACAGGATTGACGAGAAAGAAGAAAAAGTAGTAGAAGAAGAAGAAGAGGAGACCAGAGGACGAAGAAGGAGACGTAGAGGAAGAAAAGAAAGACGAATCAATAGAACAAGAAGCAGAAGAAGAAGAAGAAGTAGGTACTGGAAGGGAAATTTGATGATTAATGTACAAGAGGAAGGCAGCTCTTTAAATGGGAAGATAACATCAAGTAATGGACAAGAAAGGCAACTCTTTAAATGGGAAGATTGTTACGCACAAATAATTACTTTTTTCCAAAGTCTTTGTATGATCATTTTTCGTATGTATGATCATTTTTTGACTGAAATGTGTATTATGTTTTTTACAGTCAAAGGAACATAACCCGAGATATTGAGACTACAATTTTTTAGGAGTTTGCCTTCTCTTGTATAGAGACACGTTCGGTCTATAATTTCTTGAACGAAGCGTGACCATATCTCCTTATTTGGTAGTATCAGTCAACTGTTGTAGATGTCTGAAACCTGTCTTAACGTTTCTGTTCATGACCATAAAAGGCGCGACTGTGTAAGACTTTTATCTCGAATGTTCTTAGAATCGTCTTATGTGAGCGGCGACTCAAGTAGTGGAGTTCTGCGCATGTCAAAACTGGTAGTTCGTTTGGTGTGTTCCGCCCAGCTCGGGAGTTTAGAAATGGTCTAAGCAGCGAGCGGACGCTCCCTGCGTCTTGTGATTTTCTGAGGGAAATACGTTGTCTTTGTGAGTTAGTTAGCTAACTAGACTATTTCCCAGTATTATTCAAGCCTGCCTGGAGGCATATGTTCGTGGTTGATTTCCGAAGAAAGGTAATTCCTCTTATATCGAACTTTTTGTTATCATCTAGAAGTTCGTCATTTTGTCGCTCCTTGCTCGCCTGTGTGATTCAAAATGGAGAGGTACTTTGACTAGGATTTTCGCCACCGGTATCTTTATACCTGAACTAGTTATATATATATGGGTCGCTCTAGACCAACAAGACTATTGTCTGTGTTCCAGGATTAGTTATATCAGAGATCACGTCCAAGTCAGATGGTTAGACTTAGGAAGGTTATAAAGGTCGGTTTGACCTGTATTCCATGTATGCTATTCACGTGCAGACAGTAAACGGACTTATTGTATACATCTGATCTGCTAGCATCAGGAAGGGAACATTTATTATTGTCTATGAACATTGATGATCTGCAGCTGACACTGTTGCAGAAGTTATATGTATGAACCTTAGGCACCCAGATCTGTGCTATATATATATATATATATATATATATATATATATATATATATATATATATATATATATATATATATATATATATATATATATATATTATTTATACAGCTTCATGAACCAGAACTTTATGATATCGAATATATACATGACTATCAGCTAATATGATTTTGAATGCTGCATTCGTTAAACTATGTTGGTGATGACATAAATATCATGACTGTTTTGTGGCGTGCAATAAATGGTATAAACCTAAAGCGAAGTTACCATTTCTATGACTCTACACGTCATGTTGCCTGTGTTGTACCCTGTGAACTGTTCTACTGCAACACACACAGCAACATCCTAAATCAGAGAAGACACCTACATCTTGCACTTTAATACCAGGTGTCGATAGGGGTGGCAAGTGGTCGTCAATCTTATAACGGAGCTAACGTACCTGGCATTTTTGGCGCACCATTATTATTTTGGTTAAATCCACCCTTATCATTTTTGGTGGCCATATGTTGGTTTACTCTGATACCAGCTATCAAGGGGGTCAACAAACCCAGACATTATCATCAAGCTTTCATGATTACAGTTCAACTCACTTCCTTCAAGAAAAGTTACTATTGTCGAAAGTATCCGGATTTCCTGACAGTTGCTGATTTTGAAACTACCCGGCGTTGCTGAAAGTTGGAAATTGTTTCAAAATACCCGGCGTTGCTCGTCACGTTGGCAGTTTTCCTACGATAGAAGGACAAGTGCCGAGCAAATCGATTTCCTGATCTGTTAGGAAGAAGGACAAGTGCCGTAACAACTGTTCCGGATTGAGAAGGTCAAGTGCCTAAGTCAATTCAGAAGGTCAAGTTCAGAAGCTGTTTCCTGTCAGAAGCTCATTTCCTTCGTCATGGCAGTTTATGAGAGCAGATATGGATCAACGTTGGATCATTGTCCTAAGAATGCTGATCACATCCTGTTCTGAACTGTGCTGACGTTGTGGATACATAGAAGTTAAGTGGCCTGTTTTGTTTGTGAACTGTGCCCTTATGTTCTAGCTGAGCCTTCTGTCTCTCACATTTTTCACACTGTTTACATGTTACATGTTAAATGTTATTTGTATTTGTATATTTATATGTTTATATTTCAGCGGGTTTTTCGGTTGGGCGGTGTCTTTCAGTAGAAGATACCACGTCACAGAGGTTCTACTGTTAGCGTTTTCGTTAGGGACTGTGCGAATTTCCTACTGTGAAATTTGCTAGCGACAATCGTTGCTATATCTGTTTAGTTGTGACGAGTTGTGCTTTATTTTCGTTTTTGTATATTTTTTTTCTCTCTTTCTGTTCTTTAGTTTCGTGTTCATTTGTTGTATTTGTAGGTCTCCTCTTTTCTATTATTCAGTTCTTTACGTAAATTTTTGTGTATACACTGTAGCGTCATTTGTTTGTCATATCTTCGCATTTTGTCATCACATTCTTTGTGATATTTCTTTTTAGTTTTCGCTGTTTATTTATTTGACTTATGCGAATGTTTTCGTATTGCTTTGATCTTTGTTATTGTTTACATTGACTTTGATCTTTGTTGTTGTTTACATTAACTCTGATCTTTGTTATTGTTTACATTGACTTTGATCTTTGTTGTTGTTTACATTGACTTTGATCTTTGTTATTGTTTACATTGTTGTTGACCTTTGTTGTTGTTTACACTGTTTTGTTATTGTTTACATAGTTCTTGCATAGTTAGCTTTCACTATTGTTACATATACGCTCATGCACTATTGGTCTATAGTGTACTTATCATAACTAACTGTTGGGTTTTGCTTATGCACTATTGTAGTGCAGTTATGATAAATAACTGATGGTTATGCACTGATTTGTGTAGTGCACTGATGATTAAGAAGTGACTTGTGATATTATTATACATTTGATAATACAAGTTTGTGTCAAGTCTTGTTTCCCACAGAGATTGGAGTAAACATAGTGATTATACAAGCACTTTATTAAGTCTTGTTGCTATTAAGATTGAAATAAGATATTTAATTATTTCAGGTTCTGTACTCACATTTTAGACATCATGTCTACATTTGAGTACTTTATTGAGCAGGGTAAAACCCTTGGGAAGACTGGTGATAAATTAGAAGAATTTGCGACTGTTCAATATGCCAAGGCATTGAAGTCGGAGGAAAAGAAAATGAAAGAACAAACTGAACAAAAGAGAATAGATGCTGAAAATTTAAAACTGCAGATGCAGGTAGATGAAAAAAGATTACAAATGGAAATGGAAAAACAAAAAAGAGAAGCAGAATCTCAGGAGAAGAGACTTCAGGCTGAGGCTGAAAATAAGAGACTTGAAATAGAGGCTGAAAATAAGAGACCTTGGCTTTAGAGTTAGAGAAGTTAAAGTTATTGAACACTGGTAATGCTAATGATGCAAATAAGGTGTCAGATAAGACTAATGCTAAGGATTTCAAGCTTAATCTACCAGCATTTAATCCCTCAATTGATGATATAACATTTTATCTAGATAGATTTGAAAGTGCATGTAAGGTGCATAATATAGATAAAACATTATATGTTTATCATCTGTCCAAGATACTTAGAGGTGATGCTTTGACTTTGTTGAGTATGGTAGATGTGCCGGACAAAAACAACTATGAGGTTGTCAGGGCGGCATTGTTAAAGAAGTACCAACTTAACGAGGACGGATATCGTCTTAAATTTAAAAAGATGTTACCAGAAACTGGAGTTGAATTCTCAGAATTCATCTCAAGCATACTGATGCGTGATGCCATATGATGATGGATGGCATCCGCATGTCTGGTTTTGTGTAGTGTGTAGATGTGTTCAGTCAAAACAATGTTCATGCAACAATAACAGGGCAATCCACATAGGACGTCAGTAAACTCACGACGTATAAAGTCAATGAGTCTTGAAACAGCCGTTGACGTTTTTCTTCATTATTTATTGTGGACGCCACAGTGACAAAATGGTTACGCAAATGTGTAGGCACATCAAACAGTCATTATCACAGCAACATTCAATACAGCAATAGACGGTAGACAGCATTACAATGATGAGTCAGATGCATGTTATATTTCATAGTGCTGTAAATGTAGTCAGGTGGAAAACTCCATCCTTTTCTATAACAGCCAGGAGATAACCAGATGTATGAGATCAGTTCACTCTCCTTAGTTTGACTTCAGCAAGACAGACACGTCTGCCGAAGTATAAATAATGTCCTCAAAAATATCCTCTAGATAATAAAGGTTTTCCAAACCTAGTTCATTTAACAAAGTAGCAAGTAATGGTCCTTGGTACCTGCATCAACCGATGCAGTACAATGCAGCGACATGTGAGCTAGGAAAACATCTCGTGACGACGACTTTCGCAGACAGGCTATGAATCGAAATCGCTCACGACCCAAAATCAATAGAGTTAATGAAAGAGTCAATTTACCTTGCTTTCATGAAATACACAGAAATATCACGCCTCCCGACATGTGGGAAACACTAGAGGTATTATCTCGAATAAACGAAATATCCATTAAGAGGACTACACATCCCTGACAGAACAAAAATAGCGGAGATCCCCTCTTCAACGAGGCATCTCTTTCGCCATTCCAAATCGCTCACACCCACTAGTGGTGGGCGGAAACCGATCGACAAAGAACAAGACAAGTCATGCGCAGTCCAGCGCAAAATGACCACAGCTCAAAAGTTAACTGCATTCGATACTAACGCGAGAAGACAAATGCTTACCGAGAAAAGTGACTATAAATTTCAAGCAGTTGTTGCCCTTGCGTTATAAAACAGATATTGAAATAAAACGATGTTGCGAGAATTTATCACGCAACATATCACCACCTCCTCCCGATAAAAAAAAAAATGTGGAACATATTTTTTTTTCAATATCAAAGAGCAAGCGATAAGCGGCTCAAAACGCACGAATTATGCGCTGATAATTAATTAAATTGCCAAACAATAGGCTAATTATAGAGTGTCTGGTGAGGATATACCTCAACAGAAAAATAAATATGTCTCAAAAAATATTCACATCGGGGAGGTGTCACCAACACACATCACGTTAGCATGTAAACACAATATACGTATGCAAGTTACTATAATCATCATTAAACAGCATACTCTAATATTGTCTTTAAAAATGGATGTACAAATCTGATAGGAAAATTTAAATAGTACATTCTTTGACATGTAATGACATAAGTACATAGTAAAGTTAAACTACATGACGATCCAGGACATATGCTCTGGTATTCCGAGGGTAAGTACACAATCTAGAACTCGTAAGGTAAGTCCTCAGCTCAACAATGACATTCTGAGAAAGTACAAGCAATATAATGCTAATTAATAACTAATATGCTTCATAAGGTACAATACATTATTAATAATTGTGGCTGTTTAGTAAACTAACGGCCCTTATATTAACTACTCAGTCCTCCTCTATCATTTTAAAAAACGAACAGAAGAAGATGACAACAAAGCACGATAGTGTGTACATATAAAGTAAGTACAGATGTGCTAATCTATTGTAGAAATATAGGTGTGTTATGACTCTGTAATATATAGAAATATAGGACAGAAGTATTAGTTGGAGTCATGTGGGCATCTAGACAAAATGTCAGCCATCACATTATCCGCACCACGGATAGCTCGTACCGTGAAGTGAAAAGGTTGAAGAGCTATAGCATATCGAGTGGATCTCGAACTCTTCAAATTCTTAGTCTGAATAGCTGTAAGAGCTTTCTGATCAGTCTCTAGAATGAAATGTGCGCCCAGGAGGAATCTTTGTAGCTTTAGAATTGACCAAACCATCGCTAACAACTCACGGTCTAAAACCGAGTAGTTCCTCTCTGCCGCATTTAGTTTTCTAGAAATGTACATAACAGGATGCAGAGTATTTGCATATTCTTGCATCAGTGCTGCTCCAATCCCAGTGGATGAAGCATCACTCCGAAGAACAAAAGTCCTATCAAGAGTAGGTAATCTTAAGATGGGAGGAGAAGAAAATATATTCTTGATTTGGTCTAGTGAAGATTGGCATTCTTCAGACCAACGGACCAGATTAGGCGAACCTTTCTTCAACAATGTTGATAGAGGTGCCATGATCGAAGATAAATTTGGAATAAATCTCCCATAAAATTGAATTAAACCTAAGAGACTCCTAACTTGTTTCTTCGTTTTAGGAACAGAGATGTTCAGTATTTTGGAAGTATTGTGGTCTTCTGTCTTCAAGAGACCATGACCAACACGATGACCCAGGAAAGAGATTTCACCAAAACCAACAAAAGCTTTAGAAGGTTTTGCTGTCAAATTATTCTCACGTAGAGTGGACACTAAATAGTGACCTTCCCAGGTATCACTGAAGAGACAGATGTCATCTAAGTATGCGATGACATCCGAACGATGTGACAGAACCCGACGCCCCATGCGAACGAAAGCGCCCGGGGCGTTCATGAGACCAAAAGGCATAACATTCCATTGAAATAGACCCCTGGGTGTAGAAAAAGCAGTAAGAGGTTTGGCATGCTCTGCTAAAGGCACTTGCCAATAACCTTTAGACAAGTCAAGTTTAGTGAAGAATCTAGAATTAGAAAGTCTAATCAGTAGATTCTTCTAACAAAGGCATCGGTTCAGCGTCGAACTTTGTGACCTGATTCAATTTGCGATAATCAACGCAAATTCGTATGTTCTTATCCTTCTTCCGGACAATAACCATGGAAGAAGAATATGGTGAAGTCGATGGTTCAATTATATTTAATTGAATCATTTCATCCAATTCCTTTTCCACTTGCGACTGAAAGTGTATAGGAATAGGATACGGCCTAACCCTAATTGGATTATTGTCGGTAAGAATTATGTCATGTTCTATGACATCTGTGTGTCCAGGAATGTCAGTGAGAACATCCTGAAATGTTTGTAACATCGACGAGACTTGTCGATGTTCGTCACCAGAAAGATTAGGAGAAACAGAAACGTTTTTTCCAAGATTCCGTGGAATGTAATGGAACCACTGGAAGGGGAAGGTTGACATCAGAGAAGGTAGCTTCCTCATCCTGAATGACAGACAGGGATGAATAATGACCGTGAGGTGCAGGAGCATCATCCGTTGCCTGGAAAATAGGCAGCAAATAGTCCGGACGTTCGTGAAATTCCGAAAGCATGTTATGTGGAAAGTTTTATGCTTTCCATCAATATCGACCACATAGTCAACATCGGAAATCCGAGAGACTATTGCATACGGACCTTTCCATGCAATAAGAAGTCTATTTTCCCTACTGGGGAGTAGGACGAATGCTTTGTCACCTGGACAAAGTTGTCGTAGACATCTATTCTTGTTAGCAAACTGTCTTGCCTTCTCTTTAGCAATTTCTGATGAAGCAGTTGCTAGCTTACAGCCTCAATGATCTTTTGTCTAAGAGCAATGACATACTCATATGAGGATTGAGTTTCATCGCTAATATCATCGGCAGTGATGAGATCGTGTAATAAAGACATAAGGGCCGCGTGGACGCGCGCCAAAGACAAGTTCGAAGGGAGAAAATCCTGTGTGTTCATTAGGGACTTCTCTATAGGCAAAGAGAGCCGCGGGTAAAACCCTGTCCCAATCTTGAGATGATCTTCAGTTATCTTACCAAGCAAAGTCTTGAGCGTTCTATTCAGACGCTCAACTAACCCATTAGACATAGGATGGTAGATACTACTGAGAGATCGTTCAATATGTAAGGTAGACATTACCTGTGACATAGTGTCAGATATGAGTTGAGTGCCATGGTCTGACCATATTTCTCTGGGGAACCCCAAGCGAGAAAATATCAACCAAAGAGCATCTGCGATATCTGTAGTAGATATGCTCTTAAGAGGAATAGCCTCTGGCCAACGTGTGCACATATCGACACATGTAAGGATAAACTGATGTCCTCTGGCCGACTTGACCTTAAAAAGGGCCAATAATATCTATGGCCATTTTCTGAAACGGCCCGAAATAGGAATGTCAGCAGCTGGATAGGCGCAGCATGTCGTGGTCCTCTAGATTTGACCTCCTGACATACCTTGCATGATCGGCAGTAAATACGAATGTCCTTATTGACAAAAGGCCAAAAGAAAGCCGCAAGGACTCTCGACTTCGTACGGGCAAAACCCATATGTCCAGCACATTGCGAGTCATGAGCATGTTGTAATATTTGGACTCTCATGCTCTTGGGAACAAGAATTTGCGAATGTGCCGACGTAGTCGAATCTTGTACCATACGTACAAGTACGCCGTTTCTCATTGCAATCCAAGATTTTCTATTTGTATCCTGATTCGGATCACCTTTCTTCGCAAGAACGAAGAATTTTTTTAAAGAAGGATCTTCTTCTTGCAATTTTATGAAAGAGTCACGAGTAATTACTAAGTGACTATCTTGGCTATCAACTTCATTATCACTATTCAGTGAAGTTTCTGGTATTTGTAGAGCTTGTGCTCTTGTAACTACTGCATTTGTAGCTTGCATGTTATTATCTTCCCAAGCAGCAATCTGCTGTGGGGTACACTCCCTAACTCCGTGAATACGACCAATAATAAGGTCCGCAATAGGATTAGGTAAGAGACAAGCATGCACATCTCCAGTAAAGAAAGGAGTGGCAATGCGAATTACAGCAGTAGGATATTTTTCTAGAGTGCCGCCAAATGTGACACATTTAATAACCCTTCCTGTATGCATCAAGATGGATCTACAAGCGATTGTCTAACACCAATAGTGGTGCATCCGGAATCGAAAAGTAGTGAGACGGGCGTATCATTAACAAGACCCTTATGTAGAATTAAAGAACCCCTCCCGTCATGCGCAACAGCAGCAGGAAGAGCGGGAAGTCGGTGACCACAACTCAAAGTAGTTATGGTACCCGGTTCGAATAAAGTACTGCATTGGGGGCATTTGTTTGCTCTTTCAGCGTAAGGTTATATTATCAAAACATGATTACAGGCTCCCTCAGTTTCCTGTTGTACAGCATTAGCCTGCTGATATCTCTTTTTTTTGTGTTGAGATCTACCCCGACTATTATGACCTCTGAAGTTATCAGAGTTATTATTATCTCTGCAGTTATTATTGTCTCTATTGTAATTGTTATCCTGGTTCGAATTCCCGTTTCCACGATTACTGTGTTGTTCAAATTTGAATGCGAAAATCTATTTGTTTGGTTCTGAGGT
>JAMPIV010006332.1:0-125000 GCA_024509875.1 Oreohelix idahoensis
TTATTATCTTCTGCACTCCTTACGGAGCATGTACCCACCACTGCAGCTGGCCACCAAGCAAGAAGCTTGCATATAGTATGCAAATTCTTTTACAACGGTGGTTTCTGTAGCAATCTGTTGTCATGGTGAGGTTGCTAGCCTAATAATAATATTAGTCACCTTGTGCAACATACCTGAGGGAGAAGAATCCATATTCTTTCTTTGTATCATCAGAGACCCACGGGAACTGCGAGGTGCAGTTTGTACCTGGTGATGTCCAATTGTTTTTTTTATGGTACGTTTATATTTCTTTGTTTAGTCTTATTCTTCTTCATTTTCTTCTTCTTCTTCGTCGTCGTCTAATTCTTCTTCTTCTTCTCCTTCTTCTTTGTCTTCTTCTTCTCCTTCTTTGTCTTCTTCTTCGTTGTTGTCTTCTTCTTTGTCTTCTTCTTTGTATTCTTCTTCTTCTTCTTTTTCTCCTTCTTCTTCTTCTTCTTTGTCTTCTTCTTCTTCTTCTTCTTCTTCTTCTTCTTCTTCTTCTTCTTCTTCTTCTTCTTCTTCTTCTTCTTCTTCTTCTTCTTCTTCTTCTTCTTCTTTGTCTTCTTCTTCTTTGTCTTCTTCTTCTTTGTCTTCTTCTTCTTCTTCTTCTTTGTCTTCTTCTTTTTCCTTGTCTTCTTCAACTTTTTTTCTTCTTCCTTGTCTTCTTCTTTTTTGTCTTCTTCTTCTTTGCCGTCTTCTTCATCTTTGTTTTCTTCTTCTTCTTTGCCTTCTTCTTCTTCTATGTCTTCTTCTTTTTCTTTAACTTCTTCTTCTTCTTCCTTTTCTTCTTCTTCTTTGTCTTCTTCTTCTTCTTCTTCTTCTTTGTCTTCTTCTTCTTCTTTGTCTTCTTCTTCTTTGTCTACTTCTTCTTCTTTGTCTTCTACTTTGTCTTCTTCTTTGTCTTCTTCTTCTTTTCTTTTTCTTTGTCTTCTTCTTTGCCTTCTTCAACATTTTTTATTCTTCTTTTTTTCTTCTTCTTTGTCTTCTTATTATTTGTCTTCTTCCTCTTTTTTGTCTTCTTCTTCTTCTTTGTCTTCATATTTTTCTTTGTCTTCTTCTTCTTTGTCTTCTTCTGCTTCCTTGCCTTCTTCTTCTTCTTTGCCTTCTTCTTCTTTTTCTTCTTCTTCTTCGTCTTCTTCTTCTTTGTTTTTTTCTGCTTCCTTGCCTTCTTCTTCTTTGTCTTCTTCTTCTTCTTTGCCTTCTTTTTCTTCTTTGTCTTCTTCTTCCTTTTCTTCTTCTTGTTCTTTGTCTTCTACTTATTCTTTAACTTCTTCTTCTTTGTCTTCTTCTTCTTTGTCTTCTTCTTCTTTGTCTTCTTCTTCTTCTTTGTCTTCTTCTTCTTTGTCTTCTTCTTCTTTGTCTTCTTCTTCTTTGTTTTCTTCTTCTTTGTCTTCTTCTTCTTTGTTTTCTTCTTCTTTGTTTTCTTCTTCTGTGTCTTCTTCTATTTTTGCCTTCTTCTGCTTTGTCTTCTTCTTCTTTGCCTTCTTCTTCTTTGTCTTCTTCTTCTTTGTTTTCTTCTTCTTTGTTTTCTTCTTCTTTGTCTTCTTCTTCTGTGTCTTCTTCTATTTTTGCCTTCTTCTGCTTTGTCTTCTTCTTCTTTGCCTTCTTCTTCTTTGTCTTCTTCTATTTTTGCCTTCTTCTGCTTTGTCTTCTTCTTCTTTGCCTTCTTCTTCTTTGTCTTCTTCTTCTGTGTCTTCTTCTTCTTTGCTTTCTTCTTCTTTGTCTTCTTCTTCTTTGCCTTCTTCTTCTTCTTTGACTTCTTCTTCTTTGTCTTCTTCTTCTTCTTTGTCTTCTTCTTCTTCTTTGACTTCTTTTTCTTTGTCTTCTTCTTCTTTGTCTTCTTCTTCTTTGCCTTCTTCTTCTTTGACTTCTTCTTCTACTTTGACTACTTCTTCTTTGCCTTCTTCTTCTTTGACTTCTTCTTTGACTTCTTCTTCTTTGACTTCTTCTTCTTTGCCTTTTTCTTCTTTGACTTCTTCTTCTTCTTTTACTTCTTCTTCTCTTTGACTTCTTCTTCTTTGCCTTCTTCGTCTTCTGTGCCTTCTTCTTCTTCTTTGACTTCTTCGCCTTCTTCCTCTTTGACTTCTTCTTCTTTGACTTCTTCTTCTTTGACTTCTTCTTCTTTGACTTCTTCTTTGACTTTTTCTGCTTAGCCTTCTTCTTCTTTGACTTCTTCTTCTTTGACTTCTTCTTCTTTGACTTCTTCTTCTTCTTCTTCTTCTTTGACTCCTTCTTCTTTGCCTTCTTCTTCTTATTCTTTGCCTTCTTCTTCTTATTCTTTGCCTTCTTCTTCTTCTTTGCCTTCTTCTTCTTCTTTGCCTTCTTCTTCTTCTTTGCCTTCTTCTACTTCATTGTCTTCTTCTTCTTTGTCTTCTTCTTCATTGTCTTCTTCTTCATTGTCTTCTTCTTCTTTGCCTTCTTCTTCTTCTTTGCCTTCTTCTTCTTATTCTTTGCCTTCTTATTCTTTGCCTTCTTCTTCTTCTTTGCCTTCTTCTTCTTCTTTGCCTTCTTCTACTTCATTGTCTTCTTCTTCTTTGTCTTCTTCTTCATTGTCTTCTTCTTCATTGTCTTCTTCTTCTTTGCCTTCTTCTTCTTATTCTTTGCCTTCTTCTTCTTATTCTTTGCCTTCTTCTTCTTTGCCTTCTTCTTCTTCTTTGCCTTCTTCTTCTTCTTTGCCTTCTTCTACTTCATTGTCTTCTTCTTCTTTGTCTTCTTCTTCATTGTCTTCTTCTTCTTTGTCTTCTTCTTCTTTGCCTTCTTCTTCTTATTCTTTGCCTTCTTCTTCTTATTCTTTGCCTTCTTCTTCTTTGCCTTCTTCTTCTTCTTTGCCTTCTTCTACTTCATTGTCTTCTTCTTCATTGTCTTCTTCATCTTTGCCTTCTTCTACTTCATTGTCTTCTTCTTCTTTGTCTTCTTCTTCATTGTCTTCTTCTTCATTGTCTTCTTCTTCTTTGTCTTCTTCTTCTTTGTCTTCTTCTTCATTGTCTTCTTCTTCTTTGTCTTCTTCTTCTTTGTCTTCTTCTTCTTGTTTGCCTTCTTCTTCTTTGACTTCTTCTTTTTTGACTTCTGCTTCTTTGTCTTCTTCGTCTTTGCATTCTTCTTCTTTGTCTTCTTCTTCTTTGTCTTCTTCTTCTTCTTTGCCTTCTTCTTCTTTGAGTTCTTCTTCTTCTTTGCCTTCTTCTTCTTTGTCTTCATCTTCTTTGCCTTATTCTTCTTTGACTTCTTCTTCTTCTTCTTCTTTGCCTTCTTCTTCTTCGTCTTCTTCATCGTCTTTGACTTCTTCTTCTTTGCCTTCTTTGTCTTCTTCTTTGTCTTCTTCTTCTTCTTTGCCTTCTTCTTCTTTGCCTTCTTCTTCTTTGCCTTCTTCTTCTTTGCCTTCTTCTTCGTCTTTGCCTTCTTCTTCGTCTTCTTCTTCTTCTTCATCTCCATAGAAGCATTCCAGCAATGTTACTGGTTACGGCCTTACGTGCTTTCTCTGTTCCTCATATGTTGGGCATCTAAACAAACGTATCAGAATGGGCGTAGATCTTGGAGTAATTAGCATTGAAAAAGCAACTCCTTTTAGAAACGCATAATTATTCATAAAATTGTCCTGCTTATTGTAAATATTGATCACTAGAATATTCTTGCTGCATAAAACTTTAATGAATTTGTCACGTGACCCAAGAAAACGTAATTTTCCAAGCCGAAACTAAGCTCTATTCATGTACAAATATTATGGTGCAGGTGCTCGGGGAACGATTAGAATCAACAACCACTTAGTAGACAGGGTTTGAATTATTTATAACGTTATTCAAACAAAATAAAGAATAATTGGATGTATTGTCTTTTTTTTTTTCGTCTTCAGAGGTCTGAATCTCAAGAATTCTTTGTTCTTTAAAAAATCTGTATTCTTCCGTGTTTCGTCTAGTCCTTCCAATTATTTCTGATCATTTAAAAAAAAATTCATATGTATATTGACTAACTGTAAATTCTTGGTCCCTCGCAGTGTTTTGTCTGGCATCATCAATTATTTTTGTATGGATCTTTTTTTCCCCTTTTGCTTACCGTGCCAGCGTGCATTCCTTTAGCTTGTCTTAGATGATTATTTGATGTTGGTTATAGGTGCGTACTTTACAACTAGAGTATTTCTTGTTTTTGTTCTCAGCTTGTCAGCATCTTTGATTGTTGAAATGGTATAAGTAGAGTCGGCCAAAAAATTTACGACTCTGACTTCTGAAATTTTAGAAATCCGACGCCCAGTCTGCTTCTTCTTTGTCTTCTACTTCTTTGTCTGCTTCTTCTTTGTCTTCTGCTTCTTTGTCTGCTTCTTCTTTGTCTACTTCTTCTTTGTCTGCTTCTTCTTTGTCTTCTACTTCTTTGTCTGCTTCTTCTTTGTCTGCTTCGTCTTTGTCTGCTTCTTCTTTATCTGCTTCTTCTTTGTCTGCTTCTTCTTTGTCTTCTACTTCTTTGTCTGCTTCTTCTTTGTCTGCTTCTTCTTAGTCTTCTTCTTCTTTGCCTTCTTCTTTCTTTGTATCATCTATTTTTATCATCTATCATATATTTATCTCTATTTTTTTTATGGCATAAAACTATGCATTTATATGGAGTTAAATGTATAAATATGGTATATGTATAAATAAATGAATACGTGGCTTCCGTAGATTATATTTTTAATTATTCATTCATTCATACAACAATATAAAGCAAAAACTGAAAAAAGTATTTTAAAATAATAATGTTTTATTTAAACTGAATTGGTTCTTACAAAAGACAAAAATCGCGTCTAATATGTCAGCGTTCTTTGCTGCTCTCAAATCGGATTTGATTATTCTGAGGGCAGAAAACAAACGTTCCGCAGGGACGTGAGTGGGTGGTAAGGCTATGACAGCCAAAGCAGTATCTTGAATGATCTCAGGATAGTAGGGTATTTCATTTTGAGAGCTGAATTTACAAGTACGGTCACATTTCTCAACCTCTTGTAGTGCTGGATAATGTAATGATAGGGCGGAATTTGTAGAACTCTTGCTGCTTCTAACTTACACAGCAGAAGACTTTTGGTTTTTAATTCACAACTTCAAAAAATTCACAAGGTACTTTTTACTGTCGCTGCTTAAGATGTACTGAGTTAATAATAAACAACTGCTTTGAACTATTATTTAATTTTTTTAAAGCGCCCCCCCCCCCCCCGCGGTTTTACGTGAATTGAATTAACCATGGATCTATGGGGTCGGAGTGGCTAAGAGGTATGGCGTCCGCCTCACATTCTAAAGGTACCAGGTTTAATTCCCGGCAGAGTAATATATTTATGGAATTTTTTTTCAGAAACAGTGGTCCTAATGATGTCATACTCTCCCCGGTCTCCTGGGTAGTGAGATAGGATACCTAACCTTCTCGGACAAGGGCGAAAATGTAGGAGGTCCCGTGTGCGTTGCGCACGTTAAAAATGCCAGCACGTTAAAATTCCCACGGCAGTTGGAAATCGTAAAGAGTAGGCCACAAGGCCGCTGCCCCGGTAAAATTTAAAAATTAGAAACCTACCCAAAAATATTTATAGACTGTGTGATTCATATATATACACATTTGGATTCTCGCCGGTGCTACGGAGTTCGTGCATTGTGCTGAGATCCTCCTTGTGTGATCTAAGGGGTGAGATCGGAGCACTGATGAATTTATCCGTAATAAAGATAATCCTTAAAACCAAACCACGGATCTGATTTGGCTGAAGTCTCGTAAAATTCGGAGTCGGAGTCTGGATATTTTTTACCGACTCCACTAAAAAAAAACGACCGTTTTCACAACTCCCGACTCCACAGCCCTGAGTGGAACACTAATGTGAAATTGATGGCACACAAAAAAAATCACAGACATTTCCAGTGGACGAAAATGAGAGAAGAAGAATAATGGGCCTAATGAATAATCCGTTGCTGGTTCAAGACCTCTACATGCCTATGTTATCCTTTTCATGACTTCTCCAGTTCATATAATGCTTTTTTGGTCTCTATCTACCTCTTCTAACATGAGAACTCCAAATCCATGACTTCCTGGTATAGCTATCATCAAATTTCCTCAAGTGTGTTGTTTTTTAACATCTACGTCTTCTTCACCAAAATATCTTAATAGCCTAGGGCCTCCGGAGTTCTTAATCCGGTCTTTTCGTGAGCGTATGGCATTGGACCGAAAGAACTGACGTAAATTTAATGAAAGCCTATGATAGCGGGCGTCGAAAAAGTTAATGATGATGGTTTCTGAACAACTTTGATATTCTTAGTTCATCAGTTTCATCATCATTGATTACCTCACATTCTCAGTATTTCATTGTCATCTTTACTGATAGGGCCCCAGCTCTTATTGTGTCCGAGTCAGCATTTCTAATTATCCCGTGTTCTCAGTATCTCATTCTTAGCTTGTTTCATCATTTCATACTACTAGTTTATTATTATCAGCTTTTTTTCACCTTCTAATGTTAGCATTACTATATATCTCGTATATATATACCGTAACAACAGGTAAGACTGAAAGAAAAAGAGATGTTAAGTTTCATATCTGATATAAATGTTTTCTTTCTTTCTTTAATTTGTCTTTCTCTATTTCCTTCCTTTTCTTTCCTTCTTTTCTTATTTCTATTTTTTCTTTCTTTCTTTCTTTCTTAGTTTGTTTCTTTTAATTTGTATTTCTCTCTTTTTTTAAATTTCTGTTTTTTTTCTATCTATCTATCTATCTATCTATCTATCTATCTATCTATCTATCTATCTATCTATCTATCTATCTATCTATCTATCTATCTATCTATCTATCTATCTATCTATCTATCTATCTATCTATCTATCTATCTATCTATCTATCTATCTATCTATCTATCTATCTATCTATCTATCTATCTATCTATCTATCTATCTATCTATCTATCTATCTATCTATCTATCTATCTATCTATCTTTTTTTTATCTATTCTATCTATCTATCTATCTATCTATCTATCTATCTATCTATCTATCTATCTATCTATCTATCTATCTATCTATCTATCTATCTATCTATCTATCTATCTATCTATCTATCTATCTATCTATCTATCTATCTATCTATCTATCTATCTATCTATCTATCTATCTATCTATCTATCTATCTATCTATATATCTTTCTTTCATTTTGTTTGCCCGTCTTTCTTTTTCTCCTTCTTTCCTTCTTTCGTTTTGTCTTTCTTTCTTTCTTTCTTTCTGTTTGCTTTCTTTCTTTCTTTCTGTCTTTCATTCTGTCCGTCGTTCTTTGTTTTTTTTTTGTTTTTGCTTCTTTCCTTTCTTTCTGTCTTCCTTTCTCTCTTTGTTTTGATTCGTTTTGCTTTCTTTTGCTTTCTGTTCTTTTCTGCCTGTCTGTTTACCTATGTCTTTCTCTGCCTGTCTGTCTCTCTGTTTGTCTTTATAACTATCGGTCTTTCTGTCTGTCTGTCTGTCTGTCTGTTTGTCTTTCTTCTCATCATTCAACGTTAGCTCACAATAAAAAAAATAAAATTAAAAAAAGAAGTGAGTAATGACATGGCTACTGGGAACAGACAATCAGCACTTGACAGCTCCTCTAAAAGACAAGTCTCTGGGAGGCCATATCTGTCGTGATATGAAGAGTGGATATGTGGCACCACAAAACGACTACCTGGACACACCAAGTGTGGGGGCTGAGAGGACTAACAAGTGGAACACCGTTTAATTATGTAAACCAGAAGGTATTATTGCCGAGCCACTAGACATCTTGTCCAAATCCTTATCCTTATCTGCTCAATTGTTTTTTCATTAAGAACCAGTTCAGATGTTGACAAGTATTGCGACACAACCACGTGATCGCAGCTGTCGTAAAACCTCTTAATAGAATAATAATAGTTAATAAATGCGAAGGATGAATATTAAGAAGCGCGGAATACTGCACAAAGCTGGATACAGTATGGAAAAACAACTTAGATGTACAGCAATCTCACACTTAATGCTGTTAATTCGTTCCTGAAATGTCGAACGCCAACCGAAAGTGCTCTTAAAGAAAATTTATTTGCCATAGACTTAATAGAACACAAATTAATTCGTTCCCAGGGTCCATAAAACTGTATAAAAAATAAGTAAAAGTGATGTAAAACAAAAACTAAATAGTTAACAATATTTATTTAAAATATAATTATCAAACATATTGAGCACACACAAAATGTTATGTATGTCCATTACTAAGAAAAAGTATATAAACAATATTAAAAGATTTAATCTTTACTACTTCCATCGCTTGTGGCCACAGTTGTCA
This sequence comes from Oreohelix idahoensis, assembly GCA_024509875.1. Classification (NCBI taxonomy): domain Eukaryota; kingdom Metazoa; phylum Mollusca; class Gastropoda; order Stylommatophora; family Oreohelicidae; genus Oreohelix; species Oreohelix idahoensis. Next base: position 8,279 of record JAMPIV010006332.1, read on the forward strand.
CAGCAGAGCTGTCTTCATTATCCGACGACTAGTAAGACGAATGTATTGTAAGTGCTGTAAAAGTTTGTCTGGCTTCAGATGTAGAAGGTACGGCTACTTGGTCAATGGGACAGAAGATACTGGACGAAACTTAAAAAAAAAAAATACCGTCGCTATGCTTTGCGACCGTTTTCTGTTAAGAAGAATCTTGTAGCAATTAAGATCTTGTTCTATATTATTTATCACAATAGAACTGCATTTAATTTTTGTGGTCATGTTTCATTCTATCAACAATGACAATGCTTCTTGGCCATCTCACCACCCTGAATGAACTTGAAAGTTATATTCCGGGCTTCCGACGGAATGCTGTGCACAGTGTAAGATCGAATTTTTAAAGCATATAACTGGCAAACGGCATAAAATAGAAACAGCGTTATATCGAAAAAGCGCTAATCGAACAGCGTAAGACCGAGGGGAATTGGTATAGATAAAACAAACTGTTTTATTATGAATCTATATGTTCACCGTGGATAAAAACGGACAATAATGGACGTTTCCGCGCAGCATTCCTCGTCATCATCATCAACTCAATCATCATTATCAGCATTTTCCTTTTCTCCCAATGGAGCATGGGGTCATCAATGCAGCTGGTCCCCTTGCAGGAACCATAATCAAAGCCTTGACATTAGGTTTTCTTAATCTCTGGTCTACTGTCCCCTTGGGGGTCTATGAATGTATTGTAAAGGGTCCTAAAATAACCTAAAATTAAAAATGTAATCTTTAAAATTATGATTTTATGTATATATTTTGTCTTAGAAGGTGTGCATAGCCTCCATTTGACAATCAAGAGTCCATGGTTTTCATAGGAAAATCAAACAGGTCCATAACTTTCATCAGAAAATCAAACGGGTCCGTTACCTTCACCAGAAAATCAAACAGGTTCGTTACCTTCATCAAAAAATAAAGTAGGCCCGTAACCATCACAAAATCAAACAGTCCGTAACCTTCATCAGAAAATCAAATAAGTCCGTTACTTTTATCACAAAATCAAACAGGTCCGTTACTAACATCACAAAATCAAATAAGTCCGTTACTAACATCAGAAAATCAAACAGGTCCGTTACCTTCATCAGAAAATCAAATAGGTCTGTAACCTTCATCAGAAAATCAAATAAGTCCGTTACCTTCATCACAAAAACAAACAGGTCCGTTACTTTCATCAGAAAATCAAGTAGGCCCGTTACCTTCATCAGAAAATCAAACAGGTCCGATACCTTCATCAGAAAATCAAGTAGGTCCGTTACTTTCATCACAAAATCAAATAGGCCCGTAACCATTACAAAATCAATCAGGTCCGTTACCTTCAATACAAAATCAAACAGGTCCGTTACTTTCATCAGAAAATCAAATAGGTCCGCAACCTTCATCAGAAAATCAAATAAGTCCGTTACCTTCATCACAAAATCAAACAGGTCCGTTACTTTCATCAGAAAATCAAACAGGTCCGTAACCTTCATCAGAAAATCAAATAAGTCCGTTACCTTCATTACAAAATCAAACAGGTCCGTTACTAACATCAGAAAATCAAGTAGGCCCGTAACCATCACAAAATCAAACAGGTCCGTTTCTTTCATCAGAAAATCAAACAGGTCCGTTACCTTAATCAGAAAATCAAACAGGTCCGTTACCTTCATTACAAAATCAAACAGGTCCGTTACTTTCATCAGAAAATCAAACAGGTCCGTTATCTTCATCAGAAAATCAAACAGGTCCGTAATCTTCATCAGAAAATCAAATAAGTCCGTAACCTTCGTCACAAAATCCGACACGTTCGTTATCGTCATCAGAAAATCAAATAAGTCCGTAGCTTTCATCAGAAAATCAAACAGGTCCATTACCTTCATCAGAAAATCAAATAGGTCCGTAACATGCATCAGAAAATCAAATAGATCCGTATCCTTCATCACAAAATCAAACAAGTCCGTTCCTTTCATCAGAAAATCAAATAAGTCCGTAACCTTCATCACAAAATCAAACAGGTCCGTTACCTTCATCAGGCAATCAAATAGGTCAGTAACCGTCATCACAAAATCAAACAGGTCCGTAACCTCCATCAGAAAATCAAATAGGTCCGTAACCTTCATCACAAAATCAAACAGGCCCGTTACCTTCATCAGAAAATCAAACAGGTCCGTAACCTTTATAACAAAATCAAACGGGTCCGTAACATTCATCAGAAAATCAAACAGGTCTGTAACATTCATCAGAAAATCAAACGGGTCCGTAACATTCATCAGAAAATTAAACGTGTCCGTAACCTTCATCAGAAAATCAAACAGGTCCATAGCATTCATCAGAAAATCAAACGGATCCGTAACGTTCATCAGAAAATCAAAAGGGTCCATGGCACAAAAAGGTTGAGAAACATTGATATTCGATCTTATGCAATGGTTTTTCTAGCTAGTAAACGTTCAACGTTTCACAAATAAATGGAAACCATTGAGGAAAAATAAGAGAAAAAAGACGCAGTAAAAAGAGTTAAAGGTTAGGAATCCTAAATCTACTCCTAAACCCTAATCTTAACCGTAACGATGTGGATGATACCGAAGACGACGTTCAACAACAGGAGACAAATACTGACATTTAAACAATTAACCTGTAAATTAAAACTGACAATCTTCAAGTGTTATATATACCCATCATTACTGTATGGTGCAGAAACATGGACAATGAACATGCAATTGGACGAAAGAAATGAGGCTCTTGAGATGTTGATATATAGAAGAATTGGGCGCATCTCATGGAAAGAGAAGAAAACAAATAAAGAGGTCCTAGAAAACCTAGGTATTAAAAGATGATTTATAAAGGAGATCAAAATTAAGCAGCTAAGATATTATAGACGTAAAAAAATACATAACATCTTGCAGAAGGCCACAATAGAAGAAAGAGTTGAAGGCAAGCGCGCAAGAGGAAGACAGCGATATAAGTGGAAAGATAACATCAAAAGATGGACAGAAAAAAGTCTATCAAAGTGCACCAGCAAGACAAGAGATAGAAGAAGCTGAAGATCCATTGCAGCTGACCTTCGTTGCGGAGATGGCAGCTGATGATGATGATGGTGATGACGACGACGACGTTCCGCTGATCTTCATTTCAACTATCAAAACTTCAAGAACGCGTGCTTAGGTGTAGACTTCCTGAAGGGCGCCATCTGAGCTGTAGTTCCATGATCCATATGGAGTAACAGGGGATATAATAATAATGATGTGCTTCGTATAAAGCCGAAGGGTTGTGATAATCACCATTTGTGGAGGTGTATAATTGATTTTCTTTTAATATTTTAACCCTCCAATTTGTTTTTGACATGATTCACTAAATAAACAGAATCACCGTCTTTTTCTGTTTATTAATTCATAGCCAAACATTCACATCGATAAACACATCTGTTTAATGATTATACCACTTTTGCCAAAAAAGTAACCACTATCCATAAAAGATTGATAATGCCTGCAGCCCCGTAGTCCTTTGAGACCTGAGACAAAACTATATCACGATTAAGCCTCGCTACATTTTTGAACTGGGAAAAGATTATTGCTAAAGTATATTGCCCTGTCGAAAATATCATCTAGAAAAAACAAAAAGATAATTCAAACAGGAAGTACAGAAGAGGTGACAGATATGAATTTAACATTATTCACACAAAAATCGTTACAAAAATAAACAATTCAAGATACAAGGAAATAACATGAAATACAAATTGTGTTTCTTGATAAATAAATCATGTGAAAATTAGCATTGCCCACTTTTATAATCACAAAATTCCAGACCCAATAAACATCGAAGTAATCTTCTGCTCCATGTGGACCCATATTTTCGAATTAGCCGTTCTGCCTCAGACACATAGGGACTCACCTTAATAGCGTTTTGTCTGTACAGCCATAGATATATTAAGATATGTTTGACACTTTCTGGAGAACGGCCCGCTTAATTTGTAAATTAATTAGCAAGACTGTGGCGTCGGAGTTGGAGTCAGGAGTCAGGAGTCGTGCAATCGATAGTTTTTAGTGGAGTCTTAGCAAGCAAAAAAATGTGTGAACTCTGACACCGAATTGTATGCCATATGACTAGTAAAGAAAAACAGTAGTCGGAATCGGTGGTGGAAGTCAGACTTCTAAAGTTTCAGGAGTCGGTTGGAAAGCGTTTTGACTGACACCAGGACCCTGCTAATTAAGACCCAAACGAACAGGCCCATAAAAAAAGGATTTCGATGCTGATTATTCACTTTCTTTTTGTTTTGATTTATAGAAACGCATAATTCTGTGTCATAAATTGTTTACTTGTTACAATGCATATATGCACATATTTATAATTACCTAAGTGAAACTCCCTGAAACAAGCCATGAAAAAATCCCGCCACCTTTTCGGCAATATATGGGAAACGAGCGCTTTGACTGCAGAATAGATTGCGTCACTGATTAGACTGGATCGGTCGTAGGTTTATATCCGGTGTTACGTCGGGAAATCGCAATAATGACCCCTTTCCATGAAGCACTATTTTTTTGTGGTGTTTAGTTTGCAGGGAGGATAGTCGCAATCCGCTCCCGTAGCTAGGCGGTGTTGTCGTTCGGAAGATCCTGGGTTCCAGTCTCCGGTAAGCCTATCACTTCTGTTGTCTAGGCAGATATTTTACCGATCGTGTTCACCAGAAAAACATTACACCATTACTAAAGAAAGCATATGAACTTTATTTCGATTCGAAAGTTGATGATGCAAATAAATCTTGGAAGCCAAATGCAGTTTGTTCGACTTGTGCAAATACATTGGCAGGTTGGTTACGAAAATCGCCGAAGCATAAGTCGATGCCTTTTGGAGTGCCAGTAATATGGCGTGAACCGACAAATCACGCTACTGATTGTTACTTCTGCTTGACAAATATCCATGGTTTCACTTTTAAAACTAGAAAGTCTGTGGTTTATCCAAATATTGAAACGGTTTCGAAACCAGTGCCTCATGATCCAATCACGTATTGAAACGGTTTCGAAACCAGTGCCTCATGATCCAATCACGTATCCGATCCCAGTTCCAGCAGAACAATATCCGATGGACGCGAATGAACCATCAGAAAGTGATAGTTTACCTGCTTTAGAAACTAATTCTGACTCGGATTATATACCGGTGGGACCCAAAGATGCAGCAATAATGAATGCAGTCAGCGACCCATAGCTTGACTGCTTGCATCAGGACCAGCGAACCAGAGCTGGTCAAGACCGTACTCCACCTCCACGTGGTGGTCCTGGAAACAGTCTGCAGCAGTGCAGTCTGGCTGAGCGAGTACGGATCGAAATGGGAAGGCAAACCCGGTCCCTAAAAAATTATAATTTAACAACGTGAAGGTCTGATTATCACAGCTTGCCTCTCACGAAAGACTTACAGGGTTCTCTGGTTCAAAACTAATTACATCAATCTTCACTTTTACCCTTTTGTAGATGGGTACTTGTCTGCAAGAGAACTGGCCACTCAGTCTCATAAAGCTGGACATAGTATAATAAAGTCTTAAACACTTGACCACCCTACGGCATTACCTTCTATGTGGCTACCTTTATCTTTTTCATTTAACACTCCTAGTGGTACTGGCCTGTTACGGATTGCCTCTCCCTGTTTTGCAGTATTGGTCCAACAGTGACCAAAACTCAAGAGTATCTAATATTGGCTTCCAATGTTTCTACCTGCGCGCAAGATTACTCTTGGCAGAGATGTAGATAGAAGATTAATGACACTTCTACCTTAAGGGAGCAATTCACAAGATATTTCCAGAAGTCACGAACAATGCTGCATTGGGCACAATTGTTAAAGCATTGTATCTGGTCCGTCGCCTTTTGTGAAGGATGTAAGCATGGGTTTAGTCCGTTCAAGCCCCCAGTCGGTGTAATCCAAGGAAATCCCTCTGTTTAGAGGTAAATATATGGCTATATATATATATATATATATATATATATATATATATATATATATATATATATATATATATATATATATATATATATATATATATATATATATATAAATAAATAAAAGAATCTGGCTCATACGTTTGCTTTCATACCTATAAAAAACTGAATCGACTATGATTGTTTAGTTTTAAAACAACAGGTAACAAATTTAATAATCAATTAGTATTAACAGTTTAAAATAAATAAAATGATGGTAATTTTAAATTTGAATCAAACTTTCTATTTGCTGAGATTTAGGGTGAGGATATATCAAAAAAGGCCTTTTTGCTGGTGCGTTTTTACAAGCACTTAACTTTTATAAGGGAGTCCTGCAGCTGTGGTTCATCAATTATGTGATAACGAAAGCATTCTCCACACTCTCTTCCACTGTAGGCGGTTAGGGGGGATGCTTTTCTCTCACATTAGCGGCGTTAGTACCACTAATCGTCTGATGGCTTGTAACCACCAACTTTAGACAAATAGAAAGAAATAAATGCCTGCTAAGTACATTTGTTCGCCGCAAACTAACAGCTCTTTGTCATGCGCTCCACCCACCGATATTAACCTCTCAGAAGAATTAAAATCCCGAGCACACAGTGTAACTCGGAATATGAAAATTCACCCATATCTTTCTGGGTGTTAACTATGAAATTGCGTCTGGAGTGTGTGAATAATGATTTGCCTGAATTACAATTAAAAAAGGTATATAAATCTCACAAGATAATATGTTTCACCTTAGGCACATGTGAGGTAATCATCACTCATTACTCATCACTACTCCCGTCGGAGTCTGGGGTCGCTCTGCTGTCGGGTTTCCGCACGACTAGTAAGAAACCATCACCAGCTCTTGCAGTAGTAGTTCATGCATATACTATTTTCATATATTGAGGTTGCCAGACTTGTATACAACCACTTAGGGAGAAACCTGTAGAATTTACATTAGTAAATAAATTGTTTACACTTACCCCATAATTTTGGGAATACGCAATCTCCTTGCACAGATTTAGACTAGACACAGCTCTGTATTAGAAGCTTCGAAATCACTTAGGTGTGGAAATTAGATTTAATTCCTCTGACGGCGGGTGTTCTGCAAAATCCTTGGCCTGGGAAAACGTTTGTTTAATTCCTCTATGACTTGGTCTGGGAAATTAGAGTTAATTCCTCTGACGGCGGGTGTTCTGCGAAGGCCCGTGAAAACATTTGTTAAATTCGTCTATGACTTGTTATCAAATTCCTAGGATTCCAGTCTTATTAATTAAATTCCTGGCCCCTTTAAGTTTCCAGTCTTGTATTAAAATTCTAGTTTACTTGTGAAGTCCAATTTGCCCAATATTCGTTCTGTTACTTATAGTTGTGGATTTTCTGGCTTGTAGGAGTCGCTGATATGACTTGTGCGCTGCAGTCTCTCTGTGTGATCTGTGTCTGTGTTTTCATCACACTATATTCTCAGTTCTTCGTTCAAATCACAGATTGTGTTTCCGCCGAATGTTCCAATAGAATTCATTGCATAATCTGGCTCTTAATTGAAACCAATCAAATCTCTCTAGCACTGGGTTGGGTGTTTCATTTTAAAATATCCCCTCGCGTGTTTCAAAATATTAAATTTAATATCCACGCGTGGCCTCTTCAGTGATGTCATATCGTTGCGTAAGATTTCCGGCTGCACCTAGCTGCTTCTCACCACATTGTGACAATGTGTTCCTGGCGTAACGTGTACAACTCTTGAGTTTCCAGACAGATTATCAGAGATAATTACACACAGTGATGGTCTAAGTGGAAAGAAATTACGCATTACCACCTGTGTGTCGCTAGACGGATCTCCGCCGCCACACAATATGGGGTTCTTTTCACAGACCGTGCACAATGCAAGCTTGAATAAACAGGCACAGACGCTTTGAAAAGATGGTCAGCCTGATAATACGTGATAAAATATTATCGCTGCCTGGGTCAACAAACCTGGCGTACACAAGCAGTCGAGGAGTGAAGTGTTAAAGACTGATCCAACGTAGAGAGCAATAATGAATGACAAGGCAAAAATTATGCCAAATAAAAACGACGATCGGCGAGAGAAAAATGAAAAAAAGAAGCGATAAAATAAATGTTTGTACCCTTTTCAAAAAAAAATGTATTCTCGGCCCCATGGCGTGGTACGAGGATGCTTTCTATCTCAAAAGTAAGATAATCTCTGCAAGTTTTTAAGCATACCTTACAAAGACTCAAAAAGAATGTACCTATTTCTTCTTTTTTTTCACCTTCTTGACCAGTGTGTTGAGAGACGTGTAACAATAACGGAAAAAACAAACAACAACACAAAATGTAATACGTCTTACTAAGAGAAAGGACAGGGACGGACAAAAAAAGACAGAAGGGAAAGAAAGTGAGAATTAAGTGGAGAACATGAAACTATAGGAATAAGAGACAAATACTCCGTGATAGCAGTAGCGGCCATTTTCGCTCTGACATGTGATACTATCAGGGAGTATTTGTCTCTTATTCCTAAAGTTTCATGTTCTCTACTTAATTCTCACTTTCTTTCCCTTCTGTCTTATGTGTGTCTGTCCCTGACGAAAGCGTTGTGGCCGCAACGTAGGTTTCCTTGTCCTTTCTCTTAGTAAGACGTATTACTTTTTGTGTTGTTTATTTTTTTCCCATTTTACCCCCGTCTTACGCAGTTCTCCTCATATACTCATGTAACAATTACCGGTTGCTATTCAACTGCGAGTTTCACTTGAAATTTCCGCTGTGCGCATGCGCACTTTTTTTAGTCTTTGTAAGGTACGCTTAAAAACCTGCAGAGATTATCTCTTACTTTTGTGATAGAAAGCATCCTCGTACCACGCCATGGGTCCGAGAATAATTTTTTTGAAAAGGGTACATACATTTATGGACACCCTGTATTACGTTGAAAATCCCGCCCGTGAGTTCTGTCATTGGTTTGGTTTATGTTTGGTTTGGTTTATGTTTGGTTTGGTTTATTTTATGTATGGTTTGGTTTATGTTTGGTTTGGTTTATGTTTGGTTTCGTTTATGTTTGTCTTGGTTTGGTTTATGTTTGGTTTGGTTTATGTTTGGTTTGGTTTATTTTATGTATGGTTTGGTTTATGTTTGTCTTGGTTCATGTTTGGTTTGGTTTATGTTTGGTTTGCTTTATGTTTGGTTTGGTTTATGTTTGGCTTGGTTTGGTTTATGTTTGGTTTTGTTTATGTTTGGTTTGGTTTATTTTATGTATGGTTTGGTTTATGTATGGTTTGGTTTATGTTTGGTTTGGTTCATGTTTGGTTTGGTTTATGTTTGGTTTGGTTTATGTTTGGTTTGGTTTATGTTTGGTTTGGTTTATTTTATGTATGGTTTGCTTTATGTTTGGCTTGGTTTAGTTTGGTTTACGTTTGGTTTGGTTTATGTTTGGTTTATGTTTGGCTTGGTTTTTTTATGTTTGGTTTGGTTTATGTTTGGTTTATGTTTAGTTTGGTTTATGTTTGGTTTGGTTTTTGTTTGGTTTAGTTTAAGTTTGGCTTGGTTTGTTTATGTTTGGTTTGGTTTATGTTTGGTTTGGTTTACGTTTGGTTTGGTTTATGTTTGGATTGGTTTGTTTTATGTTTGGTTTATGTTTGGTTTGGTTTATGTTTGGAATGGTTTGCTTTACGTTTGGTTTGGTTTATGTTTGGTTTGGTTTATGTTTGGTTTGGTTCATATTTGTTTGGTTTATGTTTGGTTTATGTTTGGTTTGGTTTATGTTTGGCTTGGTTTTTTTATGTTTAGTTTGGTTTATGTTTGGTTTGGTTTATGTTTGGTTTTTGTTTGGTTTAGTTTAAGTTTGGCTTGGTTTGTTTATGTTTGGTTTGGTTTATGTTTGGTTTGGTTTACGTTTGGTTTGGTTTACGTTTGGATTGGTTTAATTTATGTTTGGTTTGGTTTATGTTTGGTTTATGTTTGGTATGGTTTGGTTATTGTTTGGTTTGGTTTATGTTTGGTTTGGTTTATGTTTGGTTTGGTTCATGTTTGGTTTGGTTTATGTTTGGTTTGGTTTATGTTTGGTTTGGTTTATGTTTGGCTTGGTTTGGTTTATGTTTGGTTTATGTTTGGTTTAATTTATTTTATGTATGGTTTGGTTTATTTGGCTTGGTTTAGTTTGGTTTATGTTTGGTTTGGTTTATGTTTGGATTGGTTTTTTGTTTGGTTTGGTTTATGTTTGGTTTGTTTTATGTTTGGTTTGGTTTTTGTTTGGTTTAGTTTAAGTTTGGCTTGGTTTGTTTATGTTTGGTTTGTTTATGTTTGGTTTGGTTTATGTTTGGATTTGTTTGGTTTATGTTTGGTTTGGTTTATGTTTGGTTTTGTTTATGTTTGGTATGGTTTGGTTTATGTTTGGTTTGTGTTTGGTTTATGTTTGGTTTGGTTTTGGTTTGGTTTGGTTTATGTTTGGTTTGGTTTATGTTTGGTTTAGTTGAAGTTTGGTTTGATTTGTTTATGTTTGGTTTGGTTTAGTTTATGTTTGGTTTGGCTTATGTTTGGTTTGGTTTATGTTCGATTTGGTTTGGTTCTTGTTTGGTTTTTATGTTTGGTTTGGTTTATGTTTGGTTTAGTTTATGTTTGGTTTGGTTTATGTTTGGTTTGGTTTTTTCTGCAATAAGAACCGAACCCGGTACCTTTAGAATTCGAGGTGGACGCCATCCCTCTTAGCCATTCCAATACCCCCCTGCCTCTCCTCCCCCCTCTTCTCCCCCCCCCCCCATTGGAAAACTGCATAGTAGTAAATGTTACAGTCAAACGGTCTCTTTATCAAACCTGTTTTGGTCAGCATGTATTTACTTTATTTATAAGTTCTGGACATGGCTAATCTACTCATTAAATCCCCATTTGTTTGGCGTATAAAAAATCTTGTGTATATACAAAAGTACCGAAATCCTGCATAGAGTACAGAGTTGTTAATGTACATGAACGATCTAAAAAATGCTTCACGACAGTTGTACCCAAGAGAGCAACTTCATCCTGGCATGAAATATTGCTATACTGCTCAAGGACACCCACTTACATGAAAGGAATAAAAATAACTAGGCTTGGATTAGGTTGTGTTTATCAAAATCTCCTTCTCTTCCCTCCCCCACGATTCCATTCTGGTGAATCATGTGCTGATAAATATGCTCTGGGTCTATCTCGCTTTTCGAATAAAGTCACTTAATGCCAAGCACGGTACCGACACGCTCGAGTCTACCCAGCTGTAAATGGGCACCTGATTCTGCTCTTTGAGTTAGAGAAGGAAAAAGGAAGGGGACTGATTCCTCCACCTCTCAATGTTGAACCTAGCAGTCTCTAACACTTCACTCCCCTACGGCAGTATCTACTGTGGAACCACCATTTTGTAATGCCCAGCCCACTTCCTGTTGCCACCTCTGCAGTCTTCTTTCAAGATTAAACTCCCCAAGGAACATAGGCCTTTAACCAACTTATGCCAAGTCTTCCTGTTCTGTGCTATCAGCTCAAGGTCTTTCCATCTCTTTTTAATTCCCTTCATGTCTGTCTGCTGTTCTCTTGTCCATGTGTTCTTTGGGCTTCCTCTACCTCTTGTACCATGGGGGCCTCCAGAACAGAGATTGTTCAGTAATGCTCCTCTGCAGTACACTCCATATTGTCTCATGACCTTTTCCTGTAAGATTTCATCTCAATATCATATGTGAGTAATGGCGGACCTAGGAATATTTTAAGGTCGTTGGAGATCTCGTCATGGCGCCAACTTTCCTAAAAAGCACATACTTATTTGCTGTGAAATTTTGTTTCGCTTTTCCTCTTTTCAAATCTTAATATTTTTTTATGATTTTTAATATATTTCGGCGCCCCTGTCCTAAACCCAGTGCCCGCTGCGGCCCGACCATTTGCTACACCCAAGCGCCACCTCTGCTTGTGAGTACGCTTTCAGGCATTCTTATGTAGTGCGCTGCTCATTTACATATACGATCCTTCTTGTTTTCAACCATTGTTCACACTGTCTCTGTATTCACGAAATGCCTGCATTATTAGGTACTATGTTTCCCAGTTGTATTTAATACATTCCTTTGTTGGGAAAGGTTTTTCATATCTTTCTTCTTCTTTGATCCTTAGCCGCCGACCGTCAAAGTAGTCAGTGGCCATCACGCCTAGTGGCGTCTTGTAGGGCAACAACAAATTGATTCCACTTTGCTCGGTCGGTGGCCATCCTTCGTGCAGTGCCCCAACTCTGGTTCATTCTTTGCATCTCAGCCTCTACAATCCTCCGCCAGGTTGTTTTTGGTCGGCCTCTCTTTCGTTTTCCTTCAGGGGTCCAAAGCATAGCTGTTCTTGTGATGGCATCGGGGTCTCTTCTGAGAACATGGCCTACCCAGCTCCAGCTATATCTATGTGGTACTTAATGCGGAACTGATGACAAGAACCAGACAAGTGCATGTGGAACAAGAAATGAGACAGACCCTAGCGATGGATAGCACTCAGGAAACCCACTGACAGCATGACACAGCAGTCCTTTGTTCTGGAATCCCCAAGTAAAAGAGAGACAACTCACTGAGAAGACAACTGAAGACAGAAGTCAAAATGATGAGGCAGACGTAGAAGAAACTGAAGCTGATGACACGTGACAGGGGGGATTTGGCAAATGTAAGGCCTATGCTCCTTGGGGAGCTGAAAAGATTGATTTATTAATGTTCATATTTACTGAAGTAAATTCTATTTCTTGTCCTCATTTGTTATCCTTCCGTCTCAATGCAGCAGGATTAAGCAAAGACTAGGCTTAAATAAATGTATTCAATTTGCGTGCTGGATCTTGTTGATCCCCGTACATTATCGAATAACTTCATTACTGTGGCATCTGGTTTAACTCTCATATCCCCTCAAAAGAGAGAGTTTTTAACTTTCTGAAGGAAATAACTCATAACCAGATAACACCATTTTACTGGGACATTAATATGTTTCCTCTTGACCCTTCAGCTCCGTAAGAAGCATAGGCCACCAACCAACGTGCACCAAGTCCTCCTGTAGCGTGCCATTAGCTCAAAGTGTTTCTAATGTCATTCTCATTGTTACGGATTATTTTAGACACCACTTTTGATTTGCTTATGAAGAGCGATACTAGACTCTAACAAAGCTACTTTTTACGGAATTACACCTTAGTAGGATATGACGTAATTGTGATTATGTATGCAGGCAGAAGATATGAAATGGACGCAGAAGTATAATATCGTCTGTTGAGGTCTTCTCTCTGTGTTCTTCGAGGTGGGAGGACGCATTTTTGTGATGCTCCTATTTCATACATGTGTCCACGACTAGTATATTGTATTATGGCGTCCACAATGTCGATGTGATGACTATATCATTGAAGTGTGAAAGGAAAGTATATTCTTCACTCTAAAATTCATATTTGATTCGTCATGACAAGTTAGACTGAACTGCAGACGTGTGACTGTCAGGCTAGATATAGCTCATGATAAATTAACTTTGATCTGAAGACCATGTATTCAAGTATTACTCAAGTGTTTTACTGATGATCATATAATGGAGCCACGTTGTATTGTGAATAAAGCATTGTTTTCGTTAACGAGAGTGGTATAGTTATTTGAAAGCTAATCTCATTGTTGAAGTTATACCGCTCAGAATCACTCTTGGCTAATTCTACACAATATCAAATTAATACGCAACACTCATCAATTTTCATTTCTGTCTCTAGATCTCCTCTCTCTACATTTTTCAGTCTACTTCTACTTCTCTTAAACTTGCGATTCCACAACACGTATTATCTTGTTTTGCTAACAACATGTTTCCTCATTGAGTGTTCTGTCCATTGCCACCGTGTTCTTCTTCTCATCTCTTGAAACGCTGGCATCTGTCTGTTCTTGTCGTCAGTTCTATATTTGTGATCTTGTCTTACAATTTCAGTCCTTTTTTTCTACGTAAGCAGCTTTTTATGAAAGTCTATAATTTCTTGGTTGTTGTTATTTGCTATTCTCCATGTTTAACAGCCATGCAATAGAACTAACTTGAGCTGAAAAGTCTTAGCTTTAAGTTTTACTGACTTCTTTTAACTAAATTAATATTAGAAATTAAAAAACAATTATCAACATTGTTACTGTGCGTTAAAATGTTAACAATGTTAACCTATAAAGTAGTGCTATAAGATGAGAAGTATCTAATGCGTCTAACAAAAATTAAAGCTGAAAAAGTCATAGAATATTTACAATACTAGCAATAACCCGTCAAACTTGACGGGTTTTTAATTATAGTGTGCTGGTTCCGTTCCCAGATGAGCAGAATATAAGTACATTCTTAGAATGTTTTTTTGTTTTTTTCTATTATACAGTGTAATGAAACTGTTCATGAACACCGTCATTTGAACGCTTTTCTTTGTTGATTGTAACTATTTTCGTGAGAGTATATATAATGGAAACAATACAATTTTTCAACACGGTTGCATTCCTCAGCTGTGACCAACGTACACACGGCGAGAATTCTGTTATTTTAGATTCAATTTAAAAGTTCTTTGATGACAACATTTCGGGTGAAAGTGCATGGATTGTTTTTAAAGAGTGTTCCCTGATAATAAGTGGTTTTAACAAACACTTTCAAGTTTTCATGATTTGTACATCGGCTGAGGGCGACATAGAGCTGGCCGTGTCCGAAAATCAGTTCACTTTGATATCTTATTGGCTCTTGCACACCAATTTTTACGCACTTTTTCTTTGTCGAGCGCTACTTATTTCGTGAAAGAATCAAATAAAAAAAAATAAAAAACCAAAGTATTTGTTGTATATAATACCTGTGGTAAAGTGGGATGATATAAATATTTATAGGGGACTTAATGTACTGACTGAGATCAGTTGTGAAGGTATCTGTATCTAATAGGTGTGGTGTGTTACAAATGACCTTACTTTGCTACCACATTTAGACCTCAGTCAGACTTATTTTGGAATATTGTGATGACTACGTCGAATGTCTAGGGTTATGATAGTGATGAAGTGTATGTTCACAACAACCAACAGACAGATAAACAATTTAATTTAATCCACAATACTTTACAACACTGTGACACTCACATACATAGAACACTCTATAAGACTATCTTAATAAGTCAAGTGTTAACTTTTAAAATATGTATTAATTCCTTTCAGCAATAGATATCCTGATTCAACTACAAAGTGAATCAGGAATCACAATCAAATGTAATCACAAGTTGTATGTACACAATTTATAGATAGGATCTTTGTATTGACATATATTATTATTACAATATGTGTGCAAGTTGTGATGTAGTACTATGAGGTAATACTGGCTTTCCAAGCTAGGTTGTTGTTTGTCATCATGACTTCAAGTGTTTGTTTCTGGTGGAAATAATATTTGAAAGGTTCACAGTTTCTTTTATTTGAAACAAATAATTGTCCCTCTTGATTTAATGTACAGTCAATTTTAGAGGGGGTATACACAAGATTGAGCTGCTCTGGCCAACGAAATCTTAACTTCTGTGTGG
Organism: Oreohelix idahoensis; assembly: GCA_024509875.1. Classification (NCBI taxonomy): domain Eukaryota; kingdom Metazoa; phylum Mollusca; class Gastropoda; order Stylommatophora; family Oreohelicidae; genus Oreohelix; species Oreohelix idahoensis. Next base: position 23,729 of record JAMPIV010006332.1, read on the forward strand.
GCGGCAGGAACTGACTCCTCTGCTCGCTTGCTTCACCGTGTTCTTGAGACACAACACTAGTCGATATCTTGACCAAGGAGTATGCTACCAGCCTCTGGATTCAGCAAAACTCAGACCAGGTGCTGCTTTAATACTTTAGTACAACGGTCCCTGAAACAAGAAGGTTGTACCTCCTACTTCAGAACTAATTTATAATCTATTTCCACACTGAAGCACAATACATAACAAACACCGAGTTCAGCGCTGTAGGCCAACTGCTAGCTTCTCATGTAACAATATACACCAGTATTCCTCTCCCTAATGGTTACAACGCCTCTGCAATTCCAGCATTAATTCCTTCTATTCAATAAGATAGGTGTCATAGTACTATTTGGCAATCCCATGCAGTTATACTCCTCTCCGACAAGTTTTGTTCATGGTGGAGCAATATCTAGGCTTTGCCTCATGTTTGTTACTGAACCACACACATACAGACATAAATTTATCAATTCACATTCAATTTTCATCAAAAGAGATCAAATATGTCTAGCTTACCACAATTCAAGGAAATATTAAACAAGTACGTTGACTGGCGATGAGTTATGGCACAATTCCGATCTGCCTCTGTCCCAGGCTTTTATTAGAAAAATATGAGCTGGTTCTCAACGCACTTGCTTCTACAAAGTTTATTTTCAAAAAGTGGCACTGAACTGACGCTCCTAATTGACTATATTAAATGGTCTAGCCAATGAGACCATGTTTACAAAAGCATTTGAAAAAATGTACCCTTCCTACCGTTTCCATTAACAACCAAAAATAGTATTTGCAGTCGACTAATCATGTTTCGCCTTACATATAATTCTAGCCAATCAAATCGGATTTAACGTGGTGGCCTCATTTCCTCTAAAGCAGTGTCCAATAATAATAATAGTAATAATAATAATAATAGCCCCTTCAGTCATAACTGACTATGGGAATGCGCCCCTGAGGTGACAGCCCTCAACTGCTTATTTTCCTGGTGCTCCTTTCGACGTTTTCTCCTCCCCTCTGCTTCTTGTGTGAGCCTCTCTTCGCCCAATCTGAGGTGGTGCCGTAAATAGCATCGCCACTTTGTGCGATCGGCAGCTTCATCCTCCCATGTTGCTGGATCCATGTCCAGTGCCCTCATATCTCTCTTGCACACATCTTTGAACCTCAGCTGTGGTCGCCCAACTGTTCTCTTGCCATCTGCTAATTGTCCGTAGAAGATATCTTTTGGGATGCAGTGTCCAAACACGCCATTATGAGCAAATATGATCCTGTGTTGTCAGACAACACCACTATAGTATTTTGGCTATAATTTGTTAATTACTAGACTATTTGATTAACACCTAACATATTCTTTGTTAGCAAGTCCTAAGGCACCCAAATATATAAGTTTAATGGAGCCAAGTGGCTGCGTTCAAAATATGTATTTTCTTCTACCACCCGTTCACTTCTATACGATGGGGTGTCTTCTGTACTGTCAGGCTAATGTCAGGATTTCAGACGTAAAACAGTATTGTGTCATGTTTCCTAATAAGCATTAACCATGTTTTTTAAAACCTCACCTCGAATTGGTAGTGTTTTTTATTACTGTTTATTTGAAAAAAAGCAAGCCTGCATGCCTTTCGCGTGGGGTGGCATTAATTTTATATCGCGAGGCGACGTGGTAGTATTGCAAGCGTTCCTGCGTACATCTCTCTCTCTCTCTCTCTTCTAAGCCCGTCTGTCTTTTAGTTTACATAGTGCATAAAATGATATTAATGTAATATTAAATCTAGGTCATTACGCAGTGTGTGTATCTCAAGGTTTTCTAAGAAACACAGTGCCAGTTTTATTTTTAGAAACGCGTGTATTTGATGCAGTAGGCTTTACTAGCAAACGTGAAAGCGTTACAATTATGCAGACGGAGTAGAAAAAGGGGATTTCTTGTTTAACTAGTATGACGTTCTATAATACAGGCGTACGCTATTGTGACCGCACTGTTCTTTTACCATTCTTCTTTCCTTTTATTGAATTAATTCGTTATGCTTTACATTTACTTTTTAATTTATAGATGTGGATTAGAATTTCACGACAATACCCACGCCGCGCAAGTTGCACACAGTGCGTTGCGCACTTTTTTTCCTGGCGCGAGTTACTATTTTGAGTGAGACCGACCGACGTAACATACATCGGTAATTATGTTAGTTGGGAAGGGATTACAGCCTTGAAAGGATCACAGCACTTGGTCACGTTGTACACAAAATTGTGAAGAGGACCACATAACTTGATGACGTACACAAAATCGTGAACAGGATCACACAACTTGGTGATTTACACAAAATCGTAACAGGTTCACAGAACGTTCTCATTTTTACTGAATTTTAAAATCAAAGTACTTAGTATAAAACTGGGTTTTCCTTTACTTGGTGTGAATGAATGAAGTGATAACGTTCTCATCGTGGCAACACACGTAGATCTCAGTCAACCACCATCTCAAGAGTTCATAAAGTCAGTCCCTAACTGATGACCGTCAGGTTTTTAAAAACTCGATGTGCATTTAAATATGGAGAGACAGAAACCATTTTGAAACAGTCTCAAATCGGAAATCATGCATAAGTACTTTGTGTACTCAGTAAATAAATAAATATTACACACATGTTTCAGGCACTCCTGAGAAATAAAAAAAGGAGACAACTAGATTACAGAAAAACAACAGAAGTGTGTGGCACACCGGAGAATCGAACCTAGGGCCTTCCGAACGATTATTTGTTTCATGTCGCTTTAAAAATAATGCAGTAGAGTGTCATTGTTGGATAAAACCTGTTGTGTTGGTGTGAGAGTGTCATTCTTGGATAAAACCTATTGTGTTGGTGTGAGAGTGACATTGTTGGATAAAACCCGTTGTGTTGGTGTGAGAGTGACATTGTTGGATAAAACCCGTTGTGTTGGTGTGAATATCATTCTTGGATAAAACCAGTTATGTTGGTGTGCGAATGCCATTGTTGGATATAACCTGTTCTGTTGGTGTGAGAGTGTCATTGTTGGAAAAAACCTGTTGTGTTGGTGTGAGACTGCAATTGTTGGATAAAACCTGTTGTGTTGGTGCGAGAGTGTCATTGTTGGATAAAACCTGTTTTGTGGGTGTGAGAGTGTTGCGTGCATATTTTGACGCACATTTTACAAAAATCGATATGGCTATTTAATATGGGAAAAATATAGACATTCATTTATTTGTGTATGAAAATGCTGTTTATGGTAAAAGCGAGATAATCCATGTTTGATTCACACTTTTGATTATAGGAGTAATCGTTCTGGATATTGATCCAGCGCAAGGATATTGCGCTTGCGTTTGTACTTATTTTTTTAGGGCCAGAAAATATATTAATTTGCTTATTGTGTTTATGGCCTGAATTCATATGTATTACATATTATTAGTACAAGTAGAATCAGTCCTATATTGTATATTTTGGATGGGTAGGAGGGACTAGATTCTTGTATTCCGGTCTAGCGGAAGTATGAGTTGTCTTGACAAGTCGTGATGAGTTCCGATGTACCGCTTACAAATGGCGGGGTACGTTTTTCAAGAGCTGGTCCTTTCGTCAGAAAAAAATGTCTCACGAAGTGGTTTTTCTTCTGAAGGAGATGGTGTCTCTACGATAGTTTGTGTTAGAGACTCTCCTTATGTCAGTATATAGATGATTCGGACTCCAGGTAAACCCAGCTCCTATTTTTGATGATCTCTCGTCGGTTAGGCCTAGCTTGACTTTTGGTGCTTCGTTATGCTAGTGTCGTGTTTGGTATCGACGAAAATGACAGATTTTCCTGCAGCGGTTATGGCTACGTGAATTAACCTGATCACCGTAGAGCTGTATGGAAACATTTATGAAATCCTTTATATACCCATTATAAATTAACTCTGGCTTATATTCTCCTTCCTATGAATGAGTGAACGACAACTCAGGGAGACAGCCATGTTGGATTTCGGTCATCATATGTTTTGATCACTGCCAAGAGAACAGATTATTTATCTTATTATCGGACAGTGACAGGGAGATCTCAATCTTGCTAGAAACCCCCTTTCGTGGTTTCATAATATATACTACAAACTATGGACGTCAAGTAACTTTGGTTATTTATCGATCCGCCCTTCACTGACGCGTTTAGTCAGATAGGGGGATGTGGCCATAATGTATCATGACATTGAACTTTTGATGTACTGCCCATTATTTCTGAACGTGTCATGACTTCAGATCTGCTATGTATACCTACAAATTGATATGTCAACGAACCATGATGTACTCGTATGTCCCAGTGTGTACGTCTGAATAAATTGAGTAAACTAAGATTCCAGCAGTCTGCATTGGTGCCTTGTAGACACAAGTGTGAGTGGTTATATTGGTCAGCACACGAACAGTACACCATTCGCGGTAATCACACTCTACACTTCTACTTCATACATACACCATCCTGCGTCGGCTGAAGTGACCAAGTTTAGGGCCTGCTTCCCCTGGAGCCTTTGCCTTCCCTAACTCAGGACTAGGGTGAGTTACCCATTTACAGCTGGGTAGACTGGAGCATGCCTGATCTCAACAACACACCACTCTTCCTTACAGAGCAGACAGACTGATACTTTACAGTGTGTGTGTGAAAGCAACTTTACAGAGTGGAAAGAACAAGATTTTACAGTGGCGAGCCAGATTCCTGGGTCCAGCTTACGCAGTTTTGTGTTGAGAATCACAGTTTACAGCTGAAAGAACATTTGTTTGAACACATCAACACCAGTAGGACAGCTATACAGTCGATGTCAGCTTGACCTGTATTACCGATAGGATGCTGTATCTAGGTCAGCGCTTGTTGACAGTTTTTCGCTGTACAGACAGTATTACACAGGACAGTGGTATCAAGTGTAGAAAATATCTGGAGCAATATTGTTGACATTTCTCAACGTACAGAAGAATCACAGTGTTGCTGAACATAAAGTGCATAGTTCATCGTTGGTTCTTCAGATGCTCAACAGAGAAAAATTGACAGTGTAATAGTTTAAAATTAAATCTATTACTGAATAAAGTGGCAAGTTATTAGTATTAAAATAAACTGTGCCTGCTTTACAACACTATACCTGCAACACATTCCATTCATGACATAAATGATATTGTATGCTATATGCTATTTATGCTTACATGTTATTTGTTTATATGTGTAGGGGTTTATATGTTGCGGGCCTGGATGGGTGGTGACTAGAACAGGAAATACCGAGTGATATTGGTCTTGTTCTGGCGTTCGATAGGGAGCAATTTCTTAATTGAAATTTGCATGCAACATAGTTTGCAAATATTTGGTTAGTTGTGACGACTGTTTCATATTTGTATTTGTAACATTTTTTGTGTTCCTTAGTTTTGTTTGATTTGTTTGTATAATTGTAGGTCTCATCTTTTCTTTCATTTCAGTTTTTTACACCCTTATGTTTATACACTGTGGCGTTATTTGTCTTGTTATCTTATGGCAGTTATCATCACGGTTTCTGTGATCATTTTTTTTCATTTCTCCTATTTGATTTAATTTGATCTCTGCAAATGTTTTCAGATTGTCTTTTCTTGTTTGTCATTTGTAATGTCTTTAGTTGACATATGACGTATAGTGGTATACACTGATAGTATAGTACAGATCAGTACTTTCTGATTGTTATTGTTATAAAACAAAATGTACAAGACCTTTGTAAGGCTTGTCCCCCACAGTATTTGAGATACAATTATTGTTGTCCACAGGTACTCAAGTTATCATTGGTTATTATAAACCATACAAGTTTGGACTAAGACTAAGTCTAAGGTATAGACTTGTCTCCCATTAACTTGAAAGAGGGTAATTTATTTACTTTTTCAGGTTTCTGATTTAAGAAGACAATATGTCTACATTAGATTATTTTATTGCTCAAGGAAAATCTCTTGATAAGACTGGAAAAGACTTAGAACAATGGGCTGTTGCTCAATATGACAAAGCATTAGCTGCAGAAGAGAAAAAAACTGCTGCTGCTGTTGAAGAAAAAAAAGCTGCGGCTGAGGAGAGAAAACTTCAAATAGAAGAAAAAAAAGCTGCTGCAGAAGAAAGGAAAGCAATAGCTGAAGAAAAAAGATTAGAAAAAGAAGCTGATACTGCTGCTGAACTTAAGAAATTGCAGATGCAAGTGGAGGAAAGGAGATTTGATGCAGAACAGAAGAAATTAGAAGCTGCTGCAGAACAGAAGAAATTAGAAGCTGCTGCAGAACAGAAAAAATTAGAAGCTGCTGCAGAACAGAAAAAATTAGAAGCTGCTGCAGAACAGAAAAAACTAGAAGTTGCTGCTGCTGCAGAACAGAAGAAATTAGAAGCTGCTGCAGAACAGAGAAGATTAGATAGAGAAGCTGAAGAGAGAAAAGCAATAAGAGAACATGAGTTTGAATTAGAGAAATTAAAATTGACATGTATGAGTAATGTTAATCAGGCATCTGGTGGTAATGGTAAACCCTTCGTGTACAAGGTCAAGGTACCAGCGTTTAACCCTACCAGTGATGACATAACATTTTGGCTTTCTAGATTTGAACGGGCTTGTCGATCTCATAATGTTGACAAATCACAGTATGTGAATCAGTTGTCTGAAAATCTAAAAGGGGAGTCTCTGAGTAAGTTATATTTTGTTGAAGAGGCCGACAAAGATAATTATGATGCTGTTAGGGCAGCTTTGATAAAGAGATATCAGCTGTCTGAAGAAGGTTATCGTCTTTTGTTTAAAACAATGAGACCTGAGGTAGGTGTAGAATTCTCAGAATTCATCTCAAAAGCACGAATTACACTTTCACGATGGATTGAATTATCCAAAACAGAGAAAACATTTGATGGTCTTACGGATTTATTGCTAAGAGACAAGGTCATGTCTTCTGTAAATAAATCATTCCTAGAGTTCTTACATGAGCGTAAACCTAGTACAATAAAGCAAATGGAAGAATATTGTGACCAGTATGCCACGGCACACCCTGACATGATTCTTAGTAACTCTAACATTAAAGAGAGTATGCCAGTTGCTTCGGCAACAGAATATAATCAGAATTACTCACACAAATTCCAAGGAGCTAAAAAAAAAATTTGATAAAAAGGTTAATTGGAATAAGTATCAAAACCAAGATAACCACTCAAATCAGAGTTCTTCTTCGAAGAACTGGAATCGGGCTGATAGTCCTCGACACGCGAGGGGTGCCCATAATGTTAGAAATTCTCGGAAAGGGAGTAGCTATAGGAACTACCCAAGTGCTTCATGGAGACAAAAGAAACAATATTACAGGGATACTCAATTTAATGAGCATGATGATTATGATCATGAATATTATGATTCAAACCCAAATAGGGGTTATAACAGAGGCAATAATAATAATAATTATAGAGACAATTATAACCGAGGTAGATCACAACACAAAAGACATGGTAAATCTTATTACCAGGCTAACTCTGCACAACAGGAGTTCCACGACACCGATAATCAGAATAATGATAAAAAAGACTCCAATAGTGTAGCAAATTCCGCTTTTGATTTTGCTAGAGCAACTGATGCAAAACATTATTCGATCCAACCACAGTGTCTACTTTAAGCTGCGGTCACCCACTTCCCGCTCTCCATGCGTCAATTGCGCATAATGGAAGGGGTGCTCTTGTCTTTAATAGGGGCCTAATAGATGGTACTCCGGTATCAATTCTTTTCGACTCGGGGTGCACTACCATTGGAGTGAGGCAATCACTCGTAAATCCTTCTCGAGCTACAGGCAATATAGTCAAATGTGTAACATTTGGTGGCACATTGGAGAAGTACTCCACTGCCATTATCAATATTGCTACGCCTTTCTTTACAGGAGAGGTGCAAGCATGTCTCTTGCCGAATCCGATCGCTGATCTTATCATCGGTCGCATTCATGGAGTGAAAGAATGCACTCCACAGCAAATTTCTAATTGGGAAAATGTTAATATGCAATCTGCTAATGCAGTAATCACTAGGGCTCAAGCTCTCAATATGCCACAATCTTCACATTCTGAAGATAATGATGCGCAGATCCAAGATGATCCCTTGGAGATTTCCCACGATTCCTTTATCAAACAGCAGGAAGATGATCCTACTCTAAAGAAATTCTTTACTCTGGCAACAAAAGGTGATCCGAATAAGGATACTAATCGTAAATCTTGGATTACGATGAAGAATGGCGTACTTGTACGTATGGTACAAGACTCCGCTAAGTCCATTCATTCTCAAATCCTTGTGCCTAAAAATATGAGAGTTAAAATTTTACAGCACGCTCATGATTCGCAGTGTGCTGGACATATGGGTTTTTTTCCCGTACTAAAGCTAGAGTTCTTCAATCTTTCTTTTGGCCTGCGGTGAATAAGGACATACGAATCTATTGTCGATCTTGTAAAGTATGTCAAGAGATTAAATCCAGAGGTCCACGCCATGATGCACCTATTCAGGCTGCAGACATTCCCATTCGGCCATTTCAAAAAATGGCGATAGACATCATTGGTCCATTTAAGATAAAGTCTGCTAGAGGACACCAATTTATTTTGACGTGTGTTGATATGTGCACACGTTGGCCGGAGGCTGTTCCTCTAAAGAGCATAACTACTGCTGATGTCGCAGATGCTCTTTGGTTAATATTTTCTCGTCTGGGATTTCCAGCAGAAATATTATCCGACCATGGTACCCAACTCATATCGGATACCATGTCTCAAGTAATGTCGACTCTGAAGATAGAGAGATCGCTGAGTAGTATTTATCATCCTATGTCCAATGGGATGGTGGAACGTTTGAATAGAACTCTGAAAAACCTACTAGGTAAGATAACAGAAGATCATCCTCAGGATTGGGATAGGGTTTTACCCGCGGCTCTCTTTGCATATAGAGAGGTCGCCAACGAACATACAGGATTTTCTCCCTTTGAACTTGTCTTTGGCGCGAAACCGCGAGGTCCTATGTCCTTACTTGATGATCTTATAACTGCTGATAATATTGTCGATGACACAAAATCCTCTTATGAATATGTCATCGCACTTAGACACAAGATTATTGAAGCATGCAAATTGGCAACTGCTTCTTCTGAATTTGCGAAACAGAAGGCAAGGGAATTTGCCAATAAAAAGAGATGTTTGCGTCAACTTTGTCCAGGTGACAAAGCATTTGTCTTGCTACCTTGTAGGGAAAATAGACTTCTCATTTCTTGGAAAGGTCCGTACGATATAATATCAAAGGTTTCCGATGTTGACTATATCGTCGATATTGACGGGAAGCGTAAAACCTTCCACATCAACATGCTCACGGAATTCCATGAACGTCCTGATTATTTACAACCTGTTTTCCAGGCAACGGACGATTTTCCAGTCCAACATGGACAGTACTCATCTCTGTCAGTAATACAGGATGAGGAAACGAGTTTCTCGGATGTAAATTTACCTTTTCCAATGATTCCTCTTCACTCTAATGAATCATGGAAAGATGTTGCAATTTCTCCAGAATTATCTCCAGGAGAGCAGAAACAAGTTTCTACTATGTTAGAACAATTTCAGGATGTCCTTACTGACATTCCTGGTCAAACTGATGTCATTCAACATGACATTATTCTTACTGACCATAGTCCTATAAGAGTCAGACCGTATCCTATCCCGATACATTTTCAAGCACAGGTAGAGAAAGAGTTAGATGAGATGATAGAGTTAAAAATTATTGAACCATCCACATCAGCATATTCTTCGCCGATGGTTATAGTACGGAAAAAAAGACAATAACATACGTCTTTGCGTGGATTATCGCAAATTGAATCAAGTGACTAAATTCGATGCTGAACCTATGCCTTTACTAGAAGAGCTACTTACGAGACTATCGAATTCTCACTTCTTTACTAAACTCGATTTGTCTAAGGGATATTGGCAAGTTCCACTATCCGAACACGCCAAACCGTTTACTGCTTTTTCGACGCCTAGGGGTCTATTCCAATGGAATTTCATGCCTTTCGGTCTTATGAACGCCCCTGCTACATTTGTACGCATGATGCGTCGAATCCTATCTCATCGCTCAGATGTCATTGCGTATCTTGATGACATCTGTCTTTTCAGTGATACTTGGAACGATCACTATAATGGTATAAATGAACTATTGTCTATCTTACGCGAGCATAACCTGACAGCGAAACCATCGAAAGCATGTATTGGTTTTAGCGAAATATCTTTCTTAGGACACCGTGTTGGTCATGGTTCCTAAAAACAGAAGACCATAATACAAGTAAGATACTTAACATTTCTATTCCTAAGACTAAAAAGCAAGTACGAAGTCTCTTAGGTCTAATACAATTTTATGGACGATTCATCCCGAATCTGTCCTCCATTATGTCACCTCTTTCTTCCTTGCTAAAGAAAGGGTCTCCTAATGTAGTCCATTGGACTCAAGAATGTCAATCCTCTTTGGATAAGGTTAAAACTATGTTTTCTACTTCACCTATCCTAGTATTGCCTTCTAAGGATAAGACATTTATTCTTCGTAGTGACGCTTCATCCACCGTAGTGACGCTTCATCCACCGGGATTGGAGCTGCACTAATGCAAGAGTACTCTGGAACTCTGCATCCTGTGATGTATATTTCTCGGAAATTAAATGCCGCAGAGAAGAATTACTCGGTCCTAGACCGTGAATTATTGGCTATGGTTTGGTCAATCCTTAAACTGCAAAGATTTTCTTCTGGGCGCGCATTTCATTGTGGAAACTGACCAGAAAGCTCTTACGGCTATTCAGAGTAAAAATCTGAAGAGCGCGAGATCAACGCGATACGCGATTGCTCTACAGCCATTTCATTTTTCGGTGCGAGCTATCCGTGGGTCAGAAAATGTGATGGCAGCAGATATTTTGTCTAGATGCCCACATGATTCATAACTGTTATACAACTTTGATACAGTTGTTTCTATGTTGAAATGTGTACACATATGTAATATATCATATATTGATTGTAACACTACTTAGCGGTTCATTGATATGTATTCACCGCTGATCTTTCAATGTTTTTCGTCTTTGATGATCATGATGTTAAGATATCTTAGATGGAATTTATGTATAAACTAATGTGGAAATTGTGTCATTGCTAATATTGTAGTATGCGTTGGTGACACCTCTCTGGAAATATTTATACTTAGAGAAGTACTTTCTCTAAGGTCATAAAACTTATGCTTATCATCTGCGCATTGTTATTGCTGCGTTGTGAGCCTATTGTATGTTGCTCCTAGATGTATTTCAAAAAAAAAAATGTACCATTTTTTTTTCCCGAGGGGTGTGGTAATCTGTTGCGTGCATATTTTGACGCACATTTTACAAAAATCGATATGGCTATTTAATATGGGAAAAATATAGACATTCATTTATTTTTGTATGAAAATGCTGTTTATGGTAAAAGCGAGATAATCCATGTTTGATTCACACTTTTGATTATAGGAGTAATCGTTCTGGATATTGATCCAGCGCAAGGATATTGCGCTTGCGTTTGTACTTATTTTTTTAGGGCCAGAAAATATATTAATTTGCTTATTGTGTTTATGGCCTGAATTCATATGTATTACATATTATTAGTACAAGTAGAATCAGTCCTATATTGTATATTTTGGATGGGTAGGAGGGACTAGATTCTTGTATTCCGGTCTAGCGGAAGTATGAGTTGTCTTGACAAGTCGTGATGAGTTCCGATGTACCGCTTACAAATGGCGGGGTACGTTTTTCAAGAGCTGGTCCTTTCGTCAGAAAAAAATGTCTCACGAAGTGGTTTTTCTTCTGAAGGAGAGATGGTGTCTCTACGATAGTTTGTGTTAGAGACTCTCCTTATGTCAGTATATAGATGATTCGGACTCCAGGTAAACCCAGCTCCTATTTTTGATGATCTCTCGTCGGTTAGGCCTAGCTTGACTTTTGGTGCTTCGTTATGCTAGTGTCGTGTTTGGTATCGACGAAAATGACAGATTTTCCTGCAGCGGTTATGGCTACGTGAATTAACCTGATCACCGTAGAGCTGTATGGAAACATTTATGAAATCCTTTATATACCCATTATAAATTAACTCTGGCTTATATTCTCCTTCCTATGAATGAGTGAACGACAACTCAGGGAGACAGCCATGTTGGATTTCGGTCATCATATGTTTTGATCACTGCCAAGAGAACAGATTATTTATCTTATTATCGGACAGTGACAGGGAGATCTCAATCTTGCTAGAAACCCCCTTTCGTGGTTTCATAATATATACTACAAACTATGGACGTCAAGTAACTTTGGTTATTTATCGATCCGCCCTTCACTGACGCGTTTAGTCAGATAGGGGGATGTGGCCATAATGTATCATGACATTGAACTTTTGATGTACTGCCCATTATTTCTGAATGTGTCATGACTTCAGATCTGCTATGTATACCTACAAATTGATATGTCAACGAACCATGATGTACTCGTATGTCCCAGTGTGTACGTCTGAATAAATTGAGTAAACTAAGATTCCAGCAGTCTGCATTGGTGCCTGTAGACACAAGTGTGAGTGGTTATATTGGTCAGCACACGAACAGTACACCATTCGCGGTAATCACACTCTACACTTCTACTTCATACATACACCATCCTGCGTCGGCTGAAGTGACCAAGTTTAGGGCCTGCTTCCCCTGGAGCCTTTGCCTTCCCTAACTCAGGACTAGGGTGAGTTACCCATTTACAGCTGGGTAGACTGGAGCATGCCTGATCTCAACAACACACCACTCTTCCTTACAGAGCAGACAGACTGATACTTTACAGTGTGTGTGTGAAAGCAACTTTACAGAGTGGAAAGAACAAGATTTTACAGAGAGTGTCAGTGTTGGATAAAACATGTTGTGTTGGTGTGAGAGTGCAATTGTTGGACAAGACCTGTTGTGTTGGTGCGAGCGTGTCATTGTTGGATAAAACCTGTTGTGTGGGTGTGAGAGTGTCATTGTTGGATAAAACCTGTTGTGTGGGTGTGAGAGTGTCATTGTTGGATAAAACCTGTTGTGCACGTGTGAGAGTGTCATTGTTGGATAAAACCTGTTGTGTTGGTGTGAGAGTGCAATTGTTGGATAAAACCTATTGTGTTGGTGCGAGAGTGTCATTGTTGGATAAAACCTGTTTTGTGGGTGTGAGAGTGTCAGTGTTGAATAAAACCTGTTGTGTTGGTGTGAGAGTGCAATTGTTGGACAAGACCTGTTGTGTTGGTGTGAGAGTGCAAATGTTGGATAAAACCTGTTGTGTTGGTGCGAGAGTGTCGTTGTTGGATAAAACCTGTTTTGTGGGTGTGAGAGTGTCAGTGTTGAATAAAACCTGTTGTGCACGTGTGAGAGTGTCATTGTTGGATAAAACCTGTTGTGTTGGTGTGAGAGTGCAATTGTTGGATAAAACCTGTTGTGTGGGTGTGAGAGTGTCAGTGTTGAATAAAACCTGTTGTGTTGGTGTGAGAGCGCAGTTGTTGAATAAAACCTGTTGTGTTGGTGTGAAAGTGCAATTGTTGTATAAAACCTGTTGTGTGTGTGTGAGGGTGTCATTGTTGGATAAAACCTGTGGTGTATGTGTGAGAGTGTCATTGTTGGATAAAACCTGGTGTGTGGGTGTAAGAGTGTTATTGTTGGACAAAATCTGTTGTGTGAGTGTGAGAGTGTCATTGTTGGATAAACCCGTTCTGTGGGTGTGAGAATGTCATTGTTGGATAAAACCTGTTGTATATGTGTGAGAGTGTCATTGTTATATAAAATCTATTGTGTGGGTGTGAGAGTGTCAATGTTGGATAAAACCTGTTTTGTGGGTGTGAGAGTGTCAGTGTTGAATAAAACCTGTTGTGTTGGTGTGAGAGTACAATTGTTGGATAAAATCTTTTGTGTTGGTGCGAGAGTGTCATTGTTGGATAAAACCTGTTTTGTGGGTGTGAGAGTGTCAGTGTTGAATAAAACCTGTTGTGTTTGTGTGAGAGTGTCAATGTTGGATAAAACCTGTTGTTGCTGTAAAAGCGTTCTAATTGGATACAACCGTTTGTGTCTGTGAAAGTGTCCTCATTAGCGCAAACACATTATGTCTACAAAAAGTGATGACCTTATATTTGTTCCATAACTCAGACTTAAGCGTATACTCATGGGATGATCTTAGTTTGGTTTGGTTTGGTTTGGTTTTAAGGACTATCTTCATTGCACACGGACAACTCCATCATTGCTCCGTTCTCCTACCTTAAATCACACAAGGAGGATCTCAGCACAGTGCACGAACACCGTAGCAATGCCGAGAATCCCAATGTGCGTATATAGAAATCACACATTCTTTAAATATTTGTGTGTGTAGTAGGTTTCTAATTTTTTTTAATGTTGCCAGGTCAGCGGCCTGTTAAGCCTGCTCTTTACGATTTCCAACTGGCGAGGGATTTTTAACGTGCGCAACTTGCACAAGGGACCTCCTATTTTTTCGCCCTTATCCTTATTATGGTTCGAAAACAAAGTTTCCATAAATTATATTCCGTCAACTGGAAATCGAACCCGGTACCTCTAGAATTCGAGGCGAACGCCATACCTCTTAGCCACTCCGACATCCAGCATGGAATGATCTTAAATAGCTGTAATAGCTATACTGCTTCCTTATCTATTTTATTCTTACCTTTTACTTACCTTTTTCTCTTCAAATGAAAAAAAAGCCAATCGAAAGTGAGGACGGAGGATAAAACAAAGTATAACAAAAGGGATAAAAAGGGAAATCATATGGAATGATACAGGAAAAAAACAAACAGCGCACAGAAAAATAAATAAAATAACATGTCGTTTTATGAAAAGACATTTTAAAAAAAATAGCCCAGTGATCATTTGGATCTCCTGCCAGGTTTATGAATTTTGATGATTGTTCCCACCATGCCGAACGACAATAGCGGTGGAGAACAAAAGAAACTAAAAACTATTATTATTCAGGGAAAATCTGAAGGAGAAAACAAAAAGATAAGAAAAAAAATGTATAAACATACATTGATAAATGACAGAGAAATAACTTTGAATACAACAGAGACTGGGTTTAAAATAAAATAGAAAAATTAAAATGCAC
This sequence comes from Oreohelix idahoensis, assembly GCA_024509875.1. Taxonomy (NCBI): domain Eukaryota; kingdom Metazoa; phylum Mollusca; class Gastropoda; order Stylommatophora; family Oreohelicidae; genus Oreohelix; species Oreohelix idahoensis. The sequence continues at coordinate 38,825 of JAMPIV010006332.1, forward strand.
ACACATACAAAAAAAAATGAAAGAAGCAGATTAAAATGACAAGTAATGGCCATAGAAACCATCTACGAAAGGAAAACATACAGCCCCCCCCCCCCCCCCCCCCCCCCCCCCCCCCCCCCCCCAACAAGTTGAAACAAATATTTTAACAGATCATAAATACGTCATGATTAATGTCCAAAAATTATTCGAAAACTAGAACTAAAATAATGTAATTGAAAATTTTAAAAAAAATTAGTAAAGCACAAACAAAAAAAGAGATGTCATGTCAAATAAAAAGCAGAGAACAAGCATGACAAGACAAAACAACAACAACAACAGAGTACAAACAGAAAGCATTACAAATAATAAGGAAGAAGTGGAAAGACATTGAGCGGATGGCACTTAACAGGAGAACTTGGCGCATGTTTCTGTACAGGCCCATGCGCCTTGTAGAGCTAAAGACTATAACTGAATCATTCATTCAATGTTCATCATCATAACCCTCCACTCCCAAATGAGCATAGGCCTTTAACAAACACATGTCAAGTCCTCCTGTCACGTGCCATCATCTCAAGTTCTTTCCACGTTCTCCTCATCATTTTCACCTCTGTTTCCAGCTCTCTTCTCCACGTGCTTCTTGATCTACCTCTGCCTCTCTTGCCCTGGGGGGTTCCAGAACAAGGAGTGCCTTGTAATGCTATCAACAGGTTTCCTCAGTGTGTGTCTTATCCATCGCCACCATCTTCTTCTTATCTCTTGTTCCACTGCCACTTGTCTAGTTCTTGTCATTATTTCCACGTTGGTAACCTTGTCATACCATTTTAATCCCTCTATTCTACGCAAGCATCCATTTATGACAGTCTGTAGCTTTTTAGTTGTTGTCTTTGATGTTCTCCATGTCTCAGAGCCATACAATAGGACTGTTGGTAGACATTTTATTTGCGTTACTTCGAAAAGCGTCCTATTGATAGAGTGGTTGCAGCACTGTTCTCTCGCGGCAAAGGTGCTAGGTTCGATTCACTGTATCGACACGCTGCAGTCTACCCAACTGTGAATGGGTATCGGATTTTAAGTTGGAGAAGGAAAGGGCAGCGAAGAAGGGAAGTGGTCACCCCGCCTCGCGATGCTGGACCTAGTACAATTAAGTCTCTAACACTTCACTCCCCCATGGCAGTTTCTGCTACAGGGTTACCTTTACCTTACTTTGAAAAACTGCTATTACTTATATTTTAAAGAAATTATAGTTTCATGTCAGTATTGTCCTGTTGCTATTAGTGCCAGAAAAACAGAATCATCCTTGAGAGGTTAAAAGAGTCCACAGACAGACAACTGAGAGATCAACAAGCAGGCTTTCGACAAAACAGATCCTGTACAGATCAGATAACCACATTGAGAATAATAGTGGACCAAAGTATACAATGGAACTGACCTCTTTACATTGGATTTGTGGACTATGAAAAGGCATTTGACAGTGTTGACAGAGAATTACTTTGGAAATTGACGAGGCACTACGGAGTTCACATGAAGATCATTAACTTAAAAAAAGCTTTGTTGGCCTTGCAGAACTTGTCCTTCGACTCAATTCCTTTGAGTTCAATGGACAGTTCTTTGACCAAGTCAGTGGAGTTGCCATGGGCACCAAGATGGGTCCCAGTTATGCCTGCCTCTTCATGGGCTACCTGGAGTATTAGGTGTGGCAGCAGTATCCTGGACCTTTTCCATTGATGTATCTTAGATACATTGATGATGGCATAGGTCTCACTGATATGCCAGAGGCTGACCTATCTAGGTTCATTAACTTCATCAACAACTTCCACCCTGCGATCCAATTCACCTCTCACATCTCCACTGTCTCTGTTAATTTCCTTGACATTGTTGTCACCATCACTCCCTCTTCCCCCCCCCCCTTTCCTCCCACCGCATTATCACGTCAGTGTACTACAAACCCGCCGATGCACAGGGACCTCCTAGTCCACAGCCGTTTGAAAACCGTCAACGATGGCCACTTTGGGACCAAGCCATGTAACCGAACACGATGTAAGGCATGTCAGTATGTAATCGAAACACGTTCTGTCTCGTTCCCTAAGGCCAAGTTCACCATTATCCATGGCTTCACATGCGAGTCACGCAACGTCATTTATGCTATTACGAGTATATGCAAACGTTGCAATATTACTTACATCGGCCAAACGGGCATACGACTGGGCGACCGATTCTGCAGATACCGCTACGACATCTCTCAGTTGAAATCCACACCTGTGGCCATCCACTTCAATGGCCCTGGCCACCACGGTGCATTTGACATCCAGGTGATAGCCATCAGATCCTGTTCCTCGGACGCCAACAGTCGGCTTCGCCTGGAACAACGCCTCATCCATCTTATGGGTTGCCTTAAACCCCACGATTTGAATACCCAACATTCTTTTGTCTGAGGCGTCCTTTTCTATCTAGTCCCAGTTGTATTATGACTTTCTACTATGACTGCGATCACCCATATTTTTATGTTTTTTTATCACTTTTCCCTCATTTTTTAAATTTTTATTTATATTGTTTAATTTTTATGAATTATTATCTTATTCCTTTTAATTATAATTTCACATTTTTTTATCTTTTCATTTTTTTTTTTAAATATTATTATTTATTTATTTAAAAAAAAAAAAAAAAAAATATATATATATATATATATATATATATATATATATATATATATATATATATATATATATATATATATATATATAGAAGCACATTAAAAACGCACCACTATTATATACAAGCACTGATGCCGAGAAGCTGAAAAAAAAAGTGTGGGAATGGATTTTCCCCGTGTTTGTCAAGAGGTAGAGAGCGAATGGCTGCTGGAATTGAAAGTGCATGATTCAACCCACGGGTTTGTGTACAGATTACTTGAAAACAATGAAAGTTACACGTGCAACACGATTCCCAACAGCTATGACCCTGAAAATGTGTACGCTTTGTGGCAGTATACTCGGTATAAAAAAGCCGTTGAGACTAAACACCCAGTACATGTGCTTGAAATGCCACGACTATCTGAAAACGATCGCCAACGAGCCATTGGTATGTTGGAGACCGGAATGAGCTCGCGGGCCATTGCCAGAAGGATGAATTGCCACCACAGCACTATTGTACGTCTCAATGAACGTTACGGAACCACTGGGAGTGCCCGGGATTGACTTCGGAGTGGCCAACCACGAGTTACTACTCCTGCGCAAGATCGCCATATTGTGCTGAGTCACCTAAGGAATCGTTCTCTCCCGGCAAGTCAAACAGCAAGAGCAACAGTGGGTAGACGTGGGCAAGTCTCTCGAATGACAGTCATACGACGACTCAGAGATACAGGCCTTACTGCAAGACGACCTTATGTTTGGCCAAACTTGACTCACAGACATCGTCAGCAGCGCCTGCAGTGAGCAGAGCAACATATCAGATGGACTAGACTGCAGTGGAATGCTGTCCTATTCACAGACGAGAGCAGATTCAACATATCCTTTGCTGATGGACGTATGCGGATTTGGCGACGGTGTGGAGAGCGCTTTGCAGATTGCTGTGTTCGTCAGCACAACCGATTTGGAGGTGGCAGTATTCACATTTGGGGAGGATTCAGTTTTCACCATTGCTTGCCTCTTCACGTCTTCCGTGGAAATGTTAATGCTATGACATATCGAGATGAGGTTCTGGATGCATTGGTTGCTCCTGCGTTCACAAATTATCCAGACTTGCAGCTTCTCCAGCAGGATAACGCACGTGCGCACTCCGCATGCATTACGCAGCAATATCTACAGCAGCAGAACATTGTGACGATTGATTGGCCTGCCCTATCACCAGACATGTCCCCTATAGAACATCTGTGGGACGAGCTTGGACGCAGAGTCTACAGTCAAGGTTCTCCAGCTAATCTGCAACAGCTCGAAGCTGCTCTTACACGTGAATGGGACTTGATTCCCCGGAATTTCCTTCAGAGACTTTTGCCTTCCATGCGGAGCCGCTGCCAAGCTTGTTTGCAAGCATACGGAGGACATACCAGATACTGAGGATAGTGTGAATGAATTTTTTTTATTGGTTGCATTTTTGGTTTTCTCCCTTGCCTGCACAGAATGCAATGAATTTCATAACAATCAAATGTACAAATTAATGACCAGCATGGATTCACAGGAAAATGAATGAAGATTCCAAATATGTAAACTTGTAAACACTTATATTTACATTTCACACTCTGTTCCTGGATTATACAGGTGGTGCGTTTTTAATGTGCTTCATTATATACGAGGGAAGGTCAAAAAGTAATGCTTCCTATTTTTTATGTATGTAAATACTGCATCGGTGTGCAATTTGTAAATTTAGCAGAATTCCTCAAACACTATTCTGCACTGTATAGCATTACCAACCTGTTTCAGTAACAGGTGGTTCCACTGTAACAGTTTAAAAATGGCTGCCAAAGACGTTCGGTTAAAACAACGTTATGTCACAGAATTTCTCAATGCTGAAGGCGAGACCCCAATTCGCATCCACGAACGTTTGAAGAATGTTTATGGAGATTCAACAGTGGATGTTAGCACTGTCCGACGTTTGGTACATCGTTGTGACGAAGCTGAAGTAGGCCAATCCTCAATGGCATCACACAACATCGCCGGCAAGAAAGAAGATCAAAAGTTCACCATCTGTAGGGAAAGTTATGGCCTCCGTGTTTTGGGATGAGAAGGGTGTGATTTTTCTCAACTTCTTGGAACAGGGAAACACGGTGAGTGCAGAGCGTTACATTGAAACTTTGAAGAAGCTTAGAGGTCGTCTTCGGCGACTTTACCCATTAAAAGATCAGAGAGCTGCACTACTGTTGCACGATAATGCCACGCCACACATTGCTAAACGCACCATTAATGCGATTGCAGAATTTTGCTGGACATTATTACCACATCCCCCTTACAGTCCCAAACTTGCACCTTCTGACTTCCATCTGTTTGGACCCATGAAAGAAGATCTTCGCGGACATCACTTTGAGGACACCGAGACCCTTAAACGCACCGTACGTCAGTGGTTTAGGAAAAAGGACACAAACTTTTACCGTGCGGGGATACATGCCCTTGTGAGAAGATGGACAAAAACTGTAACAAATAACGGAGACTACATTGAGAAAGAAATTTTTGAAGTTCAGACTTGGGGCTACATTTCAATGTGAATTTTATCTGTTTTCTTGCCTATTGAATGAAATTAAAAATTACGAGGCATTACTTTTTGACCGTCCCTCGTATATATATATATACATATATATATATGTGTGTGTGTGTGTGTGTACCAGTATGTATATTATATTATGTGTGTATCGGCCTATATATATGCACCCCACCCCCCCCCCCCCCCCCCCCCCCCCCCCCCCCCCCCCCCCCCACTTTTCCCTCACTCTGTTTTCCAGTCCTTGTTTTAATTATTTGTTATTTTATGTTTTTAATGTTCTATCCACTTCCGCTTTCCGGTTTAGTGCTGGACATAGCAGGATGTCACGAACCGGCTATAGAATGAATGTCAGTACTTATGCTCCGGTTGGAGCTAGATGTGTTTATGTAAGTTGTGAGTTGAAGTGAGTGAATGGTGTTTGACTGTGGGCTTGAATGCATTAGTAGCAGTAAGCGCTAATGTCGAGTTCACGGACAGGACTCAGTTGTTGTGAACGAAGTGGTGGTGAAGACTGGTCAGGTGTGAAAAGGATCATGTGTGGGAAGGCATTCGAGAGAGAGATTGGAGCGAGGAGAGATTATGTGGGGAGTGAAGGCGAGTTGGATGTAGGAAAGTAAACAGTAGAAAGTATATTGAGTATAGTGAAATTCGTTCCATTGAATGATGTTCCAATTATGCACCTCATACATTGTGCATTATTTATGATTCTTGGTCAAAGCGGCAGTCTGCTATGCCATTGTGTTTATGATAAAGTTTGTGCCATAAAGTCGTCGGATATCGTGCCTATGTGTTGTTCAGATAGTTAACATTAGCTGTATATAACGAGCAATTTTTGTCGCTCCTGTATAACGTAATATATATATTTGTCAATGTGCACTCACAGCTAAGCATTTGACACATGGTGATGTCTTTAACACTTCACACCCCTGTGGCAGTATTTGCTACGGGAGTAATTCGTATATTATTGTTTACCACTCCTCAGACGTATTTACGTTCCGCCAGCTGAACCGTGGTATTATCGTAATAATACCCTGTCGTCAGACCGGTCACCCGCTTATCTCTTTTAATCCGTCTGATCACCTGTGGAAACGTGTCGGTCAAACATTTGACCCGTTTGGAAAGCTGTTGATCGTATTGACACAAGCTTGTATTGTGCGTCCGACGAAAGAAGACAACACTGGCAGAGGCACGTAGATAAAGGGGATAATTAGAGAATCTGTCGTGATAGACATCTGGGCGGAAGACATTACTGTGATAGACAGAGGTGCTGCCGGAAGTCTTATGTAACGATATGACATCACTGTGAAAGAGGCCACGCGTGTATATTAAAATTAATATTTTAAACACGCGAGGGAATACTTAAAACTTCCCCACCCAAACAGTGCTAGATAGATTTGATTAGTTCGCCATAATCTACAATTATTTTATTGGAACATTCAGCAGGAAACCCAGCTGTATTTGAAACTAAGGATTGTGAGATATACTGTAGAACAGCACAGACTGCATCGCAGCTTTAACTAAACACCTCCTACAAGCCAGAGGAAAGAGGATAGAACTTATCATTCCACAAGTACCAGATCGAATATTGGGCAACATTGGAATTTACAAGTAAACCCGCCATTTTAATAAAAGACTGGAAACTTGGGAATTTTATCACAGGGAGTCAGAGAAGAATTTTAACAAATGTTTTCCCAGGCAGGAATTTGCAGAACACCAGCCGTCAGAGAAATTAACTCATATTTCCCAGACCAAGTAATAAGAGGAATTATTCACACAGTTTTCCCAGGACATGAATTTGCAGAACAGCAGCCGTCAGAGGAATTAACTCATATTTCCAGACCTAAGTGATCTCGAAGCTCTAATACGGAGCTGTGTCCATTCTAAATCTGTGCCAGGAGAAGTGTACATTCCCAAAATGTTGGGGTAAGTGTAAACAAATTATTTACTAACGTAAATTTTACAGGTTTCTTGCTACGTGGTTATATACGAGGCTGGCAACCTCAACATATGAAAATAGGATATGCATGAACCACTACTGCAAGAGCTGGTGATTGTTTCTGACTAGTCGTGCGGGAAACCCATAAGCAAAGATGACCCCAGAACTCAGACGGGTGTAAGGATGAGTAATGAGTGATGATGACATAACATGTACCTAAAGTGTATAGAATCATGTTGTGAGATTTATATACCTTTTTTAATTGTAATTCAGGCAGATCATTATTCACGCACTCCAGACGCAATTTCCTAGTTGACACCCAGATTTGTATTGGTGAATTTTCATCATATTCCCTGAGTTACATTGTGTTCTCGGGAAGTTAATTTTTCTGAGAGGTTAACATTGATTTCTGGAGCGCATAAAAATGGGCCTGTTAGAGTGCGGAGAACAAATGTACTCAGCAGAAGGCATTTGTTTCTTTCTATTTGTCACAGTTCGTGGTTAGAAGCCATCAGACTTCAGTGCTGAAGTTCCTACGCCACTAGTGTGAGAGAAAAATATCAACACTAACCGCCTACAGTGGACGAGTTATGTGGAGAAGTGTGCTCATCATCAAAAAGAAGTGACGGAAACCACAGCTGCAGGACTCACCTGGAGCTAAGTTTTATGTAACAGGCTACAGCAAAAATCAAAGACATTCTAAAGCCCATTCTAAACCTCAGTGAGGAAACTTTAATTTCAATTTTCACCCAATTGTCCATATTAATTTTCCCATGTTAAAGACTAATTGACTATTAAATTTGTTGAATGTTATTTTAAACTAAACAATAATAGTTGATTCAGTTTATATGTACAAAAGCAATCGTATGAGCCAGTCTTTCTTGATAAATACATAAATATAAATATAGAGCCATTACTTATAAGAGGGCATTCGTTGGATTACTCCAGTTGGGGGCTTGAACGGGCCTGAACCATTGCATAAACCCTTTACAAAAGGCGATGAACCAGATAATAAGTTAACAAATTTGCTCAGCCCTTAAGCAGCGTTTGTTCTTGACTTCTGGGAATATCTTGTGAAGGTTCCCCTAAGGTAGAAGCGCCATTCATCTTCTATCTACATCTTTGCCAAGAGTAATCTTGCGAGAAGATAGATACCTTGGACGACCTACTTTTAGATACGCTTGAGGTGTGACCATTAGTGGACCACTACTGCAAAGCTAGGGGAGGCAATCCCGTGACGATGGCAAGATTACACGTGTGGAACTGATGACAAGAACCAGACAAGTGCCAGTGGAATATGAGAAATGAGATGAGAAAAAGACGATGACGATGGATTGGACAGACACTGAGGAAACCTGCGGATAGCATTACAAGGCAGTCCTTGTTCTGGGACCCTCAGGGTAAGAGAAAGAGAGAGAGAGAGAGAGAGAGAGAGAGAGAGAGAGAGAGAGAGAGAGAGAGATGTACAAGGGGATTAACATAAGTCTTGGGCCTGACCATGAAGGAATCAAAGGAGGAAGATGAAACTTAGCACATTTAAAGTTCATATTTGCACTGAATGTGTGAAGTACGCGTTTGTTTCTTCAATGGGTTTTCCCGCTACGGTGCACGGCGCAATGTACCCTATTGACCGGATCTGCTGCTCCAAAGATTTGACAAAACAATGGAAAAGAAGGAGGTCAGAGCTGTGATAAAATTTCTGATGTTTCAGGGAAAAACACCTACAGAAATACACAGGGAGATGGAACAAGTGTTTCGTGATTCTTGTCCTTCATATACTTCGGTAAAAAACTGGTGTCAACAGTTTAAGTGCGGCCGCTCAAATGTTGCTGATCTGCCAAGATCTGGTAGACCAGCCTCAGAGTGCAACGATGAAAATGCAACAAGAGTGAAGAAAATCATTGACCAGGATCGAAAATTGACAATTGTGAAGATAGCTAGTAGAGTAAAACTAAATGAAAGAACAGTTTATAGAATTTTACACAACAGACTGAACATGAGAGAAATGTGTGCACGCTGGGTTCCGCGACTGTTGACACGTGAACAGAAGCAAACGAGGGTAAATTGCTGTCAACAGTTGCTCAAAAAGTGTCAGTCAAAAAATTGTTTTTGAGGACGGCAAAGGTGTCCTTTTGAAAGATTATCTGCCTCGTGGCAACACAGTTAATGGACAGTACTATGCAGCTCTTCTCACCAAACTAAGAAAGGTTGTGACCAGGAAACGAGGGATGACGCTCACTCAAAATCTTCCTTTGCTTCAAGACAACGCGCCCTCTCACAAAGCACGGCTTGTGCAGCTAGCAGCCAACGATTTGAATATTGAAATTCTTCCACACCCACCATATTCTCCAGATTTGGCTCCATCAGACTTTTTTATATTCCCAAATCTTAAAAAACAGCTAAAAGGAAATCATTTTGACAGCGATGAAGAGGTTATACTGGCATGTGATGACTGGTTTAATTTGAAAAATAGGGTGTTCTACTCCCAAGGTCTTTTCAAGGTCAAGCAGAGATGGCAGAAGTGTGTCAATTCAGACGGTGGCTATATTGAAAAGGAATAAACAGTATACAAAATTTCAGCTCTCTGTGACATGTCCTTCATGGTCAGGCCCAAAACTTATGTCAATACCCTTGTAGACCAAGAAACACATGGAGAAGAGAACTGAAGACACAAGTGAATATTTTGTAGAAGACTTGGAAAGAACTTGAGCGGATGGCACGTGACAGGAAGACTTGGCATGTGTATGTTGAAGACCTAGGCTCCTTGGAGTGCTAAAGGGTATTAACTGATTCTGAAACACTGCTATTACTTACATTTTATAGAAAGTGTTAGTTTTTCTTTACTATTGTCCTGATGTCGCACTTAAACGTCTGAAAGCTAGTCTTGGTATTGAACAGTGATAGGAAAAAATGCAAAGCCTTATGATAGGAAATGATTACATCATCGGAAATAGTCCCTTCCATCAAACAGATGTTCCACCCCAGGCAGCTAATCCTATCCTTCAAATAAGCACTCCAGTGTCACTCAATCTGTCACATCTCTGCTACGGTAGCCGTGTTGAACAACCATAATAAGATGCTCTTTTCCCGCACAAAACCTTCTTTTTTCTGCTAATACCAGGCGCAGACAATAACCAGTTTTCTCCCGTAAGATCAACAGGTCAGGATGTCAAGGAATGCTAACGGTAGGGGTCTAAAAAAACCACGAGTCGCTTTGAATCTGGACACAAGAGGATAAGATTGACAACATCAATAGCTAAGATTCTTGTTTTTGTTTTGGATTGGATTAATTGGATACACTGTTATACCTTTACTTCCTTCATTTTTTGGGGTCTTAATATTTACCTTCTTTATTAGTCAGGAATATAACATCATGTTTGCACTTCGGATCAAGTCCGGCATAAAAAGATATCCTTTCTTGTTATGTGGCGAAAGCTCGAAAGTGTTCCATTTATCGAATACCGGAATAGGAAATAAATGATTCCGTACGTTCATTTTTTCGTCAAAGGCTCTTTAGTCTTCGCAGAAATCGGAAATATTTGGATTCTTCTTGATTTTTGTTGTTACAGCTTCACGTTTTATTTATTTATTTGTTTTTTCTTCCTGGTTTTAGTGTTCTGCTTGCTACAGTTATATTTTTTTGTTGCTTTATTGTTTCCATGTGTGTTTATTTTTCACTCGTTTATATCACTTCTTTGAATTACTTTTTGGCTTCTTTGTTGCTTTCTTTAGTAGCTGAATGTATTGTTTAAGCAATCACACAATGAACTTCATACACTCTGGAGGTTGAGGTTATAACGTCCGCCTCTAGTTCTTAAAGTACCGGGTTCGCTCCCAGTACAGGGAATATATTTGATGGAAATTTTGTTAAGATACCAGTTGTTCCTAATTATGTCATTTCCTCCTCCCCCCCCCCCCATCTCCTGGGTAGTGAGATCAGATGCGTAGCCTTCTGGGATAAGGGCAAAACAAAAGAGGTCTCGTGTGCAAGTTGTGCATGTTAAAAATCCCTCGGCAGCTGGAAATCTTAAAGAGTAAGACGACAACGTTACCCAGAACCACAGTCGATTAACGAGTTACGATGACAACAGGTTTCATATTCGTCGAACTTTATTTCCATACAAAAAAAAAGGTAAAGGATCCCGTTACACGCCGAATGAGGCATATTGGGAATATGGTGTTAGGCCCATATTTTCTTGACCATCGGCACACTAGGGGTGATGTGGTCAGCATCACGCCGGCCGCCTTAACCTTTCCAGAAGTTGCTCTGGTACCCAGTTGGGGCTGGGTCGACCGAGGAGCCGTTTGCGGTCTAAAAATATCCCACCTCATCTGGGGATCGAACCATAGACCACTGAGCTAGGAAGCCAGTGCACTAACCACTATGCATCGTAAAATAAGCCAAATGCTGACTCTTGACAACATGTGTAAAACAATATGCCCAACCTTCCACTTGAGGTTGGCCGACTTGTACAACAAAATCAGTAGGTAATATTTCAGTGTCACTGTATCTCTCTCGCTGCTTCAGTTATCATAATTATCTCTAGTGGCTATTGGGGACCACACTTTGAGAACCACTGTTGCCATAATTTGATCTGCCATCTATCTCTTCATATGTAAACACACGTCTTTCTTATGCTCTGACATATTCTTATGTTTCTGCCTTGGTGCGTCTTAATAAAACTGACCTAACCGCCAGGGGTGTACATTTTCCAAGTCTATCTTCTAATCTCAAGACTATCGGCTGTCAACTGTTCTTCTCATTTACCTAAAAAATCATCTAAAAGTTTTCTGTAAACTCTACATACCTGATATCTCGACTACACACATTTCTCTCACTTGGAAACACTGACATCTCGTCCTCAGAATAAATAAAACTGTCATACACAAACGTGGCAAATATCGAGATAGACGTCTGGCGATAATACAGTTTTTCTTCCACCGCAGAAGTAACCAATATACATTGGCTTATCGGTCCGATGGAACTTCTACTCGCTACCACATCTAGAAGCTAACTCTATCACATCTGGGAGCAAACTGATTTATATCTAAAACGTCGATTTACAATGACGACTAATTTCGAACCTTCCAGAACACTTTAACTGAAAAACAACTCACCACTCCATTCAAAACACGTGAATTACGATCACCTAGCCCATATCAAAGCACAAACAAAGGCAAATGCCGTATTTTTAAAGAAGAGATGTAAGACGCATTTTTGTCCCCCCCCCCCCCCTCCTTTTCCCATTTACGAGGGAAGGTCAAAACGTAATGCCTCCTATTTTTTTGTATGTAACTACTGCATCGGTGTGCAATTTGTACATTTAGCAGGGTTCCTCAAACACTCTTCTGCACTGTATAGCATTACCAACCCGTTTCAGTAACAGGTGGCACCACTGTAACAGTTTAAAAAATGGCCGCCAAAGACGTTCGTTTAAAACAACGTTATGTCATAGAATTCCTCAATGCTGAAGGCAAGACCCCAATTCGCATCCACGAATATTTGAAGAATGTTTATGGAGATTCAACAGTGGATGTTAGCACTGTCCGACGTTGGGTACATCGTTGTGACGAAGCTGAAGAAGGTCAATCCTCAATGGCTGACGCAAAGCGGACTGGCCGTCCGTCTACCGCAGTGACTCCACACAACATTCATCGAGTTGATGGCATCATTCGTGGTGACCGTCGGGTAACACTGGATGAACTTTCTTCCATGTTGTCCATTAGTAAAGGCAGTGTCCAGAACATCATTAAAGACCTTTGAAGAAGCTTAGAGTTCGTCTTCGGCGACTTTACCCATTAAAAGTTCAGAGAACTGCACTACTGTTGCACGATAATGCCACACCACACACCGCTAAACGCACCATTGATGCGATTGCAGAATTTGGCTGGACATTATTACCACATTCCCCCTTACAGTCCCGATCTTGCACCTTCTGACTTCCATCTGTTTGGACCACTGAAAGAAGATCTTCGCGGACATCACTTTGAGGACACCGAGGCCCTTAAACGCGCCGTACGCAAGTGGTTTAGGAAAAAGGACACAAATTTTTACCGTGCGGGGATACATGCCCTTGTGAGAAGATGGACAAAAACTGTAACAAATAACGGAGACTCTAACCGAATTTTCCCTCTTCACCAACCTAACTGCTACAACACCATAAAAAATATGTATAAAATGTGTTATTCCCGTATACACACATTGGGATCCTCCTAGTGTGATCTACGGGAGGAGATCGGAGCACTGATGGAGCTGTTCGTGTGCAATGAAGATGGTCTTTAAAACCAAAACCAAAAACTTCCAAGACCTTGGCTTATATCTATACTTTTGGTAAATCTATACTTTTAGTATATCTATACTTTTGGTAAATCTATACTTTTGGTATATCTATACTTTTGGTAAATCTATACTTTTGGTATATCTATACTTTTGGTATATCTATACTTTTGGTAAATCTATACTTTTGGTATATCTATAATTTTGGTATATCTATACTTTTGGTATATCTATACTTTTGGTATATCTATACTTGTGGTATATCTATACTTTTGGTATATCTATACTTTTGGTATATCTATACTTTTGGTATATCTATACTTGTGGTATATCTATACTTGTGGTATATCTATACTTTTGGTATATCTATACTTGTGGTATAGCTATACTTGGTGTACTGTATATTATATACTTGGTGTACTGTATATTCTATACTTGGTGTACTGTATATTCTATACTTGGTGTACTGTATATTCTATACTTGGTGTACTGTATATTCTATACTTGGTGTACTGTATATTCTATACTTGGTGTACTGTATATTCTATACTTGGTGTACTGTATATTCTATTCTTTTGGTATATCTATACTTTTGGGATATCTATACTTGTGGTATATCTATACTTTTGGTATATCTATTCTTTTGGTATATCTATACTTGTGGGATATCTATACTTGTGGGATATCTATACTTGTGGTATATCTATACTTGTGGTATATCTATACTTGTGGTATATCTATACTTGTGGTATATCTATACTTGTGGTATATCTATACTTGTGGTATATCTAAGGGGTGATTAAAATGTCTCTTCTTATTTTTCAATTTGTATTCACTTGTGGTATAACACTGTACAATTCAATATTTTTTGTTTTTAAATTAATGAAAAAAAAAATATCCCGTTCAACCTCTGATGGGTTATAATTAGAATATATATTGTTTTCAATTCCAAACAATATGAGCAACTGCCGACATGAGAAAGTGGCATCACATTTGTCAAATCAATGTAAATAGGGATAATCACAATTGTGCTTATACGTTAAATAAATAGAAAAAAATAATAATAAATAAAGAAAGAAAAAATAATAATAATAATAAAAAATAAAATAAAAACAAACAAACAAAATCAAGAAGAAACTATGAACAAGAATAATATTAAAGTGGAGGGGTGTAAAGGCCCGGTGGTTCTAGTTATATAACGGACTTTAACATGAGATTTCGTCTGTTGAACACATGATTTCAATGAAGGCAGAAATTTCTGCTGTCTCCTGGCGTTCGTTTTGATACTATTCTATCTATACTATGGTTCTCTAAGAATGTCATGTCCTGTCCTGTCTCTGTCCAGTCCCACCAAATTTTTTCTTGTACTCTGGAAATTATATAAAAGTCGTGCGCTTTTAGCCTTTGCACAAACTGCATGACGCATAGTGCGCATCTTTTTTCTCCACCACAGTTGCAGTTGTATTTTAAATAATAAATAGAAAACACTTAGTAAAGTGTCACACATCTACAATATATTTTATTGTTATTATTTCTAATTTGTCGCTTCATTGTTTCCCTTTGATACAAAATAACTTACGTCCCTGAAAAAAATCCAGCATTAACTTTTTTCCCATCAAAGTTGCAGAGTGAAAATTACGTAAAAGTAGTGCGCTTATGACCATTGTACTAAATTGCACGACCCCTGAAATTGCGCTCTTTTCTTGCTAATATTCTTCGGTATGCACAATAAATGTAAATTCTTCTTCTTTTTCTTGTGATCGCATCTTTGATGTTTTAACACCGTCAGACGAGTTCTCATGATGAACTCGACCGTTGTCTGGAGTTCCTCTTTAGCTCCATACAGCTTTGAGTTTAGTGTTGAGTCATTGGGCCAGAATATCTTTCTTAACTAGTCGTACAGAGGACAATCCTGTAGAACAAGCTCAGCAGTGATTTCGTTTAATCCACGTGTGCGCAGTGGTGAAGCAGACAGTCGTAGCTTGTACATGTGTTTATTCAGTTTGTTATGCCCTGTAATGAGGCGAAAAAAAGTTATCTGTCCCTGCCGGTCAAGAGTGTGGTAGTCGTCGTTGGGTTGATTCTGTTCTCTTCTGATAGTCTGGATAGCTCTCTTTTTCTCAAAGTACGTGATTTCATTATCTTCTTGTTCACATTCTCCTCCCTTTTTTTGCAAGTTTATCTGCCTTTTAATTTCCGGGTACACCACAATTGGATGGTACCCACTGAATTATGGTTCTCTTTTTGGCAGCTACCTTGTTTAGTTCATTTCTCAGATGCGGAAGTTTACCACCCTTGAGAGCTTGCAGTACAGACAGTGCATCTATGAGGATCACTACCTGGTGGCAGTTAGAGTTGGTGTTACAGTTTTAAAACAGGTCAATAGATTAAAATACCTGGGCATGTTAATAACATTGCGCAGATGATGCATCTGATTAGTGAAATTTATAATTTTTTTTTTGGTGATGAGTGTGACGTATAATGGAAATATAGCCTACAGTATCCGACAGCCTTTCGTTACCTCGTGGCGTTCCAGGATTCGTTAGCAAAGTCGAGCATTTGACAGCCTGCATTACTCACCTTTAATCCACGCCTTTTTTTCTTGAGACGTAAACAAACAGACAAATTACCAACTTCCGCGACTTGCCAGTCCTAACGGGGAGCTAATCTGGTTTGTTTACCTGAGTTTCTCACATGAGCTGATCTGTCAATCATTAGACACCAGATTGATGCACGTAGAAACATCGGACGTCCTTTTGATGTAGCCGCACGGGCTAAAACTAATTCCCCGAGAATCCTTTGATGTTCGTACATACAGGGAAAGATAACTCTGTGATCTGAGAAACGGGGAAAATCTCCGAAGGAAGCCCGCTACACGGTCTAAGCCTCTGTTGTCGGTTAGCAACGCCGAACAGAGCGACCGTTAACCTTTTATCTGGGGGGAAACGTAGTTTCAGATTTCTCTGCTAGGAAACAAAGTGTGAAAATTAACATGCTCTAGAGATCATAATAACATGATGTATATAAACTGCGTCTTCTCAAATCGGTTATCAATTGTCGCTCATAATTTTTTGGAGAGTCCAAACATGTTATCTAGAACCACTGTGAATAGATGTGTTAATAGTTTCGTGGTGATTTCATTCTGATTTTCTGGTAATATAAATTTGTGCTTAAGTGTATTAAAGTGTTAAAAGTTTTATCATCTTAAATTCACTGTGACTTTCTAGGTGTTAGAACCAGTGGAAAATAACGCGTAGCTATTTATGTGCCAGTTGTTCAGTAATGATAATTTTATCGCCCGCTTTCTTACACAAGGAGATACGGTTTAGCTGACTGAATTAAAATGCTAGGTGACTGATAATTGACAGAATAGAATTCACGTTATATTTCATTGTGTGTGATTTTAGTAAGTGACTGTTGTTTAGATATCGTACGACTTAACAAACAGACGCCGACAATCTAATAGTCATTAATGAAAGGCGATATTTGTTAAAGTGCGCGTATGGATAATTAAATAATAACTGACATTGTACGCTGATTGTTAGCGCTCACAGACGAAGCGGGGAGGGCACATACCTTCACCTGACCTAGGGACGCCGCGCCGGCGTTAACTGATAAGATAGGAATAGGCTAGAGACACCATGTGCTTATATGTAGATATTTTATTAGCAGTATTTTTTTCATAATGTTTCTCTATCCTTAGGCATGACGTGATCAAACGGCTACCAGCGGTTTTTATTTTGGTCTTTATTTTGGTCCATTTTGGTCTATTTGGGTCCATTTTGGTCCTTTTCTCCATTTACTGATTGGATTAAAGTTGTCTTCCTTTTGGCTTACGCGTCTCCAAGTTCAGTTGTGAACCGGACCGGCCACAGAGACTAATTGACATTTTAACTAGTAAAATTAACTGGACTATAAACACCAGAAATTATTTATTCAATTTTATCAGCCCACTGGGGTGTGAAAGATATAACAATTCTCCCGACTTTTGATAGTCGTATCTAACTAGATTTTTTTTCCAGAAGAGTTACGCTATTTCAGAATCGGCACTCACCAGAGCCAGCCGATAGGATTTACCATCATCATCAAGTAACAATAATTAACAGTTTTTTTTAGCAATCAGATGTTTTCCTACTGTTTACTGTGAACACCAGATCTCAGAGAGTTTTCTGCATTAACTATTCGAGGTGACATTTGTTTATCCAGAAATCAACCACCAAATTAGGCGCTCCCTTATAAAATTTAATTATTGAAAGGAGGGACTGGGGCCAAATTTGGAAGATAAAACCTCTGAAACGAACAAATATATATATATATGCATGGATTATAGGTCAAAGAGATTTTCTTCACCAAGAATAGGGTAAGAAGCGTGATTGTGTGGCCACGCATGACAGAGAGAGAGAGAGAGAGTGAAATATTTTCTTCGTTACAGGAAAAATTGTATTATCTAAATTCTGTTTTAAATATTGTTTACTTTATTGGATAACGTTTAGTGGGAACTTTGTTCTTTTCTTTACTGTCTATACTGCAAACCTAGTGCTAACCTTTAACCTTTGAGGTTATTAACTTGTTGGGTTCTTTTCTTCTCAAGGAGGGGAGGGCACAGGTATTCTGTTTTTTTTTCTATGTATTACATTCTGATGTATTTTGATCTTTCTTTAGATATTCGATGTTGTAAAGGTTAATGATAATAAACCACAAAAGAACTAAACTTTGTGTGTTGGTCAGACCCATACCCAAATTTACCATAGCTGTTCACGTTTGTGTGTCTTGTTGTCACATAGCTGTGTGTGTGAGTGTTTAGGTAAACTTATATTTCTATATATAGGGAGGTGCAAGATTGTCTTATGCTAAATTATAGTCGTATAGATAGGCTGGACTAGGGAAATTACTCAGTCCAGAGACAGATCTTTTCCTTAAACTATCCACTCGTGAAAATCTATTTTCTTACACCTTTACTTATAAAGTACTATTACCATCCCCTATACTCAGGCGGGACCTTAAATAACTTTAAAACCTATCTAAGCACGACAATGAGAAATATCCCGTTCAACCTCTGATGGGTTATAATTAGTACATATTTGTTTTCAATGACTTCCATTTCTTATAATTCAAATGTATTGTAAGAGGCGAAAGCAGCATTCTATAAAATGAAATGTATTTTATGCAACAACTCTTTGTCAGTGGAAGTACGAAAGAGAGTTCTTCAGTCCTGACATGAAAGTGGGTCATGGAAAATTAGTAAACAAGTATTAAAAGCATCACGTTCGAGCCAAGCGATACCGCCCTTCCTTTCATCTTGAGACGTCGTCAGTTTCCTGTGATTTTGGCTTGTCCTATGACAATCAACAAAGCGCAGGGACAGTCGTTTGTTCATGCAGGTGTATAACCTACCAGAACCAGTCTTTGCTCATGGCCAACTTTACGTAGCGCTCACGAGAGGAGGGAAACCAACCAATCTTAAAGTATATATCCAAGACACAGTCTACCAAGCAAGATTTTAAAGGATACACGAACATTTACGTGAAATGTTGCCATAAAAAAACTATTAGTTAATTAGTCAATTTCCGGTCCATTAGATCAACAATACATCTCTCCGTGCCATTTAGGAATGTTGCCCCATGGCTTCATATTTAATGCATCCACATAATTTTTACTACAAAGTTCTGATGACGGTGACCTGTAATAAAATGACCACAGTAGAAATAGTGCCGTCTTTAGGACATGTAACAGAAAGAGCATACTATAATTAAAAACCCGTCCATTTTGACGGGTTTCTTAATAGTTTATAATATGTGTGTTTTAAATAAGGTAGGAAGTAAGGAAGACTGTGGTAAAACGGTGGTAAAAGGTTGGCTAGAATGAGAATTAAAAATAGGGAAAACATTATATTAAGACAAGGACAAAGACAACTGCCAATGCTGCACACACAAGGCCTATGTTAGGGACAAAGAAACACCCACAGAGACTAACTCAGACAAGAACTAAGTGAAAAGCATGGAAAAAAATAAAATAAAAACGATACAACACGGGCATTAGCATGGCTAGAACTGTTACCATGTATGCCGTTCCATATAAAATATTTTTAAACAGCTAATTAAAATAACGTAAGTAAAAAGTATTTGGTTTGGATTGGTTCGGTTTTAATGACCACCTTCATTGCACTCGGGAAAACTCCATCAGTGCTCCGATCTCCTCCCTTAGATCAAACATCGGAGAATATCAGCACAGTGCACGAACTCTGCAGAACCGGCGAGAATCCCAATATGTGCATACAGGGATCACACATTATATAAATATTTCTGTGTTGAAGTCAGAGGTATGGCGTCCGCCTCTAATTCTAAAAATGCTGGGTTCGCTGCCAGCGCAGGAAATATACATGATGGAATTTTTTTCAGAACCAGTGGTTTCTAATGATGTCGTACCCCCCCTTGATCTCCTAGGTTGTGAGATCGGATGCTAGCCTTCTCGGATGAAGGCGAAAAAATAGGAGACCCTGTGTGTAAGTTTTGCACGTCAAAAATCCCTCGGCAGTTGGAAATCGTAAAGAATAAGCCATACGACCGATGCCCAGGCAAAATTATAAAATTAAGAAACCTACCCACCACAAATTAAAAAGTAAAACTCATTTTGACAGGATATCGGATATATATGGTGGATTTTAAAAATAGTATTTTGAAATATAATTTCGAAACCTCTGCTGTGTACCCCCAGGATACGCTTGCACCACTTTGGGAAACATTGATCTAATATATTCGTGTCTATAGATATGAACGTGTTTTCCAACAAATCCATCAAAGAAAACAAAACTTGTTTTATATTTCTTATATTAAATGAACTTATTTAAATATTCTCGTGAAGTGTTCTTATTTACCATTATCACCACCCTTCAGTTCCCACGGAGCTACGCTACGAAGCTAATTTGATGAATTATAAGAAATCATAAATCATAAACATTGCTAAATATGGAATACACAATTTGTTATATCAATTAATCCATTAAAAACATTGTAATCGAGTAATCGATTAATTAATTGTTAACGATCCCAGCTCAACTATATATATATATATATATATATATATATATATATATATCTATATATATATATATATATATATAGAGAGAGAGAGAGAGAGAGAGAGAGAAAGAGAGAGAGTCGGCGTCTGTGGCCTAATGGATATGAACGCAGTTTCATAATCCAGATATACCAGGTTCGAAACCTGCTGCAGGCGGTTTGGTAGCAGATCGCTTTGTGTTGATTTTTAACAATGGTATAAGCGCCGTACCGTTCAGAAAGCAATGGCAAACTACTGAATGAAATAATTGCCTAGAAAAATTACAAACAGCCAATAAAAGCTGGGGTTGATTGCCACGTCCTGTAAAGGATAAGCAACTAACTTTTTGAGAGAGAGAGAGAGAGAGAGAGAGAAAGAGAGAGAGAGAGAGAGAGAGAGAGAGAGAGAGAGAGAGAGAGAGAGAGAGAGAGAGAGAGAGAGAGAGAGAGAGAGAGAGAGAGAGAGGGGGACTAGTCTCTTCGAACAAAGAGTTGAAGTCTGTTAAAATCATATTTGAGTTGAAATGAACCATTATTGGGTCCATGTGTGAGAAACAATGCTTCTACCAGCATCTTGAACACGCCAGAAGTAATTCACTTCATTTTCCACTCCCATACACATTTGGAAACCTTTCTGAGTTTTAATCTTTGGTCTATGTATGTCGATGACATACACGTCGCTCATATAAGCTCTTCCATGTCGTGGGCGTTTACTATTTCAAAAACAATTTCTTTTCTGCTTCAGTTATAGGCCTTCAACAAACACATGCCACGTCTTTCTGTCACTTGCCATCAGCTTACGTTCTTTCCATGTCGTTCTGTCACGTGCCATCAGCTTACGTTCTTTCCACGTCTTTCTGTCACGTGCCATCAGGTTACGTCATTCCACGTCTTTCTGTCACGTGCCATCATTTTACGTCATTCCACGTCTTTCTGTCACGTGCCATCAGGTTACGTTCTTTCTACGTCTTCTTCATCATTTTCACTTATGGTTATGTCTCCAGTTCTCTTCTCCGTATGTGTTTCGGTCTACCTGTGCTGATCCTTCCCTGTGGATTCCTGAACAAGGACTGTCTTGTAATACTATCAACAGATATTCTTCAATGTGCATCCTATCCATCGCGATCGTCTTCTTCTCATTTCATATCTTTCCATCTTAGAAAACGTCGTTTTCAATGTAAACAAATGTGTTTTCTGAGACAAGTCCATTTAAGCATTCATCAATTTCATCATCGCTATAGAAGAAAAAACAACTTCTATTCAACTCATTTTTGTCAGAATTTTTGTTTGCCTTCTTTTTTATAGATAGATATTTTTCATACAGTGCGAGGCGTCTGTTCCTGTTCGTCAAATTACCCTTTGCATTGCACGATCATTGTGTGGAAAACATTAGTCATATGCTTAGTTCCATTCAAAACAGCCTGGTGAGTTTGCTGAGGGACACAGGTTCGTAGCGTCGTATGCCTGTGTTAAAGTGCAGTACGGGGGATAATGGAAAACGACGCGGGAGACGGGATAGACTTAAGGTGACATTTAGAAACAATAAACATCAGCAGAAATGAGGGAGGACAAAAAAAAAAATAACAAGAAATGAAAATGATAAAGATAATCACGTATAAAGACAAGAGTAAAGTTTCAATGATATGAAAGATCAGTTTTATATGTGTTCTGGTGCCAGACTGTACCGACTACGCCAGTGGTTCCCAAACTGTGCGCCCCGGTGCCCCGTGGCTGGTTTAGAGGGGTGTGGTGAAATATTCCAAATTTTTACCGAAATTACACTTGGCCCACGTGGTCTTAGAATCGGACCATCGATGTGTTGATGCGATGATAGGAAGGACATCTAACGGTCACTGTGCAAACCACTAACTGTTTCGCTTTTCAATAGTAGTACCGGTACTATTGTTCCACATTATTATTTTATTAATAATTTGTATATAAATTGTTTGTGAATTTGAAATACGTGTTTCATTTATTTTTTTAAGTTAACCAACCTAACCGCACCAACTGCGCACTGCAACTGTTAGGTAGGCTTATGTTCTGACTTGGGGCGCCGTGGAAAAATCCTGGTATACTAAGGGCGCTGTGAACCGAAAAAGTTTGGGAACCACTGGGCTACACCGTTCCTCTTGATTCACCACCCTCGTGGGTCATGCTGCATGGCAACAGCTTGACCTCTTTACAAAAGCGCCCAACCTGCGTCGGGCGAGACATTGTCTTGGGGGCGCGTTCCTATAGTCAGTATTGACAGAAAGGAATACTGCTATCAAATATTCTTCTTGCGCCTAACCTCACAATAGTAGGGACATGACATTATCATAACAGGTTTTGTTTTTAATAATATTCACAGCCCCCAAGAATTGCATAATTTCCTTGAGAACTAAACAGAGAGCCGCTAGATGTTCTGTAAGGATTATGCTTCAGATTAAAATTAGACACCAACCAACAACTACAGAAGTAATAACTTAAAAACAAATATGAATTAAACTCTTGCCGGGGTTTCTCGGAAACCGAAAGCTGAAGATGGCAAATTAAAACAGCGCATACACATGAAAAAACTCATAAACACAAAACAGAACAGACTAGTGGAATTTTGGTTGACAAAAACCAAATAAGAGATTAAAAGGTAGTGTACATTTAAATATTTAAATCAGGAACAAGCAAATAACAAGATAGTTAACTAAAAAAAAAAAAAAAAGACACGAAGTAGCCAATCAAGAAAGTAGATGTCATAAAGGTAATTATGGATGTTGTGATGGGTTTGGGCATTTTTTTCTAGTCGTATTGTGATGGCTTTTAAAATAGATTTCTCTGTTCGTTTTGTGATGGGTTTCAAAATAGGATGTTTTGTGACGGGTTTTAAAATAGGGTTTTCTTGTCGACCCGTTCCAAATTCATTTTAATGTCCAACTTTTTTTTTTTTTCAGCTCTTTTCTTTCTGGTCCAATTTTTGATAAAATTTGAGGAACTAGAACCAATGAAGCCATTGTTTAGAGTTATTTAAGCTAGTGATGTCTTTGTTCTATTAATATTTAGCATGCTCTTCTTCGACATAACTTGTTTTTTTTTTTTTTGCTTAATGCATTTTTCATCCATGCATACTTCAATTACTCTGTCCGTTCGCATGCTTTTTCGTCTATCTGTCTGTATCTCTGTCTGTTCATCTATCTATCTATCTATCTATCTATCTATCTATCTATCTATCTATCTATCTATCTATCTATCTATCTATCTATCTATCTATCTATCTATCTATCTATCTATCTATCTATCTATCTATCTATCTATCTATCTATCTATCTATCTATCTATCTATCTATCTATCTATCGAGCTATCTATCTATCTATCTATCTATCTATCTATCTATCTATCTATCTATCTATCTATCTATCTATCTATCTATCTATCTATCTATCTATCTATCTATCTATCTATCTATCTATCTATCTATCTATCTATCTATCTATCTATCTATCTATCTATTCTATCCATCCAATCCATCTATCATCCATCGCTCCAATCAATCTATCCATCTCATTTATCCATCCCATCCATCATTCTATCTATCTATCTAATCTATCTATCTATCTATCTATCTATCTATCTATCTATCTATCTATCTATCTATCTATCTATCTATCTATCTATCTATCTATCTATCTATTCTCATGTTTATATATCTTTCAACGTCAAATCTATCTCACTTTACCTGAAACAAGCTTTACTGGGATTTTTAAAAACCGTCATCTTAAATAGATTTGGGCCCTTGTCTTAAGGGCATCGTTGTTCTAGGACAATGTTAGGTTCTGGTGGTGTCATGATGGTATTGGTAAGCTGGCTAAGCTCGACGCTATACAAATCATAAACTGCAATGCACATTCTGCTCTTATTCTATCCTAGTTTCTGTCATAGTTGTAGCTAATAATCTACTTTTGTATGCGTAGTCTTGGAAAATGTGCGTATCCTAATCGTAGCTGGAGCCTATGTTCATATCTACTTCTTTGCCACACTCTCTCTCTCTGCTCTTTTAAATTGATGATGGGATTGCATTACGTATTCCCTAACCATTAATATTTTTTCATTGATCTGAATGCCATAATGTATTGCCAGTGATCTTTTATTACTCTGATACTATGTCTGATTTGGCTTTAATACGAAGATCACATAGGTTGTAGACAGTAGTCTTTATAATTAAATTATTAGATATCGCAATTATATTTTTTTAAGTCAGTTGATGGACTTGAAATTACGTTATAGATTTATTCGCTTTAAGAACTGATTTGTTGGAGTTGTTATTCAGTCAATGCGCAATGGTTTATGGTAGAACATGTTGATGATTGGATTAAGTGATAGGTCAACTGTTTCTGTACAACGAATGGGCTGTCACTCCGTTTGGCAGTCACTTGATCAGAATATACGGAAACAAAGGAGCTGCTTATAGCTTGATGCCACGTTGATTTTTGCCGGTTGCCCTAAAGTCACGCCACTAGGCGTTGATAGGATGGGAACCTACAATAGCAAAGTCAAAACTACCAATCTCTGTATTGCTATAGGTTGCCGCCAGACTCACTAGGGCGTACATGTTGGCCACTGATACTTGCTTTGAGGACCGGTTGGTGGGCTAGGCAACGGAAGAAGAAGAAAGACTGGGTAAAAAAAGAAAGAATAGTCAAATGCGCGCAAGTTTATAAATAGAATGAGATTGGTATTAAGTTGTTATAGTCAATGCCTTTATTTATTAAAAATGATGTATGCATTTACGTCCTCGGTCATGTAACAGCGTTTTACTTTTATAATGATTAAGATAAACTTTATAGTCAGTGATTAGCCTTTGTAAATTGATGATTATGGAGGAATGGTGTGTATAAGTGAGCGAACTCTTTTTGAGGCGAAATTGACCTTGGCTGATTGGGAATTCTGTCGTGTATTAGTTACTTGAGCCAGGAGATAGTTTGTTTAATTAGATGATCTGTAATTGATTTTGTAATAGCAAGGTGGGATTTATGAGTTGGACTAATATGTTTATTAGTCATGAGTGCATGGTTTTTATAATTGGATGATCGATTAGGATTGTCTTACAGGCCAGTGGTGATTGATTACGGTAAATTGATGCATTCGAAGAATCTGTTCTTTAGAAAGCGAGATGTTTTTAAAATTCGATGACTGGAAATAGGTTGAATTAAGCTAGTGAATGTTTTTGAATTTGACGATTGGATTTAAACTACTAAACCATTTATATTTTTTTTAATAATTGTTTGAACTGATTGAATTCGATAAGCTAGTAGAAAAGCTTCTCTCTGAAAAAAATGCTTGTCATAGATTAGAACACAGGTTTATAGCAGTGCGTAGTTATTCTATGTGTAGTTTTTAAAGCAAGATGGTTGGAATAAGGTTAGTAGTCATGACACGTATTGGTAGTTTTTATTTGATTGTCAGGGAATCCGTCATTCGTACAGTAGTGAGTTGTTCTGATGGACGTAGCATTTTATGGTTTAATAAAACGTGGGACAGGAGCCTCGTGCATTTTGCCAGGATAGGTTTCAAAACTGATAAAGAAAGTTAGTTTGGAAATCATAAGGTACGTATTTCAGTTTCTGTTAGGTGTATGCGTTGTGCATGGGTTGGCTACCTAGCGGCAGATTAATCCATCGTAACGACTTTGACTCACAAGAAACCCAATGCTGCACAAGCACAATGGATGTTTATTGGTTGAGGTTTCCGGATTTGCAATGCAAACTTGCCCGTTCAATATTGCGATTCTTTCAACAGCATGTGATTTGTCATACTGGACGAATAGTGTTAACACTGTATTGCCGTTATAAAAGAATATCTGTCATTGTAGTTCTTACTTCCTCGTTGTCGCAAAATTGGTTTTAAGCTCATTGCAAATGAGTTCATTCTTGGCCGATTTAAGTAAAAGCCGTCTACGGATCGAACGACGCTTCTTGTGAAAGAAATGGCGGCTGATCAGCGATATATGTGTATCGGACTCAGTTGGGAGAGTAGGAGTTAATCGCGCCAACTTATGATGAAATAAAAATAGTTTAGGGAACCCCGTATGAAAAGGCTTTAACCGGGATTTCAGTACAGGGAAGGCTAGAAGAGTATTACTGCATATAAGATTGGAAACGGTGAGGCAGTTCTGTGGCTTTTTACGACAGGAGATATATAGGTGTGCTGTATGTCTGGAGCATGCTCCACAGTTACGCAAAAAGATTATGTAAACCCCACACTTCTGAATTCTAAAATATTCAAAAGTCAACATAATATAACAGTTTTTGGAATTAATTAACTGGATAGGAATATAGCAGTTTTATAGTGTTTGATGAAATATAGATTAAGATATGGTAAACAATGATGGATGAGTTAATTGCCGAATGGAGAAATGATAAAGGCAAATAATGATTTAGTCGTACGCAGCAAGAATCTGCCGGAGATCGGCTCACTGTTTGGGAAAGGGATTTTTCAGGTTAGGTTTTAAGCTGGTTGGACGTAGGAGTACTCTGCACGATGGTACCGCGCTATAGCGTATTTAAAGGCGGATCGGTAAAAAGGGAGATTACACCTACAACACAAGAGGTTGAGTTAACAAGACTTTGTTTAGGGGCAGATAACGACCACGAACTCTATTCCATTGCTGAGCATGATTTCAGCAGAGCCTGCGGATTCGCCAGAAAATGTGCTCAGTTCTCAGTGGGTTGGAGTTGAGGGTTCCATGAAATAATAACTCAAACGCAGACTGTCCAGTAGTCATCAGAAGCTTCGGGTTGAGTCCTATCAGTCCGAGGCTCCAAAAGTCAATTTTCTGAAAAAGTTGCTAGGGCCCCAAAGAGTTGAGCAGTTCAAGCTGGTCATTGCGTATCCCCTTCAGTTGGTGGCCTAAAGTCTGATATCAAGGCAAAAGGACAGTTTCAGCTAGTACAAGTTGGAAAGATATAGCAGTGTCGGACCTTTGACACTGAACTACCCATATACATGTTGAAATCAAGCCAATAGTTTCAAATTGCCTGAAACATTTCGATTTAACTACATTACAGAAACTCAGTGTCACTGCCATGACGTCAGTTATCCTTGTTCTTTGCTCTGAAGGTTTCCTAATAATCAGTTGATTTCAATGAAACTTTATAGTATTTAAGATCTTGAAGTCTAACAAAGTGGTCGTATCAATAGTAGTAATTGATTTGTGAAGCTCCATTTTTATCTATTTTATATTATGTGCGTATTACTTTTTCCAACTAGTGCGCGTCCAATAGGAATATTAGTGTAATTATTAAAAACTATTGGTTAGGTTAATTGTACCTGAGGGACTTTATTACTTCTTCATTTGTGCATTTTCAGTGAGATGCTTCACTTTTATTATCGGCCCTAGGAATATAAGTAAGGACCATGGCTAAGATAGAACGCATAGGGAGGAGGTCGCACCTTAATACTTTCCTACTTGGTAACTACTTTCTTGACTCAACTGGCACAGGGTTTTTTAGAGTCTGAAGACTATTTTTTTATGGCTATACAAATTACAACAGTGCTTATTTCTAAGCTTGGGGTATTTACTTGTCAAGGTCAGATACTCGGGCTATGGCATATATACTCTTACAGAATAGTATTATACTTTTTAAATAAACTCCCGCTACAGTGGGGGCTCACGTTATTGCGGGATAATATACTTACGAAATATTCCTCGATGAGCATCGTTTCTATTACTAGACTGTGTAGCTGTAATATTTTCTTTTTTGAAACAACTATATTTTGGGAATTATGAAGTTTAAACATAGTAGGATAAATAAAATAATTTTTTAGGGAGTCTCCATTGAGTACCAGATAAAGAAAGCTGTTTCATTTATATGGTGAAGTTGTCAGTTTATCATTAACTTTAATATTTTAACTAAGTTAATTAAACTCGATTGTAGTGTTAGTAAATGAGTTTGAGTAAGGTAATTGCCCTACTAGACTACAGCTTATGTCACATCATGGGGCTGACTTGGTCAATTTTAGGTCTGTAACTTGCAGTCTGCAGGTTGGGAGAAAAGAGCCTTGGGCTTATGGATGGTTGGACGCCTGATCCTCTTGGGTACAGTCACGACATCGGATTGTGAAGAAAGTACACCTGAGAGAGGACTGCAATAGGCTATCTTAGAAGCAGAGAGAGAAGCCGAATAGAAATTAGAAAGCACTCCGAGAGAAGCAGCAAGGGCAAATTAGGAATTAGGGAACCAGGCAGAGCGAGAAGCCGAAGAAATTAGAAGCAGCGAGAGACAGTCTCAAGATATTTAGAATTAGAAGCAGAAAGAAGAAGCTCATAAGCAATTGGATGCTACTCAAAGAGATTAGCCAGGTTGAATCCACTTTAAGAAGCTTGAGAGAGAAGAAAGGAGGTTAAATAAGGAGGAGAGAGACCATGAGGCTGAAAATGAGACAGGCTGTTGATCTTTGAATTCAGGGCTGGGGACTCTCCATCCCCATGGTAATAGGCTCACTCTGAAATTCTGCACGAATCAGTTCTTTTTCAAGAAAAACACAGCTCATAAATGGGGGCCATGAACTTATCCCACCCTAGGAATCCATTTGTTGGTGAAAGGAGGGACGGGACGCAAATTGAGTCGTACCTGGATAGGTGATGAAAAGGCTAGCCTCTACATATGGACTGGAAAAAGAAAAATGGAGTCTATAAAGTTTATGTCCTAGGGGATTAAGCATAGGTATACTTGCAATATGATGTGTTTCTTGAAAACTCCCAAAGGAAGATCTGGAGGAAAATTATGAGATGTACGTGCTAAGCAAGCTTATACTTACTGATAACGTAATGAAAAGAACATTAACTCTGAGGCATATTAGGGAAGAAATTTAGAAACTCTCAAAACCCTTTACCTGGAGAAAACATATAACCAGTTCTCAGCTAGGCTAGGCCAACGTATTTGGTTGAATATGGAGTTAGTTGGGGTTAGGATAAGTAATCAGAGAAAACCTACGAGGATCTGAAAGAAATGGTTATGGTTGAGAACAAGTATGAAAAGATTCCATGTTCTACAAGAAATAGTGATGGAAATTTTCCTTATGGAACAGAAGGAGCAGAGAGGCTGGAAGACGGTGACTTTGAAATGTGCAGTAGAGATACCAAGCAGTCAAGCTTGAATTGATAGAGGAACAAGAAAAGGAAGCAGGTAGAAGGATATAAGCCAGCCCCACCGCCGGGAATAAGCCACAGTTTGACCATGAAGGATCAATTCCAGTAACAGAAATTAAGCCAAAAGATTTGATTGATAATAAGGACAAGAAACGCCTCAGACTCAGGGGAAAAAGAAATCGCCTACAAACAGGGCGAGATAAGTGGTACAAAATTTTAGTAAGATTGGAGCAAGCTACCGTACAGACACTGTGAAGATTGTAAGAAGGAAAACTCCTCATCCACGCGCTGCATGTTTAGCCAACAGGGAATAAGGAACAGATATGATGGAACTGACAGGGGAGTCAGAATAGCCTCGTCATCCCCCTGTGAAGTGAGCTTTTCGTTAACCCGTGAACGGAATGAAGTACTACGAGTCATGTTGCTTATAGATGATACCGGCCTGGATTTACGACTCATCAGTTGTGAGTTCCATACACCTAGTGCCACTCTGATCAACTGATTACACAGAACACGTGGAAAATACAAGGGGCAAACTAAGGGAACCAGCACAACCATGACACTTTCCTATAGCTAGGATCAATGTGAAATCTCTCGCTTACGTGGGTGGAAGGAGTGATAACAGTCCGCAGTGATAGATGACTCTATATACCTCGCTGATATTGGGGTTGAAGTAGGTATGTATTTTTGGGTGACCGGTTAAAACCTGTTGTCTCCTGGCAGCAGTCCAGACCAGGTCGTAGCAGCACAAAAAACGAGGAAGGAGGATAAAGTATCCTATAAATACTCAGCCAGAGTCAGATGAAACAGGACTCAATCAGAAGATGGATCCACCATTTGAAGCCTAGAGTTGTTTTGGCAAACTTGCCAAAGGCACCATAAACCTCCCAGAAAAAGGAGACTTGTTGTATATGAAAAACTGGGACTACTGTATAGATAAAAAGCTGGTACAGGACCTTCACAAGGATCATGGACAGCTGGTAGTACCAAAAGTCACTACAGGGAGAAAGTTATGGAGCTCGCGCACATGCTATTCCATTTAGAGTGGACACATGGGATATTGTGGCCACTCAGTCAAAGGATAGAGCTGTGTCACTATTACCTTGGCCAGGGACCTTACGGAAGATATAATACGTCAGAACGATATGTGAAATCCTTGTCATAGAGTGTCAACGTGTAACCCCCAAGCATAGGACTGGGACTGCACCAGCCAACTCTAGGAGAAATGCCAATCAATGGGTGTACTCCATTCGAGAGAGTTTGCAGTGGATATTGATGGACCTCTACTAGTGACTCAGAGAAGGAAACTAGTTATATATCTTAAGACTCTAGTTTGTTACTATGTTCTTTATTGTGGGTGAGAGTGGCACGTAGGCCATGGCTCATCTATTAGCAGTTTACGAATGTGGCAGAGCTATTGTTGGACCAAAAAAAAAACTTATTCACCCGGTAAGTGCTTTCCACGCATAAATATGTGGAACGGACAATGGGTTCAGTTCAAGGGAAAGCTAACCCAAGAATAGTGTTTGAGGATTTTTCGAAGCCAGACATTATCAATTGCTGCTCCTCTATCGACCCACAAAGGTAAATGGTCTCATTGTCTCGAGCGTTCACACGGTACGAGCATTTCTATTTCAGGAAGGTTGGCAATGTGAATAGACAACCTGGAAACCATGGGGTTTATGTTATCCTTACCCGCTTGCATTTCTTCGCATACGGGATGTCCACCACCCCACTTCCACTAGGAATGGGAACCGGCGCCACATTGGTTGTGTTTGGTGCGGCCTCTAATAAAGAGGGTTCCACTGGACGCATTGCTGGCCGAGACTAGGATAGATGAGAACGGCAGAGGAAAGTGTCACCTCATTCATTACCGTATGTTCAATTGAGTAGACCACTTCGACAGAAAAATGGGCTGGTCCATAGGATTCTGACAATCTTCGCAGAGCAGAGAAAGAAAACAATTTTACTGGACTACTATAACTAGATAACGGAAGATGGATAGGGAACTTGCTGTTGGAAGATAAAAAGTGCTTCTTATATTTGTCCAGCAGTTAACAAACAAAAACTGCAGATTGGTTGGCTAGGGGTCCATATAAAACGTGCTAGCGAAAATATCTGAGGACTAAATTGACATAATTGCCAAGAGAGGCAATAGAAAAAGGGTTTGGTACCTATGGTTAATCTGTTAACGAACTATATTGATGGGACAGGACTCTCATATACAGGAGGTTCGATCATATGATGACTCTGGACAATCGCAACGCTGGAACATGAAGCATGACACCAAATTACCGCGCTCAATAGATGCTATCCAGTTTAAGACCGACTGAAGACATATATGGGAAACCAAGTCTCCAAAATTAGTACTCAGTTCACTAAACTCTGGGAACAAGAGGGGAGCAAAGTTTAAAGAAGTTTTAAAAACAAAATGCAGATGTGGTAAATGATAAAACCAGGATGCTCACCAACTTTAATGGACAAATGATATGAAAGGGTCATCGATCCAACACCTATCTGCATGAAGACCTACCCTATACCATATGCCAAGGCACAGGCATTGAAGGAGGAAATTGATTATCTGTTGCAAGAACAAATCATTTCCAAGTCAGAATCACCTTACAGTTCAATGTGTTGTTACTGTTGAGATAAACCAAGTGAGAATGTCACCGACTCTGTATCGATTACCGAGAAATTAAAATGCGATCACAGAAACCCAAGCTGCTGATCCGATTACCGTGATACCAATCAGTCTTTCTCGACGCTAAGTACTTGCGAATAATATTTCTCTAAGGTCGATTTAAGTAAGGGATTATTACCAGATTCCTGTCAAAAACCCGAGATCCGACACATGCTGGCTTTTAGCACTTCGGATGGTCACCTACGGAATTTAATGTAACTAACCATTCGGGTTGAAAAAGCACCAAGGCGTGTATTTTCAAGGTCATGATTGACCCCGTGAAAATTGCTGCGACCCTTGAACAACTCTAACAGACATCACCAACTTTTATGGTATGGACATTCTCATAGCCATGAGGAGAAACATTTGAGGATCATCTACAATTCTCTATTCTCAATGTTATCTGGGTAGACTCAGAGGAGGCAGGTTTGAGACCTGCTCGTCCCAAAAAAAGTGTGTAATCGGATGTCAGGAATTAGAATTTTTGGGACATACAATTTTTTTTTTTTTTTTTTTTTTTTTTTTTTTTTGTCATGGAAACATGTCTCCTGAACCCCAAAAATATAGAAAAGTTAAGGAATGCACCTAGACCACAGACAAAAAAGGATGTGAGGTGCGTTCGTAATCCTTTAGGAGGATTCTATCAAAAAGTACATTCAAAGACTTCAACACCTTATTGTTGCACCTTTGACGTCGGATCTGACAAAGAAAGGAAAACCTGACACAATTAAAGTGGACGGCGGAGTGTGAGCATGCGCATATTCAGAATTGAAGGCATAGACTCCACTAGTAAGCCTATTCTGAAGTTACCAGATATGACCCCCCGCAAGAGTTTATGTACGGAACTGAATGCAAGCAATGTAGGAATTGGGGCCGCGCTTTTGCAAAAATAAGTTCTCAGACCCAGAATGAGGAACTGTTTCCTGTTGCTTATGCCAGCCGCAAGTTGAACGTGGCACAAAAGAATTACTCTACTATAGCGAGGGTATGTTTAGCATTGGTGTGGGCCATCATATAGTTCAAACCCTATTGTATGGCAAGCCATTTGTGTGGTCAGTGCGATCATTCACAAACTCCTGTCATTTTTGGCCTCATCACGTCATGCAAATACTCGCTTACTAAGGTATGGTCATTTATTGATTCAGCCATAATTCCTTCACTATTGTGAATATATTCCGGGAAAAACAGAATGTGGGCGCAGATTTTCTAAGTCGCCATCCCACAGAGCTTGAGGAGGATAGAAGGAAGGAAAACTAACCTCGGAATGGTCGATTTGCAATTGTCTTGTACCCAATAGTTAAGCTAGATATCATCCAGCTTAAAATATGGGGGAGCTATGTCGCAAAATTGGTTCAAGTCATTGCAAATGAGTTCAGTTAGATTTATAAACCCATCTACGATCGAGTGACCGCTTTCAAAATGGCGGCGTATCAGCGAAATGTGTATCGGACAGAGAGATCAGGAAATCGCCAACGATAAATAAAAATAGAAGGGAATCCGTATGAAAAGGATTTTACATTTCAGTACAGGGAAGGATGGTGTATAACTGCATATAAGATGGAACGGTAGGAAGTTCTCATTTACGGAGATATATGCGTATCCGTCGGCTTGCCCACATTTACGCTAAAAAAACAGCTGTAAAATCCCACTTCTGTTCTAAATATTAAAATCAACAAATAACAGTTTTTGGGTTTACATGCATAGGAAGATAGAGTTTTATCAGCTGTATAAAACTAGATAAGATGGAACAATATGGATATTATATATGCCGAGAATGATAAAGGCAAAATTTCAGTCGACGCACAGATCTGCCGAAAGGACGGTTTGGGGGGGAGTTTGCAGGTTAGGTTTAAGCTGTGATGTCGGTACTCTCCGATACGTCCGCGCTATACGTATTTAAAGCGGATCGGTAAACTGAGAGGGATACACAACACAAGAGGTTGAGACAAGACTGAGGGCAGATAACGCCACGACTCTAAATCCATCTGAAGTGTGAGCGGATCGCCAGAAAATTTCAGTCTAAGTGTCTGGAGTCTGAGGGTTCCATGAAATAACTCAAACCAGACTGTCCAGTATCAGAAGCCGGTGCAGTTCATCCGAGGCCATCCCACAAAAGTGCAGGACCCCAAAGAGTGAACTTCAACTGGTCATTGGCATCCCTACTGTTGGGCCTACCAAGTCTGATATCAGCAAAGGACAGTTTCAGCAGTACCAAGTTGGAAAGATAAGTGTCCTGTTTGACACTGACCACCTATACATGTGAAACAGCCAATAGTTCAAAACAATAATTAACCATACAGAAACTCAGTCAACTGATGACAGTTATCCTTAAATTCAAAGGACTAATAACAGTGATTTCAATAACTTTATTATTTAAGATCTTGAAGTCTAAACAGACAATAATAGTAATTGTGTGAATATTTTTATATATATATATGTGTATACTCTTTTCCAACTAGTAGAAATAGAATATTAGTGTAATTATTAAACTATTTTAACTGTACCTGAGGATTTATTCACTTCTTCCATTTGTGGTTTCAGTGAATGTTCACTTTATTATCCCCTAGAATATAAGTAATCATAAGATAGTCATAGGGAGGAGACACCTTAAATCCTGGTACTACTTCTTACCAACTGGACCAGGGTTTTTACAGTCTGACTATTTTTATGATAACAATACACCAGTGCTTATTTCTAAGACTGGGGTATTACTTGTAAGGTCAGAACTCTTTACTGGCATACTCTTACAGAATATATACTTTTAAATAACCTCCCGCTACACTCGTTCGTCTTCAAACTTCCACATTTATGTCTCTAATAAAGGCAGCAGTCAACTCAAGGTTCCCGACATCTCCAAACAGTTTTTCGTTGACAGAAGTGGGTTGTTGCCATATGCTACTCCGTTCATTGCTGTAGGTTGGGCAGGACTGCATCAGGTGTTCGACTGTCATCGGGCTGGTACCGCAGGTGCAGAGATCTGTTGCACAAATTTTACATTTGTGGTATATATGGTATCTCAATTTGTTGTGTCCAGTCAGTAAATATTCATTTAATCATAATCATCATCATCATCACCATCATCATCCTAATCACCATGATCATCGTCATGTTTATCATCATCACCATCATTTCCCTGGATCGATATAGGTGTCGCTGATTGTCACAAAATGACTTTCGGGTCATTCTCTTCTCGCTCTCTTGTTCACTACGGCCGTATCCTCGACATTTGGTGTATTGATTATTTACGTGTTTCAGTGACCGGCATCCTCTTTCTTTCTCTGCACTGTAGCAGATTTTTTGTATTTTCCTTCTTACACTCCTCTCGGAGATATTTTGTCTCGTCTGTTTACCTGACCATCCCTGCTGAAGATAGTAGACAGGTGATGCAATATTGAACCCACGGGCATATTCTCGTGTACCCAACCTTGGCCGCTACCGATTAACACGAAAATCACCAAGCGTATTTGTCTAATTGCTGATAAAGCCAGAGTGCGCGACAGATAAGAGATACTTGTCTGAGTGACACATTTTGGACAGACAACGATGACCTAATCGCTACCTGTCCGACTTGTTATGACAAGATTACTTTAGACAGTAATAATTTGTTACATCTGAAACATATTGTCGTAGGAGTTTACAGATGTGTTGGTGAGCTTGCCTGCCAGGCAATCGGATGTTTTCATACCATATATGGGAAAGGTGACCTCTACATCCCGCGCAGAATAATTCCATGCCGGAATATTTTGAAATTACTCCACCCAACATTTTAGTTTGAAATGATTGGAGCCTTGAGCAGCTGCATAACAAACAGTTGCGGGGGTAGGACAGGCAAGTTTCAGTGTTATTTCACTGTGAGAATCGCTTGCCAAAGACACCAGATTAGCCAGTAGTTAGAATCAGAATTCCATCTTATCAGACCGTACACCTGTTATTGGAGTATTCACAAAGACTTACAAAACAGCCCAGGATACTCTATCAATTCGATAAGGAAAGCCACTATCTGAGGAAACTGAACACACGGAGGCATAGAGGGAATAATCTTATAAAAGTAACGACCACCAAGAACACGTGTAAGAGGCCTAATCAAGAGCCTTAACTACATTCATCTGAGTAAAATGTCAGTGAGCCAGGATTGGCGTAAGTTGTCATGTTACATTCTACATTTTTCATTACTAACATGTGAACTAATATGTATATATTAACATGTGAATATTAATTGTGACAATCGCTAATGGATGTCCAAGGCATTTGAGGCTGGCAACCTCAGCGTATAGAATTATGATTTCATGACCTACCACTGCAAGGGTTGGTGACTGCTTTATCGCTAGTATCTTAAAGAGAACTAAAAGCATAAGGTAGTCCCAAGTTCCATATGAGGGAGGGAGGAAAAGATAAAAGAAATGATGTACATTCTAAGTATAATACTTACAGTTTCAAACCGGTGTAAATGTCTATGTTAACATATTCACTTTAAAATTAATGAAAGTTTCAAAGCTTATCAATCAGTGTAAATGTAAATGAAAACGTATTCAATTTATATTGTGAACACTTTTCAATCAATGGAAATGTAAATGTGAACATATTCTATCTGTACTATTAACCTTTTCATTAAGTGTAAATTAAATGTAAAAGCTATTCAATTTAAATGTAAAGACAGTTTTCTCTGGAGGGATTAAGTTTAATTCTCATCGAGGGTAAATTCTGAGGTAAATGGGATGGTGAAATAGGAAGATTGGGGGGGGGGGGGGGGGGCGCCACATAGGTATGTGTCGGAAAACGCAATACTCAGGAGAGCGTTTCGTTTCTATTCTTTTACCACAGTTGTTGGTGGTACCAGGAGGGTACTATTCTCTGGAATAAAGTGAGTGTATAAGTGGACTGTGTTGTGTGGCTCTGAGACATGGAGAACAACAGAGACAACAACCAAAAAGCTACAGACTTTCATAAATGGGTGCTTGCGCAGAATAGAGGGATTGAAATGGTATGACGGGGTTACCAGCGTGGAACTGAGGACAAGGGCTGGACAAGTGCCAGTGGAACGGGAGATGAGAAGAAGACGATGGCGATGGATTGGACACACACTGAGGAGACCTGTTGATTGCATTACAAGGCAGTCCTTGTTCTGGAGCCCCCAGGGCGGGAGAGGCAGAGGTGGACCAGGGGGCACATGGAGAGGAGAGCTGGAGACGGAGGTGAAGGTGACGAGGAGAACGTGGAGGGGGCTTGAGATGGTGGCACGTGACGGTAGGACTTGGCATGTGTTTGTTGAAGGCCTATGCTCCTTTGGGAGTGGAGGGTTATGAAGATGAAGAATAAGTGGACTGACGTAGAAACGCGGGACCAATTTGGCAGTTACTCCTTGACATTTATGGGAACGTGTTGCGCCTTTAATCTTGACCAGAGACGCGAGAACTCCAGTGACCTATCTGCACAGAACCAACCCATCAGCGGGAGCAGAACATACCATAGGAAGTTAAGTAGCCCTATACGCTACCAGGTGACCTCCTTTAAAACTAACTTCCCATCACAAAAGTGATGAAAACTTTTTGCTTATAATTCATTATTAAAAGTGTCTAAAACCTTGTCAAACTTAAATGATTATTAAATATGTTATTTGTAATTATACAAATTTAACTTCGATTCAATCATTTTAAATGTACTGCATGTTTGTCTCAGTCAATTTACTAAACACACTCTAAACATAGTTAAACCAGAATAATAAGAATTCCACTGAGCAAATCAGAGGTGGGGGCTTGACGAACTGAAAAAAAAAAAATAATTGCTTAAACCTTCAAAAAAGTTGTCAGCAGATCATTTAATTAACGTCCTCAGCCAGTGCAGCATTGTTTTCGCTTTTCTGAATATCTTGTGAATACTCCCTTAGGATAGAACCGTCTA
Source organism: Oreohelix idahoensis (assembly GCA_024509875.1). NCBI lineage: Eukaryota > Metazoa > Mollusca > Gastropoda > Stylommatophora > Oreohelicidae > Oreohelix > Oreohelix idahoensis. The sequence goes on from JAMPIV010006332.1 coordinate 76,962, forward strand.
TCTACATCTCTGCCAAGAGTAATCTTGTGCGAAGGTAGACACCTTTGACCACCCTTTTAGATACTCTTGAGTTTTCGTCACTGTTGGACCACTACTGTAAAGCAGGGGAGGCAATCCGTGACACTGATAATAATGATGATCAATGAGACGACGAATTTTTAAATGAACAAAACTGCTTGTTCAACGTTTACAGATAACCAGCCATTAAATACCTGTTCGGTGCTTGAACATTAACTTGACAAATCTTTCTTTCATTTATATATACGCTTGTGTGTGTGTGTGTATATATATATATATATATATATATATATATATATATATATATATATATATATATATATATATATATTATATATATATATATATATATATATATATATATATATATATATATATATATATATATATATATATATATATATCTTGCTACATAGAGTCATGCATTAGTACCAAACAAACTCATTTGTCAACGCGTTACACCTCAAGTCGAGAGAGAAAGGAAACATCTATGTACAGAAATGACACATATTGATCTTGCATTTTCTCATCCACCTTTTTTTCAGAATCTCCAATAATCTGTCACCATCCCTACTTATATGTCCTTTGTTACATATAAACATATAAAAAGACCCTTGCTAACATCTTCCTTGTTTTAGTCTAAAATAATACCAATCCATAAACTCTAAAAGTGGGCGTGATGGGATTTACCCCCGAAAATATCTTTAATAAGACTAATTATTTTCGTTTGTGCTAACATTGCGGAAAAGGAAGCTTTTCTCAGATACGACAGTTCGGTGTTTGCGACAAAGTAATGACTGTCTTGCTGTTAACAAAGTATCTTTTGGTAATAAATGTGAAACATGAAGTTATAGAAATTCAAGATAAGAAATATTTTCGATTCTTAGGCTCTGAAACATGAAAAATAACAATGACAACAAATAAAAAAGCAAAACAGATTGTCATAAATGGATGCTTGCGAAGAACAGAAGGATTGAAGTGATATGACAAGATCAGTAATGTGGAACTGATGACAAGAATCAGACAAGATCACTAATGTTGAACTGATGACAAGAACCAGACAAGATCTCTAATGTTGAACTGATGACAAGAACCAGACAAGATCACTAATGTTGAACTGATGACAAGAACCAGACAAGATCTCTAATGTTGAACTGATGACAAGAACCAGACAAGATCTCTAATGTTGAACTGATGACAAGAACCAGACAACATCACTAATGTTGAACTGATGACAAGAAACAGACGAGATCTCTAATGTTGAACTGATGACAAGAATCAGACAAGTGCCATTGGAACAACAGATGAGAAGAAGACGCCGGAGATGGATAGGGCACACACTGAGGAAACCTGTTGATAGCATTACAAGACAGCACCTGTTCTGGAATCTACAGGGTAAGAGAGAAGAAGACTTAACACGTGGTGAAGAGAATTGGACACAGACGTGTAGCGGATGAAGAAGTCATGGAAAGATCTTGAGATGATGGCACAGGACATATTTGTTGAAGACCATTGCTCTTTGAGGAGGTCAAAGGTGATAAATGAGAGAATGAATGAATTAAAACGTATTCGTAATCTTTAGGAATACATTTTTTAGCAATATTCTGCATCTACAGAAACGCTTATACAAACGAGAAACCGAAAATATCTTGTTTCTGAGAATATTCCGAGATTATCATTCACAGTGTATATAAATTCACCAACAAAAGTGGTATACAATTATATAAACCGGTAAATCATCGATAAATCACCAGTAAATCAGCGGTAAATCACCTCATAAAACTAAGAATTAGTGTAGGAAAAGTATCCAACCACTGTCCTCGACTTACAATGTGGTTCCGTTGCGACGACCCTGTCGTAAAACGATATGTTTGTAAATCGGAAATCACTATATACGCAATGATATGCTAACAATTATATTCTACGAAGCACAGATAGAATGCATTGTAAACAGCCACATTCTACGCTAGGCGATGGTACCATTAGGAGCCCCGCTGAATACTAGACCATGTGAAGGTAAGAGAATAGCTGTCTAGGAAGGACAGTGGAAACACAGCTTAGAACCACGCCCCTTTACCGAGGCATAATTTTCATTGGCTACTTCCGAAGGGGGGAAAACCCCCCCCCCCCCCCCACCCAATGCAGCTGGTCCCCGTGCAGGAAGCCTGCAGCAAGCAGTCACGTGCTCTTGCAGACGAGGTTTCTATGGCAGTTTGGTTTACGTGATGAGGCTACCAGTTCCCAGCACGCCTTCATAATAGTCTTCCTCTACGACATGCTTGTGGACGCAGCAGTCATATTCTTTATTTGTCCTTTCAGAGACCACCTGTAACCAAGTAGGGCCCATTACTGAGGCACCAGACAAAAAAATCTTAAGATAGAGAAGGGCCATTACTGCTCTACAGTCCATAGAGCGTAGTGGCATCGAACGAGCTGACAATGAAATTCCGACCTTGTTTCCTTTTTAATGTTGCATTCTCTTTATCGTAACTTCCTCTGTTATAAAAGGATTCGAAAATTCCGGTCTGGAAGCTTTTTCTAGTCAAGCGCCAAAGGGCGTAATTACAAATGACAGAAAAAAAATGGAAACGGGGAGTGGATGATAGTGGACTCATCTCAAATCACAATGGGGAATACAGCCCTTACAATATCTCCGATAGAACCCTTATGTGATATTATGGTCAAAAATTCATTCTCAATCTCTGCACAATATGCATGACCTCAAAACCTCAACAAAAGTGACCTGGCCTCTCCGTCTAAGACATTTTCTCCAGAAATATAATATCCAGCCACTTTTAGCCAAAAATTATTGTCCACATTCTTCATCTTCTGTGTAAATTTTATTTTCGTGCTCCATTTTTTTCACCCACTTTCCTAAAGCGCTTTCTCTCAGAAATCCTGAAGATTTAGTTTCTCGCCCAAGTAGTCTCCCTATTCAATCATATTTCCAGATCCTCGTCTGTATCATCATTAGCTGACATTCATATTAAAACAACATAGAACAAAAGTAACAAACTAAAAATAACAATAATCTCATATTTTCTATTTTAAAAAAAAAACAAAATGCCCCGCTGTGCTTTCTTCGCCTCCTTTCTTTGACGTTGCAAAACTTTACTGGTTCGAGAGTGTCCTTGGTGCGTATCTTCCAGTGTTTAAATTATTCCCGAGAAAGGCCGGCCTTTATAAAACACGAAGCAAAGCCCTGTGTTATTTACACAACGAAACATTAGAACCCGATCATTGGTTAGGGCAGAGGTTTTCAAACTTTTTTGGTCCGCGGCTCCCTTGACCTGTGCTCAAACCACCGCGGCTCCTCTCTATACTATGAAGATCTATATTTATTGATGGACCTTGCCTCATAATATCGAGTTGAATGGGGAAAAAAGAACACACACAAATAGTAATACGTCTTACAATACGTCCTTCTCCTTGTAAGACGTATTACTATTTGTGTGTGTTTTTTTTTCCCATTCAACTGTTTTACCCCCGTCTTACAGCAGTTCTCCTCATATACTCATAATATCGAGCCGAACACTTTTCCCAAGCCACCGCGACGCCGTTAGCCGAGGGTCGCGACGCCCCTGGGAGCCGCGACGCACAGTTTGAAAACCTCTGGGTTAGGGCATCATGGACTTTGAGGAAATCAATTGCAGGTCGTTCACTTGAAATCCTGAATTTGCAACATAACACATATAGTTATACTTTAATTGGACTGGGATTTTTCCGTCGAAGTCTTATTATGTTAAAAGTGGAGAACCTAATCTGCAGATGATATTATAAAAACACCATGGACGACGACCTATGACTGATACACATAATAATAAGAGAATCGATTGCCAGCTGTTTGGCATATAAGTTTTAGTATTGTAATATTGACTACTTGGAAATATCAGTAGACCTTCCTGGAAAAAAATAGCTTTATGAAAAGCCTAAAAAAAACAACTAGATATACCGACAAAATTATGATTACTATCCTGACAGTACCGATTGAAAGCAGAGGTTGACATGAAAAACATTGGGCTGTCAGTTCGATACGACCTTAAAAAAGGAATTCAGAGACGCAGTAAAAAGGGGTAAGGGTTTGTTGTGTGGTTTAGGAATCCTAAACTTAACCCTAAAACCTTAACCATAAGCTTAACTCTAACGACGTTGGCGATTTACTTGTATTGTATCGAAGAACACCAACCACAGTTCTTCATTTCAACCAACCCAGATTGGATGAGCAGCATGTTTTTTAAAATGGCCAGATATAATGGTCTTGTCACGGAATTGAGACACGATTGGTTCACAGCCAAAGTCAGCTGTAAAAACAGGTGCAAAAAGTCTAGGGGTCACCTAGGTAGAAGATCTACTGAAACAACTTTGACTGGAAAGACAGTAAAGAATAAGTATACATTTTAACGATTTGAATCGCTTTCTTGAAGACCGTGGGCGGATGCATGTGTTTTGCCTTCGATATGGACATATCTGAAGAAGGGGACTGTGGTAGCAAGGTTGAAATACAGCGGGTAAGTACAGCTTTCATTGCTACTGGTAAGTGTGTGGATGTCGCAAGAAAGCGGGTTCGGCACAGAAATACGAAATTTGAAACTGAAATATCGCGGTTGTCCTATTGTGTAGTTCTGAAACAAGAAGAATAGCAGCAGCGATAACCGGAAAGTTTTAGACTTCATCACTCTACTGCAGGAAAGTTTTAGACTTCATCACTCTACTGCAGGAAAGTTTTAGACTTCATCACTCTACTGCAGGAAAGTTTTAGACTTCATCACTCTACTGCAGGAAAGTTTTAGACTTCATCACTCTACTGCAGGAAAGTTTTAGACTTCATCACTCTACTGCAGGAAAGTTTTAGACTTCATCACTCTACTGCAGGAAAGTTTTAGACTTCATCACTCTACTGCAGGAAAGTTTTAGACTTATCACTCTACTGCAGGAAAGTTTTAGACTTCATCACTCTACTGCAGGAAAGAAAATGATAGGAAATTATGAAAAACATCATCTTCTTCTTCAAGTACCATGCCTAGTGGCTGTCACAGATGGAAATAGTGCAGCAGTGATCATCCACTTTTGCCCCTCCCCATCTAGTTTATTTTTTGCTACAGGAACGCCGGATTCACTAGTGTAATTGACACGTGAGCCGTTTGGCAATTAAGCACGGTGGAACAGAGAGAGCACGGAACATGGCGTAATAGATTCATTGATCAGAGGCGATGTTAAGTCTGAGACGGACCTTGGATTGTAAAACTTTCAGGGGAATTAATTGCGTAGCTGATATTCGGCAAGGCGGAGACAATGAAAGTCAGGCCAGAGAGGTTGTCGGCGGCAGAGGTGGTAAAATTACCTTTGGTTCAAGAATCGAACGGCAAATGGGCTCGGGTCTGGCAGTAGGTGTGACTTTTGCATTAAAGAGCGATAGAACGGAATTTACGGATATATACCATGTCTCTCCGATAGCCATGATCAGTTGTTCAGAAATCTATCTGAAATTCACTAGCTCGATATCTTAGATTTCTCGTACTGAGTGAAAATTATTAGATTTTCGTGGTGTGTTTCATTTTTCTGATTGCGGTAATTTATATACTAGCCTTTAGGTGATTTAGTGTGTTTAAAGTTTTCATTATATTTCACTGAGATTTTCTGTGCTAATTAAAGAACTTATAGCTAAATTTTCCAACAGTAAAGTAAATTTAATTACTCGCTATTTCCCAGTAAGATATGTTTTAAATTGACTAGTACATACATTAAATAACTGTCTACTGACGGTATATATTATTTACTTCTATCCATTTTATGTAATTTTTTAAATGACTAGTGTTCATATCACGCGTTAAAAACGATAGGATAAGCTAGACACGTGTGTTTGAAATCTACTTTATAACGGAGTGGTGAAGAGGTCCTATTTTAACACGTGTTAGATATGATATTGATAATTTGGTTAAATGTTTATATTTCTTTCCTAAAATCTAGGCTGATCAACATGAGTACTAGCGGTTTTTTTATGGCCATGTGAACTTATCATCATACGAACTTATAATATTATAAGCATACAGAGATATTTAATATTGATGAGCTTCTTGCTGTGACCTGTGTGGTCCCATTTTCTTCATTTCATGAGAGAAACCAGAACAGAACCATTTAATTATAATATTAACTGGACCAGAACTATTACCAGATTTACTTGTATCAATCTCATCAGCCAGCTGTGGCGAAATATATTGTCAGCAACATTTGTGTAACTTAACTTAGCGTCTCAGCCACCTGAGGCTAAACAACATAGGAGCTATATGTATGTTCTATTCATCCTACGTCGGCGATCACCACGCATGAACCTTACTCCAACCAACTGAAGGCATAGATAACTTACTGTATCCAGGACAAATTAAATCACCGACTCTAACGACTCCCGTGAAATTTGCAGTCAGCAACTACGGCAAGTCTGGGTCTGGATTTGGCAAAACTTAAATTTGACACTAAATAGTATTATTACTTATTAGTGTATTTCCTTGGAATGCCTGCGACAACTACTGGGGTAAGCAAAAGTCTGAAAGTGGCTACTGAATGGGTGTGAATTGAATGAACGGAGAAAGAAACTTATGTCGTTTTGTTAACATCATATACTTATGTGGTTTCTTCTTTCTTTCTTTATCTCACTAATCTGAGTAGTCACGGGATAGATTACATTAGGAACCTATTCTTTTCCCATACTGACTATTTCATAACTTATTGTTAACTTTTGATCTTTTGGGTTAATTAACGTCTGTAGGGATCGTCTTTTCTTTTCATTTACCAGAGGGGAAGAACCTATTTGATTAATTTCTTCTTTTGCAATTTTGTCTGTAAACCATGATCTAGTGATGTATATGCTTATTGTTGTGATCTTCTATTAATAATACACTTTATTAAACCTTTAGTTATCGTGTCGGTCAACCACTATCCATTATATGTTATTCATTGTTTGTTTTCACGCGTATTTGTCACAGAATTGTGTGCATGTGAGTGCAGTGTAACTTGTATTTTCGTACAACGAGAGAAAGTGCGTCTGATTTAAATATCGTCGTCCAGATAGGCTGGATTAGATAAATTATTCTATCCAGAGACTGTCCTTTCTCTTACACGATCACCTCGTGATAAAACTATTTCTTACCCCTTACTTTCACATTGTCATCACTATCACCTCTGCTCAGACAGGACTATAAACATCTATTACCTAGCTGATAAAATCTACGACAGTGGCGTAGGAGATCATGCTTCTCCACAACTTCAGTACACTTTATCAATTCTGTTGTTGACATCTTTCCATGCCTCGACGTCAAACTGTCCAGTATTTGCTATCTTTGCCTTCCCCTATCTCTTTTTCCTTCAACCTTAGCTGTTGTTACGATATATTCAGCTTTCCTCGTCTTAAAACATAGCTACTAAACAAAGTGCTTTCAATAGAGTACTTCTGTGCACTTCACTTTCAACTATAACAAACAATGTTATATGGACTTAGTTTGATCAAGAGAATTTGTAACAGACTTATAACTTCCTTGATTTCTTAATGACAAGCATTGACCTAATAACCCATGTTGGGTCCGTAGATGTGATTGAATTTTATATTGTCATCATTACGTAATAAATTTCATTGCTGAATGCTGTAAATGAAAATAAAAATAAATACAAATGCGGCAAAATGGTATCTTCTGATTTTAATTTATCTTGTTATTTATAAACTACGATGGTTTGGCTATGTCTGCAGAATGGGAGAAGATCGGCTACCACGACAAGTATGGGAAACTAATAGTCTCTGGGAGGACAAAATAAGGTAATCTCTAAAGGACCGAGAACTAGATTGGAACCAGGCCAGAAGGAAGACAGTTGATAGGATAGTATGGCGCACCCTTCTCTAAATCTCTACACCTCTCGGTAGAAGAGGAATAACTAAGTAAGTAAGTATTTATAACAATTATAATTATGGACGATATATGTTTACATTTGTGTCGCTATTGATAAGTTTTCGGTATGTTTTCAGTAATACTTTGTAGCTACTGTCACTGTTTTGATTCTTGATCTCTTCTACAGGGTGTCCATAAAAGATTTTACCCTTTTCAACAAATTTATTCTTGGTCCCATGACGTGATTCGAGGATGCTTTCTATCACAAAAGTAAAATAATCTCTGCAAGTTTTTAAGCATACCTTACAAAGACTAAAAAAAAGTGCGCATGCGCGCAGCGGGTATTTCAAGTGAAACTTTCGCAGTTGAGCTGCAACCGGCAATTGGTACATGTCTCTCAACACACTGGTCAAGTAGGTGGAAAAAAAAAGAAATAGGTACATTCTTTTTGAGTCTTTATAAGGTATGCTTAAAAACTTGCAGAGATTATCTTACTTTTGTGATAGAAAGCATCCTCGTACCACATCATGGGGCCGAGAATAAATTTGTTGAAAAGGGTACAATCTTTTATGGACACCCTGTATATCTAGAATGATGTTTCGCTGAACGTAAAAGTTTACAGGACAATGATAATAGGAAACAGATGAATATAAATGTTAATGAAGCCAACTAAATAAGTCCTTAATAAGACAAACACTGTATAGGCGATGACATCGATCTTTTTAAAATATTGAAAATAAGAAACAAATGATGAGATAAAAAATTAGTATAAAAAAAGGAATTTACCGATGTATAATAGAACAGCGTCACAGTCAACTGGTAGAACATGAGCCGCCAGTCCCATGGTTGAAGAACCAACAACTTTCACCAGAAGACAACGAAGCCGTTAGACTCCGCAGAAACTAATATCACGAAACAACAAAACCAACAACGTAACACAAAACAAATACAAGAAAGCACACACAATTGCCACCACCCACACACTGTTACTCTGTTTAGCACAACATATAACAAGTGAAATTATACAACCGGTTTTCGACAAAACGTGATTGATCGGCTCTCCCTTACACAAACTATATTGCCATAACTTACTAATACTCGAACCCCCCAAACACTCCTATAACAAATAACAACACTTACAAATTCATCATCTATTAAAAAATAATCCTATACATTTTAAAATTATTCCACCATTACTATTAACCCATTCCACATACCACCACCTAACTTCTAATCTCTTAATCTTCACATATGTGTTAACTTACACCACTAATTCACCCCCAAAATCCATTCCACCTCTAATCACACATAATACGTTAACCACCAATTCTATTCTAAATTTATAAAAATAAAACACCTCCTCCTTCTTCACATCCTACTTTCATAACATCCATCAAATCCCGCATACTGCATTAAGTCATTATACTATCACTCCATCCACCCTAAACAGTATATTCTCCGTAATATAAGTGTTAATTTCATCATCTTTATTCTCAAATCATATCCAACCTACTCCAATTATTATACACCACTTACTTCCTAATTAACAACCTCATAATTTTTCTTATCAACATACAATTCCTTATAACCCACTCCCCCCCCCCTCCCCTTAATATCTGTCACCCTTAAAAACAAACAAATCTCACATCATAACAACCACCCCCCCCCAATATATACTAAACTAATAAAAAACCCTTCTATTTTTATCTAAAAAAAAAAAAAAAAAAAAAAAAAAAAAAAAAAAAAAAAAAAAAAAAAAAAAAAAAAAAAAAAAAAATCTAATTTACCCTAAAAAAAAAAAAAAAAAAAAAACAAAAAATAAAAAAAAAATCAACAAATAAAAAAATTTCTTTTTTCAAAAAAAAAATTAAAAAAAAAAAAAAAAAAAAAAAAAAAAACTTTATGAAACTCATATTCAAACAACCATGGGGGTGGTTATAGGCCGCTAGCGCACCGCGCCGAGTTACACGCTTGCCGTGTGAGATAGACGCGCGCATGTGGGCGAACGCTCCGGCAATGTGTGTCGTGAGATTACGGCTCCGCTAACGCGAAAGGGAAGCAGTATTAAGTGGTGAGAAGATGCGCCTAAGTGTGTCCGCTCGCGCACGTCGCGAGCCCATCGCTCTGAGATATCATGAGCTCGTCCTAATACTCGCGTAAACGAGCTATCACACGCCGTAATAGAGAGTGAGGTGAGTTTTGGATACTGTGGTAGACGGTGAAAGACGAAGTCGTATGTTGCGAAATAGAGAGACGTGACGGGTGCGCTAAAGATATAGAGAAGCGACACCGGGTCAAAAGAATGAGAGATGTTTGTCCGGGACTGTGAGAAAGCTAGAGAAATACGCTAAGAGACTCGAAAGAGTAATGGACGCCTGCTTGTGGGGAGAACAACCTCCGCGGACGCACCAATACTGTCTACTCGCGTTAGAGCAGCGACAAGAGCTTAGAAGAAAGTAAACTTGTGCAGACCTCCGATGTGGTAGGGGGTCGATGTGTGTGCGGGGTGAATAGGGTAGACGCTGGTCGTGCGGGATAGGGGGGGAAGAAGAGAGGTGTCTGGGCGCGGGGAGGAGAGCCGGGGGGTTGTGGCAAAGGAGTGATATACTACTGCGTCAATCAACTCATCGAGTCTGATTCGACTTAGAGAGGACGGCTGTTGGTGGTGATGTGGCGCCTGTGTGGGGGATGGGAGTGTCGCAGTGACAGACGCACCCGTGTTCCTGCTCACCCAGATGACTACCGTCACACAACAATGCATCGTTGGTTACGTTTAACTGAGAAACATCAGGAGAGATCAGTTACTGATGTTAGACTTTGTCTTTATCGTAAGATTCTAATTTCTAGAGTTAGAGACGGTAGTGATGATCTTGCTGCATTGTTCTCGGGGTTGAGGATGTGATCTGGTGTCTCACTTAAATTTACCATTATGTATCGCTTTCAGATCTTATACCGTTGTGATGCTTCGCTTTTGGCTATACTCAGAAGGAACAAGCGGATGGTATTCCTTGGTTGCGACTCAAAAGAGGAATGGATGGAGATGTGCGCTGTTGTTACTGAGCTCCGGCCTCCTCTCTCAATACCTGCGTATAGGGGGCATATAAGTTTGGTGAGGTTGGGTGGGCCAGATGAGGACCCTGCGCACTGATCAATACTTTGACGGATGGATGATGGTCATTTTAGCTGATTTGAGAATAGATGTATCACCGGTCTTAATGGGGTTGAAGCTCTCGGTCTCGTGGTGAGCTTCACGCGGTTGTTAGTCCGCTCCTAGATATGTCGCTATGGCTGGAGGTTTTCATCCGCTTCTTCCACGCTAGTCTACAAGGTGTTATTTGATACACGGAAATTTATTTTCCATCACACTTCCAGTCGTACCTACTCTGTTGTGTTATCTATGAAGAGAGAGCTGGAAGTTTTGCAGACTCAGATGTATTAGTGTGTGCGGGCTCTCTGGAGCTCCTCTTATATATTCGGCCCACGAACATATTGAGAGAGGGTAGTAATTTCGCTCATTGAATGAGTCTACCATGGGTGAGTGCTTTGTGGAGACCTCCAAGGTTCCATTGCCAAGTTTCAGCGCGCAATTGCAGATTGTTTTATACTGTAAAAATTTGTTTCGCTTCCTCTATCGTGAATGGGCCAGGCCGCCAAGACAGCGGAAACTTATGCAAGGAAAGTTGTGGCCCTATCAGGGGATGGTACGTATGACAGTCTGGTAAAGACATGTTAATACTGAGCTATTAGTTCGGAGAGAACAGGGAAGGGAGAGACGCGGGCGAGCGCATTTTTACTCGCGCACCGGTTACATATTAGAACAGTTGGTGGACGGCTCCTGAGAATTTCAGTACCGAAGTCGTTAGAGTTAACACCACGGAGAGACGGGGCTGGAGAGCCACACGTATGTTTCATCTAGTCGAGATAATAGCGTTTGATAGCGAAGTTGTAGCGTAAGACGAGTAAAGAGCGGAATGAAGGAGCTACTAGTATATGTCTTTGTAGGGGGGATGATTCAGGCTGCTTATGCAGGCGAATCAGTGTATTGCAGACCGGACAGCAATAGGAACGATTTGCATCGGAGACACACGGCAGAAGAGCTTGTTGACCCATGGTAGTGATTCATTGGCAGTGGAAGCGGGGGGACAATCGGGGAGGGGGGCTCAAGCCGGGACGATACACTTTTAGGTGACAATCACAAATTTGCACGATGGACTTAGTGGCATATTGGTGGCTTTTGATGACAGGCCTAGTGCGCTCGGGGGAGGCGCACGAATTGATCAGGAATTATGGGGTCAGTAGCACATGGACGCTTCCTAAAAATGCCATTTGCCGTTGCTTTCGAAAAACTAATGCAGTGTGACGTTTTTGTCTTGACTAACCGCTTGCAGGTGCGCGAGAGGTCAGCGATGGAACCCAAGCACGTGGAAAAGGCAAGAGGGACGTTATAGTTGCGGGGCGAAGGTGGGGCGAAATAGGATGTGTTGCTGTCTGCAGGGCTTGGTACGGTGACGTGGAATGGCTGATGCGTTTTCAAGGCTCGTGCGGGTGCGTAGCTGTGTTTGAGAGGTGCCTATGCCAGAGCTTGTGCCACGCGCATACACTTGGTTGGAGTGCATTCATGCGATTTGTACCACATGGCAACACATCTCTCACTTGACTCGAAGTCGACTGCAGATAAGAAAAGTTCAAGCCTACATAAAACTGTTACACTTTTGCTCTGAATGATTGCTTATAGATCTTACTGTTACCAGCACGGTTTGTAGAATCGCAAAGTCGGCTTTCGTACGATGTCGCAGGAACGCTGTGATCTTCTAGATGCATCTCCGCCTGATAGTCCCCTAAAACGGTTGTTGCTAGATTATCAAAACTAGCAAGCGCAATCGTTTTTTCGTATGCCAGAAAAAAGCGCATATGGGAATTTAGAGAAAGAAAAAAAAAGTTTGGTTGTTTTGACAGAGTGCGATGGTGGGTAAATGCCCGCGCTTAAGGGCCCTGCGCAATGATTATTTTTCGGGACTTAGGTCCTATTAAGATATGTACTGGTATGGAGGCTCGCTGATGAATCTAGTTTTTCAGTTTACAGATGGGTATAAGTATTTTTTCGGAGAGGGAATTTTGTGGTCAGGGTGGACTGATTAGGATGTAGATGTGCTCTATATATAGCTATTTTGTATTGTTTCATTGCCTTAATAAATACTTAGGAGGAAGGGATACTTGTTAGGGGCATGGACGTAAGCTGTGTGCATGGGAGAGAACTAGGCCTCGAAAGAAAGTGAGACAACAGCAGTATCTGTTAGAAGGGTTGATTGAAGAGAGGGGGACGGGGTGGTGCCCCGACTGTTCGGGGGCAACAGGGGGGAAGACACAGGGGGGGAACTTTTTTTGTAGGAATGTCTCTGTCTAGGGGGTAAACCTTGACCCTAGTTGTCTAGATATGTCTATAGTGTCTATCTCTAAGACCGTCTTTACTGGGGGGTCTGAGGGGGGGCTCGGGGAGTATAGTGAGAGCGAAGCACAGAAGGAGAAGGAAAAACTGGTTACCACATAACATGATGAGGGGAACCTGTATTTTGAAGGCTCTTAAACAGGGGGGGGACTTACCTGGAAGATTATATGTATGAGAGGAACGTCGAAAGGGGTGTCAATGTTAGTGGGGGTACTGGTGTCGTCAGCTCGAGATCAGTTCTGTTGTGGCACGATTCCTCTATGAAAGGACAGCGATCTTCATAGACGGGGATCCGACTTATGTTGAGTCATTAAGTAGTCGAATGTTCTAATGTTTCACGAGTTTTTCATTTGACGTGTCACATGGTTGAGTTTGGATGCCTCAGGTGTATTTGGGCTGGGTTTGGATACTGGTGGAGGAAATGCGGGGGGGGGGGGAGAAGGACGGGGGGGGGGGGTTAGTTGGTGGGGTGGCCTGTGGTGTGGGGTCTTGTTCCTGTGTTGGTGTGTTTTTTCTCATGTCTATTTAGCCTTTCTTCTGTATGCTTTGTCCGGATATCGAGAATACATTTGATGTGCGATCGAATTTTTATAGTATAGTGCACAAGAATGGTTTTGATGTTATTATAATCTTTTTTGTATACATTGATAAATATGAATAAGCATTAGATGTGCGCTTGCGCCAGTAATATGGTGGTGGTATGAAAGGATGTATGACGAGTTTGGCACATGAGTGAGAGTAGTGGATTGAAGATGGAGAGTCGTGAAGGAAGAGCTGAGTATCTTGAGGTTTTAAGTTGCTATTTTAATGCTATCGGAGAGAGAGCTGAGGAGAGGTCGTTCGTTTCCCCAACAAGATTAGGCCTACAATAAATGCATGCAAGTCCTCTTGTCGTGCACAATTACTCAAATTCTTGCTACTTCTTCCCCGTCCTTTTCACTTCTGTCACTAGTTCTCTTCCCCGTGTGTTCTTTCAGTTTACCTCTACCTATCACACATAGTGGATTTCAGACCAAGGGTTTCCTTGTAATGATATCAACAGGTTTCTTCAATGCGAGTCCTTTGCAACCACAGCTATTTCTTCCCATCTGTTTTTCCATTGACACTTGTCTGGTTTTTCTTTTTCATCATGTCCACAGTGGTGTTCTTGTCGCACATTTCAATCTCTATTATTCTTCGGTAGCACCCAATCTACGAAAGTCTCTATCTTCAAGAGTTGTTTGATTTGTTTGTTTATTTGTTAGTTTTATTTATTTCCCTATCTGTCAGAGTCACACACACAACCTTATTAAATTGCCATTTGACTTTAAGATTCTGATTTTTGTGTTGGACTTGATTTCTTGTAATCTCTATTTTTTTAATGCATTGAAAGTTCGTCTTCCTTTTTGTATTTGTATTTTAACTCTTTGACTCCGGAACAACGCTCAAAGCGTTGGTCAGATTTGACACCCGTGCCAAAACAACTCTCTGAGCGTTGTTTTTAGTCTATCACGAATTAAAATTACGGTACAGGGTGGAAGATAATTGCGGAGTCAAAGAGTTAATATCACTCTCTGTCCCTCCAACTTTGTCCACATTGCTGCCAATATATATGTAATATTCTAAGTGTTGTCGGGGTCGTTTCTTCTTGTTATCGTTTCCTGCATTTATTCTCATTATCTGTATCCTTCCCCTTTGTAGTTTCAGACCAGTTTGTGCTATGACCTCTCATAAAGCCTTTTCATTTTGTCTTGAATCTGGTAACGCTTCTGGGACAAAAGAGCCAGGTGATATGCAACCTCTAGGTCGTCAGGCTGTTTTATCCGAGTTCACGGAGTCCCATTTAACTTTGTTGATATCGATGTTTTAATAACTCAATTTATAGTCACTAAGAAGAGAAATAGGGGCAAGAGGCATCCCTGTTACACTCCACATCGTATTTCAAACGTTTCTGTGTGTTGTCTTTCATGAATTTTTTTTTGCAGGTCATGTATTCATATGTATTCTTTATTAAGTAATGGCTTTTCCGTGGGATTATAATGCCTCCTCATTTTCAAAATGATTCTCTGTCTACACTGTCAAGTACCGTTTCATGGCCCAAATATATTCAAAGATGTGTGCAGGAGAGACATGAGGGCGCTGGACATTAATCCGGCAACCTGAGAGGATAAAGCTGCCGATCGCACCAAACGGCGATGCTCTCTACGACGCCGCCTCAGATTGGGAGAAAAGAAGCTCACACAACAAGCAGAAAAGAGGAGAAAACGTCGAAAGGAACACCAGGAAAATAAGCAGCTGAGTGCTGTCACCTCTGGGGTGCAATTCCCATAGTCATTTAAGACTGAAAAGGCTATTATTAATATTATATAAAGAAGTAGGTTCAGTCCCAAACTTTGTTCAACTTATATTGCAATGTGGCTGGATCTGTGTTGCATTATATATATTAATATTATCAAAATAAGTTTATAAATAATTTCAGCTTCTTGGTAGCAAGTTGTGAGATGTTCCAAATTAACATCATCATCATCAGTTGCCATCTCCACAACGAAGGTTGGCTGTAATGGATCTCCAACGTCTTCTGTCTCTTGTCTTGGTGGTGCACTCTGATAGACTCTTTCCTGTCCATCTCTTGATGTTATCTTCCCACTTATAGCGCTGTCTTCCCCTTGCACGTTTGCCTTCAACTTTCCCTTCTGTTATGGTCTTCTGCAAGGTGTTATGCCTTTTTATGTGACCAAAGTATTTTAGCTGCCGAACTTTGATCTCCCTCATTAGTTCTCTTTTCATACCTAGATTTTCTAGGACCTCCTTATTTGTTTTCATCTCTTTCCATGAGATACGCCCCATTCTTCTATATATCCACATTTCAAGAGCCTCAATTCTTTCTTCCAAATGCTTATTCATCGTCCATGTTTCCACACCATACAGAAATGCAGAGTATATATAACACTTTATGATTCTCAGTTTTAATTTGTGAGATAACTGTTTTGATGTCAGTATATGTTTCATGTTGTTGAATGTAGCTTTGGCCATTCCTATTCTCTTCTTGATTTCTGTTTCACATCTGCCATCTTCTGTTATTATATGACCAAGATATACGTAGCTCTTGACTTATTCCAGGATTTTAACCCAAATTAACACACAAAGTATAAGAAGTTCATAATTAAAGGAAACAAGAAACTGCACAGAACGAAGAAGTCGCATGTGAGAATACGTTAATCGAGAAGACATCTTGATTTTATTAGCCGCCATTGGGCAATTTGGAGGAGTGGAGCCGTGATAATAAATATGACCTTTTGAATGTTAGACAGTGAAGTCCGATTTAATCTTAGATCGTGACGTACGTTTGATTGTTAGACAGTGAAGTCCGACTGGTTCTTAGACAGTGACGAACGTTTGATTGTTAGACAGTGAAGTCCGACTGGTTCTTAGACAGTGACGTACGTTTGATTGTTAGACAGTGAAGTCCGACTGGTTATTAGACAGTGACGTATGTTTGATTGTTAGACAGTGAAGTCTGACTGGTTCTTAGACAGTGACATTGTTTTTATTGTTGGAATGTGACGTTGTGATGTACGTTTAGCTATTAGACCGCAACGTTGGTTTTTTTTTTTTAAATGGGCGCAACAACTTAATAGTGTTTAAGATTAAAAAACGTTGCAAACGTTTAAAATAAAATATTAATTCAATCAGCAGCTGTTATCTCCTTTGGATACTTGCACATCTTTTGGGTGTTCAGCAATTCAAATACACAGACTATATACGTGTTACGTACATTTATTACCTAAGGGGGTAGTCGTCGGTCCTACCATATGTACGCACCAGTCTTGAGATAGTTATATTATTTGTGCGTTCGATTGATTCACGCACTGACGTGCACAATGCTGTGTGAGTTGCTTTGGACGCACGTGTAACCTAGTTGAGTAGTTTGTGACGTCAGGTTTTGAAGTGGAAACATGGAACTGGCTTGTGTCCATGATTGTAATTTTATATTGTGTATCCAATGGCATGTTGAAGGAAGCCATTTATTATTGTGATTTGTATTGGTCTTCAGGTCGAAGCCAATCGCAGTTATGTCACGTAAGTTATCGCCCACTTCTTATTTTAATGCTGCATAAAAAGGCCGCTCTACTACTAATCTAGCGGGAATTTTATCATTCCTAGAATGGATCTACAGAGTCGCTTGCCTTTAAGATTTGGATCGTAGACGGAGAATTCCTACGAGTAGGAGAAGTTATATTGTTTATCTTATGCACATGTTTTAAATGCCGTACATGCTTCAATGCCAAAGTCGTGGCACGGATGTAAAGAGAGGTTAGCCAACTGAAAGCCTTTAACTGATAGGATTATCGTATATGACTTTGTGTGAAAATTATATGATGTACAACGCTATGTAGGATGAACGTCTGGGAATTTTAACAAATGTAATATGGAAGATTTCATCCCAGAGTATGAATACGTTACCATGATAGACGTCCTTGAAAGAAGGTCAACGGTCGTGACTGAGAAGGATATTATACGGTAACAGTTTTGTAATCCTTAGTCTATGGACAGAGGTCTTTACTAGAAGAGAATCTTCAGGAACTTTAGCAGCAATAATTAATATGTTGTCGTGTGATCTTTGCGCCTGTGACGATGTCCGTCTTGTCCACTTCGTGTCCTGGTGAATAAAATCTATGTAAAGTTACCAACGACTTGTGTGCTGCCAATACTTGACCAGTTCACCCAATTCAAGATACTTGTTGGTTTTCGTTTGAAAAACATTGTTGACATTTATTCCGTTGTAACCATTCGCGTTTCAATTCATCACTATGAAAACGACACCAACAATAACTGGTTGGCCAGTGCGGTCTGGAAGTGATTTCAAAGGAACGTACCCATCCAATTGATCGTTTGAAAAGAAGAATGTTTACTTTCAAGGCGACATCATCTCAATTTGGATCCTAGCGGAATATGAATCAAAATCAACTCAAATGCTCAAGGTCTTCAATCAACCTCCACGTCAAGTTTCACAGTGACTGATTACTTGGAGATCATCTCTTCATCATTATTACGTGCGAGCTAGTTTGATATACGCAGAGCGAAGTATTGCATCCTCTAACGTACATACACGGGGACAAGGCACTTTGATTTTTACCTGCACGCAAGCTAAGTATAACTTGTATCCGTTATACACTTTATTACTATTAGCTGTGCCTTATTTGATTATGTCCACTTATATATTTTCTGTGTTATGTGTTATATGTTGTGTATTCTTCGCGGGAGGTTGGGAGGTAGATCTGACGAACGAGATTCATCTCGAAGTCAATTCGGGCTCTTCGTCAGACGTTCTGTAGGACATTATTTTGCAGACTTCCCGCAGTGGAATGTTCCTACGCGTGAGCGTAGAAGGATTCTAGGTCCACTGTGTCTGGTGGTCTGTGACACCTGTCTGTTTTAGCTGTAGTGTCACGTTTAATTGTTGTTTTTGGTAGCTATTTTTACTTGTGCCTTAGTTTTATGATGAATTTTGTTTGTATTTCGCGTCCATCTCACCTTTCCTGTCGTTTAGTTTTTTACAAAACCTATGTTTTTTACACTGTGTTGTCCATTGTCTTGTGCATTATTTAATCGCAGTTATCATCGTAATTCTTTACGACATTCCATTTTAGTTTCTCATTTTATTTTAATTGGATTTCTGCGAACGTCTTCGTTTGTTTTGAATATCTTGTCGTGTCATTATTGTGCTGTTGTCTGTCACATTACTGCTTTCACACCATTACATGTTATAAATTACATTATTAATTATTAATATTATTGCCTATTATATAAATTGATTTTACCGTTCTAGAACAGGAACGAAGAACACTAGTTGTAGTAACACTTTTAAGTAGTATTATTACATAATAATATTGAAATGGCTACCTTAGACTATTTTATTAAGCAAGCAAAAGCTCTTCAGATGGCTCCTGATGAAGCTAAAGCATTTGCACTGTCAGAATATAAGAAAGCTCAAGAAATAGAAGCTGATCAGAGAAGATTGGAAACTTTACGTTTGGAAAATTTGAAATTTGAGGCAGATCAAAAACGGATTGTGGCTGAGGAACAAGAGAAGAAGATGAAATTTGAGGCAGATCAAAAACGGATTGAGGCTGAGGAACAAGAGAAGAAGATGAAATTTGAGGCAGATCAAAAAAGGATTGTAGCTGAGGAGAATGAGAAAAAAATGAGATTAACTGCTGAGGAAGATGAGAAAAAATGAGATTAGCCGCTGAATTAGAAGAGAAACGATTTCTGCGAGAGGCAGAACAGAAACAAAAAGAAATGGAAGTTAAAGAAAAGGAAATGCAAAATAAACAAAGGGAAATGGAAGAGAGAAGATTGATAGCGGAACAAAATGTAAAACGACTTCAGCTTGAGATGGAAGAGAATGAAAAAAAACGACAGCATGAACTGAAATTAGCAGAGTCAGAATATGAGAGACTTAGGTTAACTCAGGAATCTAATTCTCAGAGAACTTTTGAAAGCCACACTTCATCCAGACAGGATCATTTTAAGGAGATTAACCTTAAATTGCCAAAATTTAATCCCCCGTCTGATGACGTAATATTCTTCCTGGATAGGTTTGAGGCCACTTGTGGGTCTTATAACGTGGATAAAGCTCTATACTGTACATATTTATCCAGATTACTTACAGGAGATGCATTAGCAGTTTATCATACCACCAGCATTGGTGAGAAAAATGACTACAATGCTCTTAGAGCAGCACTTCTGCAAAAATTCCAAATGACAGAAAACGAATATCGTTTGAGATTTCACACATTACTACCTCAATCTGCCAGAAATTTTAGTGATTTTCTGTCACAGATACGACTAACATTAGAAAGATGGATCGAATTATCCAAAATTGAAAAGTCGTATGAAGGTCTCTTTGATTTACTGATGCGCGATAAGGTACTTTCGTCGGTAAACCCTACATTTCTCGCATTTTTACACGAACGGAAACCTTTATCTATGAAAAATTTAGAAGAACATGCAAAAAATTTTTGCACTGCTCACCCAAACATGGATCTAAGTAACGCGCAGATTAAGAGTGAATTGCCTGTTGCTTTTGCAGCACAACAAAACAATTTTTCACGCAATCTTTCTTTTAGTGCTGATAGGTATGTCAATAAGGGAAATAATCATAATTTCAACAATGATAACTTTTACAAAGGGAAGCAATTTCAACAATCTGCTCCATTTAATGTTTCTTGGAACCAAACTCACAGATCGCGAGATTTTGGTAACAATTATTTTAAAAAATAATCAAGGACATTATAATAAACAAAACTGGAGATCAAGGTCTCAGGGTCCGCAAAACAGACAATTTTTTGGAAATAAACCATTTAACCAACATCATAACGATCATTCTACAAATTATCGGACTAATCCAAATTTTAACTCTAGCAGAAACGACAATTATGTCAATTTTAATGACAAAAATCACAATCGATCGCGCCGACGAGATAGATCGTCGAATAATACAGGTAGACATTCTAATGTTGCTTTTAATGATACACAGGCTAACATTGAACAGGGTAGAGTAGCTGAAACTCACAATGCTATGTCTTGTTCTCTAGATTGTTCCCAGGTGAAAGACTGTCCAGAATGCTCGACTCTTTTCCAGCCTAAGGCGATCACGACGCTGCGTTGCGGACATACCTTGCCTAGCCTGCCTGCAGTCTGTACAGCCACTGCTGCGTCAGTACACCAGGGACAGGGCTCTCTTAAGTTTCACAAGGGATTTGTCAATAATATTTCATGCTCTCTCCTATTTGACTCAGGTTGTACAACAATCGGTGTCCGGACTTCGCTGATCAACCCAAGTTGTGCCACGGGCCGGGTTGTCAAATGTGTAACATTTGGTGGCACAATTGAAACATTTCCCACTGCTATTATTGATCTTCATACTCCTTTCTTTACAGGAAAGATCCAAGCATGTCTTCTGCCTAACCCAATTTGTGATGTAATACTGGGTCGCATACATGGTATTAAAGAGTGTACACCTCAGCAAATAGCTGAATGGGAAGAGCGACATATTCAAACTGCAAATGCAGTAGTGACTAGAGCGCAAGCTACTAATATGTCGCATGATACACCTATTGAACCTACTGTTCATACCACTGGTAATGATGATGCTCCTATTTCACGGGAGTTGTTTGCAACATTGCAAAAGAATGATAATTCATTAAAAAAATTCTTTCAGTATGTTAACAAAAAGAATACAAGCAACAAACTTGCAAAATCTAGACATGACTTTATACTTAAAAATGGGATTTTGGTTAGAGTAATACGGGAAAAGGATTTATCCTTATGTTCTCAGATTCTTGTCCCATCCTGTATGAGATCTCGTATATTACGACATGCTCATGACTCGCAATGTGCGGGCCATATGGGTTTTTTTCGCGTACCAAATCCAGAGTGCTTTCGGCATTCTACTGGCCAGGCGTCCATAGAGATGTTACTCTCTATTGTCGGTCCTGTTTGATATGTCAAGAAGTTAAGGTACGGGGTCCATTTCATGCGGCTCCTATTCAAGCTGCGGACATCCCGATTAGACCATTTGATAAAATGGCCATTGACATTATTGGTCCAATACTTCCATCTGCTAGAGGGCATACGCATATCCTTACGTGCATTGATATGTGCACTCGTTGGCCTGAGGCCATCCCTCTAAAGAACACTTCATCTGCCAGTGTAGCAGAGGCATTGATGTTAATCTTCTCACGCATTGGTTTTCCACGGAAAATCTTGTCGGATCATGGGGTTCAGTTCATTTCTGAATCCATGTCTCAAGTTATGAAGACATTAGGTATAGACAGATCTCTTAGTTCTATTTATCATCCGATGTCAAATGGGTTAATTGAGCGTCTCAATAGGACACTCAAGCAGTTGTTGGGTAAGATGACTCAAGACCATCCCCAAGACTGGGATCGGGTCCTACCCGCTTGTCTCTTTGCGTATCGCGAGGTACAAAATCAAGCAACGGGGTTTTCTCCGTTCCAGCTTGTTTTTGGCATGCAACCACGCGGTCCGATGTCGTTAATCCACGACTTATTGGTGGATGAGAATATTGAAGAGGAAACTCAATCCTCTTATGAGTATGTGATCTCTCTTAGAAAGAAAATCATAGATGCTTGTAGACTAGCTACTGCATCATCCGAACATGCCAAAGAAAAAGCTCGTCTATCTGCAAACAAATATAGACGTCTTCGCCAGCTCATACCTGGTGATGAAGCTTTTGTATTACTCCCTGCGCATAACAATCGTCTTTTAATTACCTGGAGAGGTCCTTTCAGGATCATCTCAAGAATATCCGATGTCGACTACATCGTTGATGTTAATGGCAAACATAAAACCTTCCACATTAACATGTTGAAGGAATATTACTCACGTCCTGATTACTTACAGTCAGTGTTTCATGCAACTGACGATCCTACACCACCTATTCAACACTATTCTAGTTTGTCAGTCATCCAAGAAGAGGAATCTTCTTTCGATGATGTACAACTACCAATACCAGTTGTACCACTCCATTCCACTGAGAAATGGAATGATGTTACTATCTCATCTACTCTTACTGATGATCAACGTCAGCAAGTCTCTACAATTCTACACACGTATGAGGATGTCCTCACTGACATCCCAGGTCATACGTCAGTCATCCAACATGACATTATTCTGACTGACGATACACCGATTCGAGTTCGCCCATATCCTATTCCTTTACACTTTCGTGATAAGGTTGATAAGGAATTAGATGATATGCTCCAATTAAATATAATTGAACCATCTTCATCACCATATTCTTCTTCTATGGTAATCATTAGGAAGAAAGACAACAATATACGTCTTTGCGTAGATTACAGGAAGTTAAACAAAGTTACAAAATTCGATGCGGAACCATTACCTCTTTTAGATGACTTATTGGAGAGATTATCTCATGCTACATTCTTTTCGAAATTTGACCTTTCAAAGGGTTATTGGCAAGTGCCACTCACTACGAAAGCAAAGCCATTCACCGCTTTCTCGACACCACGGGGTCTTTTTCAATGGAATTTTATGCCTTTCGGGTTAATGAACGCGCCAGCTACCTTTGTACGCATGATGCGCCGCATATTGTCTCATCGTCCCGATGTCATTACTTATATAGATGACATCTGTCTTTTTAGTGACTCTTGGGATGAACATATTCAGGGTTTAAAATCTTTACTTTCTACCTTACAGGATTATAACTTAACAGCGAAACCTTCAAAGGCTTTTGTCGGTTTTCATGACATCTCATTTCTTGGTCACCGTATAGGTCGCGGTTTAATGTATACAGAAGACAGTAACGTCTCTAAAATTTTAAACATCTCAGCACCTAAGACAAAAAAAACAAGTGAGGTCACTCTTAGGACTAATACAGTTCTATTCTAAATTCATCCCTCATTTGTCTACTATAACTGCACCTCTTTCGTCTTTACTGAAGAAGGGCATACCTAATGTAATAAAGTGGTCGCAGGATCACCAAACGGCGTTAGACTATATAAAACAAATTTTTTCAAATAAGCCTTTTTTAAAGTTGCCTAACAAAGATCTCACCTTTGTTCTTCGCAGTGATGCTTCTTCCTACGCTATTGCGGCAGTTTTGATGCAGGAATACGGAGGCACCTTATTTCCTGTTATGTACGTATCCAGAAAGCTTACAACGAGCGAGATAAATTACTCCGTTCTAGACAAAGAGCTCCTTGCTCTTGTCTGGGCAATCACAAAACTGGATCGTTATCTCCTCGGATCACACTTTGTGGTGGAGTCTGACCAGAAAGCTCTTACCGCATTGAATACAGGGAACGTTAAGTCATCAAAGTCAGCGCGTTACGCTATAGCTCTTCAACCGTTCCATTTTGAGATACGAGCTATTCCTGGAGTGCAGAATGTATTTGCAGACTGTCTTTCAAGATGCCCTAGTGAACTTGGTGAAACTAAACTACTTTTAGATGGAGAAACGTCCTCACCGAAACATGAATAATTTTGTACAGTGTCATTAATTGTACATCTGTGAAGACTATGTATAGTTTTGCAGTATTCGTATAAATATAACTTTCAGAACATACTTACATATGGATTATAACATTATTTCTTGTGAAGTAACGTTTTATTAGAACGGGAACAGTGATATTAAAGTAACATTTTTTTTAGTATGGAAACATTGGAAAAAAAGCAACAAATAGACATTCCTTAGTGTTATGGAACATATTACACTACATATCGTGTTCGTAAACTTATTTCGTGCATGGAACATTAGGAACATATTCTTGTTGACTCTAAATAGTTCTGAACGAATATTCACAATGACTGAAATTAGAATTACTTAGAATAAATTACTAGTTATTTATTTATGTGTAATTAAGTACTAGAATTAGATTAATTCAATTTAATCGATTTAATTGATTATGAATCACACATCTACTAACTTTATTAGTGTCTCGCAATACGTGTATTCACGTATTCCACTACATGATATTTTACTTTTAGATAACTAGTCAAACTTACTAGTGCTAGATAACAGTAGGTGCGTTGCTTCTTAAAGTGTTTAATTTTGCATTGCTTCATTTTTGCACATTGTATTTCAAAATTTTCTGTTTCACTGATTCTTTTATCATTGATTATCATCAGTGTTGCTGTTCATTTTCATTTTTGAAATCATATGTTTCGATTTTCTTTTGAAAAACTTAGTTGAATTTTATTATCATCTTTTTTGTTGATTTTTCATTTTCATTTTCATTTTCAACTTCTTTTTACTTCGAATATTACCACATCGTTCCAAAGTAGGTCGATGGTGGATGTGTGCTTTAATGCATACTATCATTTAGTTATATTGATTTATTTTAGATTTTCTCTTCTTAATATGATAATTTTATGCATGTCATAAATCTTGTTGTAGTTTTGACTCACCTCTCTCGAGTAATTAGTTCAAAAAAAATTAATAGAATTAATTTTTTTAAGGGGAGGTAATAAGGGAGCTGTTACGTACATTTATTACCTAAGGGGGTAGTCGTCGGTCCTACCATATGTACGCACCAGTCTTGAGATAGTTATATTATTTGTGCGTTCGATTGATTCACGCACTGACGTGCACAATGCTGTGTGAGTTGCTTTGGACGCACGTGTAACCTAGTTGAGTAGTTTGTGACGTCAGGTTTTGAAGTGGAAACATGGAACTGGCTTGTGTCCATGATTGTAATTTTATATTGTGTATCCAATGGCATGTTGAAGGAAGCCATTTATTATTGTGATTTGTATTGGTCTTCAGGTCGAAGCCAATCGCAGTTATGTCACGTAAGTTATCGCCCACTTCTTATTTTAATGCTGCATAAAAAGGCCGCTCTACTACTAATCTAGCGGGAATTTTATCATTCCTAGAATGGATCTACAGAGTCGCTTGCCTTTAAGATTTGGATCGTAGACGGAGAATTCCTACGAGTAGGAGAAGTTATATTGTTTATCTTATGCACATGTTTTAAATGCCGTACATGCTTCAATGCCAAAGTCGTGGCACGGATGTAAAGAGAGGTTAGCCAACTGAAAGCCTTTAACTGATAGGATTATCGTATATGACTTTGTGTGAAAATTATATGATGTACAACGCTATGTAGGATGAACGTCTGGGGAATTTTAACAAATGTAATATGGAAGATTTCATCCCAGAGTATGAATACGTTACCATGATAGACGTCCTTGAAAGAAGGTCAACGGTCGTGACTGAGAAGGATATTATACGGTAACAGTTTTGTAATCCTTAGTCTATGGACAGAGGTCTTTACTAGAAGAGAATCTTCAGGAACTTTAGCAGCAATAATTAATATGTTGTCGTGTGATCTTTGCGCCTGTGACGATGTCCGTCTTGTCCACTTCGTGTCCTGGTGAATAAAATCTATGTAAAGTTACCAACGACTTGTGTGCTGCCAATACTTGACCAGTTCACCCAATTCAAGATACTTGTTGGTTTTCGTTTGAAAAACATTGTTGACATTTATTCCGTTGTAACCATTCGCGTTTCAATTCATCACTATGAAAACGACACCAACAATACGTTTGTTAACAGACAGGTTTTCCCCTGGATTGTTTTCAAGATCTGCCTTTATTATTATTATTATTTTTTTTTTTATTTTTTTATTTATTAAGTCTTACGTATTCCATTTATCTCTTTCAATACAGGCTCTAACAATAATTGTAATGCGATAATTATACTTCGATTTAAGCAAACATTTCTGACCACGTAAATTCCATTATCGGCAGACGACAGGTCTTTTAGCACCAGTTACATGCTGCTTGCGCGCTCGGCAGCTCGTATATAGTAATAGTATACACGGCCAACTAGCCTATGTTAATGCCATCACGTCTAAGAGCTTGATTAGATAAAGACCTAATCCCAGGGGGTATTTAATAAAGCGAAATACCTTGTAGTTCCTGTAAAATTCTACAAAAGAGTGTCTGCAAGCGTGTTTGACTTTTACCAGACAGTCGTGACTTATCTACGCGGGGCGACATAACTTCCAGTTATCCACGGGCTTGTGTATTTATGTCTGTTTGTTAAGTCAGATAACGATTTAGCGTGCCGAATTCTTAGTAAAATTAAATTGCTGTTATTTGATCAAGTGCTCCTGTCATGACCGTGTGTATGGACAGGAGATTTTTTGCGATAGTGACCAGTTGCTGTATTGATCTCACTACTGATAATGAAGTCAGTGGAGATTCAGCAGCAAGAAATGTTAATAAGGTCAAGGTAGGCCTATAGTAGATACTGCCGTAGGGGAGTGAAGTGTTAGAGGCTTCCCAATACTAGGTCAATGAGGTGAAGTGACCAGTTACTTTCCTTGCTGCCTTTGACTTCCCTAAATCAAGAGCAGAATCAGATATCTATTTACAGCTGGGTCGACTTGAGAGTATAATCTCGTAACCCGGTAATTTTTTTCCGCTTGAGATAAGTGCTCTAACCACCAAGCCAATCGGACACTCAAGAATTATAATTGATTCTTCAATATTCAACACGAGTGAGTATTTTATTGTGACAGTGCCATAGTCATCTCGCCTGTTTTTCCACCGCCATTTTGTCGTTATGTGGCAGCCATCTTTGTTTACATCTAAAAATAGCTACCTTAGTTGTGCCGATACGGATAGCAGCCAATCAGAGAAGAGAATCGTCCAGGCTAGCGTGGCAGTTGAAAATTCTTTATTCATTCTGGTCGCCGTCGCAGAGAGAGAACAAGCTTTGAGAGTTGAAGTCTAGTTCAAGAACATGCCTAGGACTTGTAAGTAGATATAGTATTATTCTCCAACATTCTAAAGTCTTTACAGTGTTAGAAAGGATATAGGATATTAGGTTTACCATCTTTGTGCCGTAGTATTTTAAGTAAGTACAAGTATATATTTAATTATGTGGTGTTTATTTCGCGTCCGTTTGATATTATCCAAATCTATTCGAAAATAGCGTGGGACCATGTTCAGGAAATATTACACGTGGCCGGTACTAGAACTGGCATATTCAGTTATCACATTTGTGTAAATGAAATTTAATGCTAACTCCGCCTATGCCGGTCCCAAGCCCGGATGAAAAAGGAGGAGGGCGGTCTGCATGGAGGCCGTAAGGAGGCAGCCCCTCCACCATGCAAAGGCACAACAGGCCAATCACCTGTTTGCTTTAAATCATGATTACGCGAACTACAAGAGAGAAAACCGGACTGATTCTAAAGGCGACGAACTGGAACGGACTACGACTTATGGAACTTGGAACACAAGAAGTATAAATGGGAAGGAAGAGGAGCTGGTGGAAGAGATGAGGAAAGCAAAACTAGAAATCCTGGCTATAACGGAAACGAAGAAAAAAGGACAAGGAGTCATGGATCTCGATGGCAACACGTTGCTCTACAGTGGTGTACCCATATCTGAAAGAGCTAAAGGGGGCGTGGGTTGCATTGTGGCCCAAAATCAAAAAGATAGTATCAAGTGATGGAACTTTGTCTCGGAGCGCATTATGGTTGTAAAACTAAAAGAAGGAGAAACCATAGTCAACCTGGTCATAGTGTATGGGCCAAATGAGGATGAGAGAGCAGAGGTCAAGAAGGAATTCTTCGAGCTGCTTCAAAGGACAGTGGATGACTGCCTAGATGAAGTTATTATGCTCGGAGATTTTAATGCCAGAGTTGGAAATGACCATGCTAGATGGGGTGGAGTTATCGGAAGATATGGAGAAGATACTCTCAATGACAATGGAAAGCGACTCCTTAGATTCTGCAGTGAGCAGAATCTGATCATTACAAACACAAAGTTCCCCCATAAGCGCATACATGCATACACTAGATGTGAACCAACCAAGAATGAGAAGTCAGTGATCGACTATGCCATTGTTCGGAGAAGCTCATTCAGATATGTCCAAGATGCAAGAGTCTGGAGGGGGCCAGAGATTGGAAGTGATCACTACCTGCTAACAATCAAACGAACAACTGAAAGAGTTGCTCAGCCTAGGAACTGCCCAACATCACGCAAGAAACCAAGTAAACGAGCAGGAGAAATGAGCATTAGGACCTACAAGCTGAGAGAGCCAGAAATTAAGACCAGATATCAGGGGCTTATTGCTACAGCAGTGAGCAACACAGAAGAACGACCTGATGACTTGGAAACCCTCTGGAATAAATTCAAGGATATCATAAAGACAGCTGCTGCAGAAGCATGCGGTGAAGTCCGACTTG
This sequence comes from Oreohelix idahoensis, assembly GCA_024509875.1. Lineage (NCBI taxonomy): Eukaryota > Metazoa > Mollusca > Gastropoda > Stylommatophora > Oreohelicidae > Oreohelix > Oreohelix idahoensis. The sequence continues at coordinate 106,031 of JAMPIV010006332.1, forward strand.
GGAACCAGAGAAAGAGGACACCTTGGTGGACAGAGGAAGTCAAAGAGAAAATAAGAGAGAAGAAAATGGCATGGAAACAATACTTAGGAGCTAAAAACACAACAGGACAAATGGAAAAATATAGAGAATATGTGACACTCAGAACAGAAGCAAAGAACAAAGTGCTAGCAGCAAAACAGAAGTCCTGGGAAGAATTTGGAGAAAAGCTAGAAAAAGATGCACAAGAAAACCAGAAATTGTTCTATAAGACCCTAAAGAACATGAGGAAAGAAAAACAATGCCCTCTCAAATTTATAAAGGACAAGCAAGGCAAATTGCTTACTGCCCCCGAAGGAAGTAATGGAAAGATGGAAAGAATATTTCTCAGAACTCCTGGATGGTGAGCATGGTGAAGCATCAGAAATGATAACCACTAGCACAGAAGAGAAAACCAATGATGGTGAAGATGACATAAAGATGGAAGAACTGAGGGCAGCACTGGAGAAAATCAAGATGGGCAAAGCAGCAGGGCATGATGGTATAACACCAGAAATGGTTAAGTACATGGGAGCATCAGGCGACCTATTACTCTTAAAGGTCCTACAGGCAGCATGGTGCAACAAGACCATACCAAAGGATTGGGAGATTGCCATCATAACATAAATTTTCAAAAAAGGGTGACAATCGACAATGTGGAAACCATAGAGGCATATTCCTTCTCAGTGTCCCTGGTAAAATCTACTCTAGAATCCTAGAGCAGAGACTCCGACGCCTAGCTGAGCCACAATTGGATGAGGTCCAGTGCGGATTCCGAGCAAACCGAAGTACTCAAGACCTAATCTTCACACTCAGACAGCTGAGTGAAAAGGCCCTTGAGTATAAGAGTGAGATCCATCTTTGTTTCATAGATCTGGAAAAGGCGTTTGACAGGGTCCCCTGGAGCAAACTGTGGGACTGTTTGGCAAGGAAGAATATTCCAGCACCTCTGATTCATGCTATACAGAGCTTCTACAAGTCTTGCAGAAATTATGTGAGGACAGCAAACCATAAGTCAGAAGAGTTCAGGACCACCACTGGTGTAAGACAAGGTAATATCCTATCACCTTACCTCTTCATACTCCTTATGGACGATGTCATCAAGGCATGTAAGGAGAGAACAAGAAAGTATTCAGTGGGGTACTGGAAGATGAGACAGGTCTATATTTCGGAGCCGGCATTTGCTGATGATGTTGCCCTGATTGCTAAATCAGAGGCACATCTCCAATCCAACCTGCAAGTCTGGAAGGAAGAGCTGGAGAAGAGAGGGATGGTCATAAGCAGCTCTAAAACAAAATCCATGGTGATATCACGAGAAGAAAGAAAACATCAGATTACGTTGGGAGAACAGGTCCTGGATGTCACGTAGGGTTTATATTCATTTAATTTCCTACACCTTCTTCCTATTCTTTCACCCAAATTCTCTCTTTTATTATCTCTGTATTTTTTTTTTCCTGTATATTTTTCATCCATTCGTTTTGCGAATATTATTTTCATATAATTCGCAAACTTTACCTGTTTCTTTCTCAAAACTGAGAATCGCGCTAGGACGATATTACGTAGATGTCAGGGCTGCAGGGCGTCAGAAGGCGTGATAAGTCGGTTCGCTGAACATAGGACGTAGCAAATCGTCTACATTCTCACCGAGCGCGCGAGCTCCTTCTCGGCATTAGTCCCGGTGAGGTGTGATACTTTACATCTGCACCGGTCAGTATCCAGACATTTGTCTGGAAAATCCCAAACTGACACGGCGCTCACTTGGGCCATGGTCAGCTGTAGTGTGAAAAACTGCCCTGCAATGGAGTCAGGCTGTCTGGGATTTGAAACTGACACGCGTACATCGTGGTCAGTAGGTGACAGTTACGACACGCGTTAAGCGGACGTAAATGTTGGGAGTAGGGGAGATAATTTCGCTTGGCGAAATAAGTTTGGGCCCTTTGTCTGATTTTAAGATATTGGCCAAGTTTGAAACTTTAATTTCATTCTCGCTCATAGACTCCACAGTAGATAGGTCGCTCGAAAACAGAATAGCTGTTAGCGAAGATCTCAGTTTGTTTCGGCAATTTGTCGAACTTCTAGACTTCCAGAAATATTTTCAGCATTTTTATTCTTAAGTTGTGCGACTACCTGTAATTCTGTGGTTGAGGTAATTAATATGATAGATATATAGATTTTGTGAGTGTTAAAGTGTTAAATCGCTTAATTCATTTTAATCTATTTCTTTAGCGCAGAAGAGAAATAAAGTGGTAGGCTATTATATTTTCTAGGGAAGCATTCAGTGGAAAGCAGAATAAAATTAAAATTTCTAGCTTATAACGGCAATTGTAGCTATTTATAAATTTAATTTAACTGCTAATACTCAGTCGAGTGTATTTTTCTAAACTAACGTATAAACTCTAGAATCCAGCCTCATGAATGGTGACGGAATACGCACGTGTTCTTAATTTATGAGGATTGCTGATTTTTAAATATAACTTACGTCACGGGAAGTTTAAATGATAAGCAAAGCTCTCTGCTTGCAAGTTTAAATGTAAGTTTTAACCAGTACAGATTCTGTTTATTATATTATATGTGTTATTTTTCCTCCACACAGTGAAAGTTTTGGGGTGACCCTAACTTTACCAGTACCTAGTAGTAGTTTCCATACTTGTGAAGAAATAGACAGTCCTTATTTTGAACCACGTGGGTTTTTCTCAAGTAACACTGATCTGACGGTGCAAGTTAGACAGAAATACTAATATCCCTATAACGGGTTTTCAAAGACTGTAATGATAAATACTGGACCTTGGAGCCAGCACTTAATTTCTTCTAGAAACTCTATATAATTTGCTGCCTGGTGGCGTGAATATTAACAATCATTTCCCGACTAGATTATATCTTGTGGACAAATCTGTGGTGTGACTAAAGTGAATCCTATACTGAGGGAAGGCACCGACCTGACATTCATCATTTTTTAGAAACCTACGCTATTGACACTGTGCTCTGCTAACTCCCGCGCCTGGAATAATTGTTAGGTGACTTAATCAGACATTTGAACAAATTTGCATACCCAAGTAGTCGTTCCCGGAGACTCCAAGTTAAATACGTCTTTTGGAACTGGGGACTTCTTGGCAGAAGACTGCATTTTTTGAGTCTGTGTGAAAATCTAAAATCAATGTGTTCCAAGAGGCAGCAAGCAAAGTCGTGAGTACAAGTATGAGAAGCCATGGCGGAATGAATGAGTGTACGCTGGTTTGAGTGATATTTTTCACTATTTTATCTTTGACACCCGGTTGCTGTCCTAATTTTTTTCAATCTGCATAATTTGTTGCTAAGGCTAGAGTTCTTGTGTTTTTGTCTTAGGTTAAATCAGATTTTTTTCAAACTCTGTGCATATAATTACGAGATAAAACAAAGAAAAACTCTTAGACTCAAACCCTATGTATCTGTGACTCGGGCGCCATCATCTGTTCTCTTAACGGGGCCGGGCTAAACCTAGAGTTAACACTATAACGGGGCTATCATCCTTGCAACATTTCCTTGATTTTTATGACTATGTGTATATGTATTTTCCTTGATGTACTTTCTTTGATGTTGTGAGCCGATTTTTCCTGATAATAAAATCGCTCTTGAACTTAATAATCGTGTTTGGTCAGCTCGTTCTAGATAATATATATATCATTGTTATAGTTTTCCCACGTCTGTGTGTTTACCTGTCGTCACGTGTATGTGCGTGCCTGTGAGTGATAGAAATATACGTAATATGTATATTGGTGTAGTCTGTCTGACGCTGTAACAACTGTTGTAGAAGATAGGTGAGAGAGAGAAGAATTCTTTTCGCTTTCAGAGACAGCCACTATATCAAATCTATCATCTCACGTGTGTGGAAATTCTATTACCTTTCACTAACTCTCACTGAGTCTATCACCTATTCAAACCTATTCAGAAGGGACCAAACCTAGTCTTAATTCTCCTATCGGAAATCTACGACAAATGGGGACTCGTTTCCGGTCTTTGAACTTAGAATAGGAAGACGAGTACGACAAACGTGGACTCGTCTATCTGGATTTTGTACTTAAGATTCTTATTCTGTAATAGAGTAAGAGTGTGATGTCTTGTGAGTTGTGTATCTTTTTAAAAAAAATTACCCCCTAGACTAGCGATCTGTTTACGGGCGTGCTGACCACACAAACTAATAAGTTTTTTTTCCACAGCATCTTTGAATAATATACATTTTGGTTACAGGTTGATTTGTCGGGATATATGTTAACTGCTGATTGTAATACTAAATGCTGGTAAAGTGGTGAGTGTATAACATTCACTGGGTACTGAGGCAGAACGGCGTTTGAACTAAGTTAAGGAGTGTGTTTCGGACTTTTTGTCCAGATTAATTCCTCCCTTACCCGATCTGACTTCAGGGGCGAACTTATAGTGGATTTTTAAAAATTAAGGGATTATTTTTCTCTTTAATTTTTGCAATATTCTTTTGCTTTTCCACTGTAGCAACTTATTTTTCAGTTGTAATCTTAACTACCATTTATTTGGCGTAGTCGTGTTTTGCATTGAGTGCTTTATTGCCGATAATAGCAGCGATAGTTAGATTTTATTTTGGAGGAGGTATCCCAGGGTTAAGGATATCATCTTTTGAATTTTTGGGTTTTTTTTTTCTCGTAAGTGGTAGGAACCAGTGTATCCTTTTTCCTAATTTCGTTCTCCACTAGTCTCAGTCACTGACATAATATGGCCGAGAGGGCAAAGCTTAGACAATTTCTCAGGGACGAAGCGAGAGAGGAGGGACTGGAAGGAGAGGAAGCGAAAGCTTTTGTCAGAGACGAACTTGAGAGATATGACGCGGAGAGGAAAGCAGCTGAAGCTAAAGAGGAAAAAAGAAGAAGCTAGGAGGAAAGAAGAAGCAGCCGAAGCTTTACAGCAGAAGAAAATGGACGAGGAAATGGAAATTCGCAGGATGCAGCATGATGAGGAAAGAGAGAAGGAAAGACAGCACGAGAAGGAGAGGGAACAGAGACAGCACGAGTTGGCGCTTAAAACTCTTGAGTTCCAAAGTCGTGGTGCTGCCTCTACCTCCAGCAATGGAGAGTCTTCTCCTCATTCTTCCTTAACTGACCCTGCTAACACTCAATCCCTGCAACTAAATGCTATGTCTTTCACTCTTGAATCTTTTCCTTGTCCAAATGAGAAGATTGACACATGGTTAGAAAAATTTGAGAAAATTGCAACTCTGTACGGGTTAGAGAGGTCGCGTTGGAATATGAAACTTTCCCAGGCCCTAAAAGGTTCTGCTTATGATGTTTATTCTAAGCTGGAAAGTAGCCAACAAGACGACTACGATGTGTTGAAGAAAGCGTTACTGGAGCGCTTTGAAATGAACGCTCGCAAGTTTTTGCAACTGTTTCGCAACAGCCGGAAAGAGAATTCTGAAACTTTTCACCAGTTCTCATCTCGTCTTAAGGGATATCTAACAAAGTGCCTTGAGCTTTCGCAGCTCCCCTCTACCTATGAAGGTCTTGAGGAACTTGTTCTAACTGAACAAATAAAGAACACTTTGTCTGCTGATACCCGGAGATTTCTCGCTGAGCAGGGGGCAGAAAAACTTGAAGACATTTTGGAAAAGTCTGAGCGTTATCACAATGCGCTGGCTGAACTACCGGCCACAAAGCGGAAACCGACAGAGGAGCATTTTCGAAAACATAACCTAGAGCAATCTTCTCAGGCTTCTAACCAAAACAACCACAGAGAAACTGGACCTCAAAACCCCCCCCCTCCTGAAAAATCCAAGTTCTACAAGAACAAGTACCCCAACCACCCCAAACAGTCTGATCAACCCGACCGCCCTACATGGCAGCGTAGCCAGAAAGGACAAGGTGGCAAAGGGAGAACCCCTGAGCACGGGACATATGATCAGACCGAGCACACCGAGCCTAAACGCATCGGATGCTTATTAACAGTCTCGCAAGGCGGAATTATTGACAGTGATTCCCAACCTCTTGGGGATAGACCCTCAACGCGAGGTATTGTTATTTTGAACGGTTCTCAAACTTCTTGCTTATTTGACACGGGGCTTTCTTACGATTGCATTGTTGCCAGAAACCTGGTTAAACCCGGTCAAGAGACAGGAGAGACCATCAAACTTTGTGGAGTTCGTAAGAGTGAGGCACCTACAGCGCTTCCCATCGCATTGGTGGAGATACACTCTGACTTTGTCAGAGGTGTGATCAAAGCGGCTGTTATGGATGACCCCATCTACCCAGTCATACTTGGCGGGAGATACGTGTGTATTGGGAAACCGGAAGAGCCGATTGTGGCAGCAGTAACTACAAGAGGGCAAACCAAGAAGGAACGGGAGCCTGCGCCAAATTTGTTACCTATGGAACTTAAAGAAGCGCAATACAAGGACCCTACTTTGGCACCCTGCTTTAGGAAACTGCCCATGGCTAAGGAACCCAAACAGCACGGGGACATTTTTTCTGAGGATGGCGTACTTTATCGGAGAACGGGCAAGCCTGACCAAGGTTACAACCAGCTCCTAGTACCGAAACAGTACAGAAGCCAAATCCTAGAAATGGGGCACTCTCTTCCCTTTAGCGGACATATGGGACAGAACGCCACAAACCAACGTATAACCACTCATTATTGGTGGCCAGGAGTGAATACTGATATTATCAGATATGTCAAATCCTGTGCCCAGTGCCAACGTGTACCACCCAAGCAACGGACACCCCCAGTCCACATGGGTGAAATGCCAATAATGGGAACACCATTCGAACGGGTTGTGATCGACATTTTAGGGCCTTTCGAAAGGACTAAAAGAAGGAACAGGTTCATCCTGACCTTAGTCGATACATGCACTTTATGGGCAGAAGCTATCCCGCTAACATGCGCAGATGCCAAGCATGTCGCAGAAGCCCTCGTGCAGATTTTCACTCGGTTGGGATTCCCTCAGCAAGTGTTGACGGATAATGGATCTCCATACCGAAACCTGTTGATGGATGAGATCGTTAAGATCTTGAGGACCCAACACATCCACACTAAGCCATATACTCCGGCGGGAAATGGGCTCGTGGAACGTGCTAATGGAAACCTCACCATGATCCTAAGTAAGCTGGCACAAGTGAAACCTGAAGATTGGGATCTCTGTATTCCTGCAGCATTATTTGGCTACAGAGAATCTCCTCATACTTCCACAGGATTTCCGCCAGCTACACTCTTATTTGGCAGACCCATTAAGGGCCCGCTTGAAGCCTTACTTCAGTCTCTGACAGACGAGAAGGCTGATGAGACAGTTGTCTCAGCCAGTAAATATGTGTCGGTTTTAAAGGAACGGTTGAAACTAGGGTGGGACCTAGCAACGACTAACTTTAAGCGAGCACGCACCAAGCACGCTAACCGATACAGGAAAGTCGCGGAAGAGAGAGAACTGGAAGCAGGAGAGAAAGTTTTGGCGTTACTCCCTACTGAGAACAACCAACTGAAGATCGGATGGCAAGGGCCGTTTAACGTCCTGAAAAAGATTTCTAAGGCTAACTACCAGATCTCTATTGAAGGAAAGGAGAAGGTTTTCCATTTAAATCTCTTAAAGAGATACTTGGAAAAAACCAGTGCCAACCTCCGACCATCTCCTGACGATCGCCAAAACTGACGAAGATGATGATAGTGGCAGGGATATTCCACCGCTATCACAGGAAATCTTTCAAAAATGTCAGAAGCGGCGACGCTCTTTCAAGCGCGCATGGGAGACATTCCGGGGGAAGGAAACTTTGAGGAGTGGACTTGAGTAGGAATTGGACAGAGATGGAGGGGGAAGATGAGAGGGAAGAGGACAGACACCCCGAAGCTACGGTTATAGGAAATTAAACTCCATAACGTAGACATGGAGTGCTTCCATATCTTAAAGGGGGGAGGCTCTGTCACGTAGGGTTTATATTCATTTAATTTCCTACACCTTCTTCCTATTCTTTCACCCAAATTCTCTCTTTTATTATCTCTGTATTTTTTTTTCCTGTATATTTTTCATCCATTCGTTTTGCGAATATTATTTTCATATAATTCGCAAACTTTACCTGTTTCTTTCTCAAAACTGAGAATCGCGCTAGGACGATATTACGTAGATGTCAGGGCTGCAGGGCGTCAGAAGGCGTGATAAGTCGGTTCGCTGAACATAGGACGTAGCAAATCGTCTACATTCTCACCGAGCGCGCGAGCTCCTTCTCGGCATTAGTCCCGGTGAGGTGTGATACTTTACATCTGCACCGGTCAGTATCCAGACATTTGTCTGGAAAATCCCAAACTGACACGGCGCTCACTTGGGCCATGGTCAGCTGTAGTGTGAAAACTGCCCTGCAATGGAGTCAGGCTGTCTGGGATTTGAAACTGACACGCGTACATCGTGGTCAGTAGGTGACAGTTACGACACGCGTTAAGCGGACGTAAATGTTGGGAGTAGGGGAGATAATTTCGCTTGGCGAAATAAGTTTGGGCCTTTTGTCTGATTTTAAGATATTGGCCAAGTTTGAAACTTTAATTTCATTCTCGCTCATAGACTCCACAGTAGATAGGTCGCTCGAAAACAGAATAGCTGTTAGCGAAGATCTCAGTTTGTTTCGGCAATTTGTCGAACTTCTAGACTTCCAGAAATATTTTCAGCATTTTTATTCTTAAGTTGTGCGACTACCTGTAATTCTGTGGTTGAGGTAATTAATATGATAGATATATAGATTTTGTGAGTGTTAAAGTGTTAAATCGCTTAATTCATTTTAATCTATTTCTTTAGCGCAGAAGAGAAATAAAGTGGTAGGCTATTATATTTTCTAGGGAAGCATTCAGTGGAAAGCAGAATAAAATTAAAATTTCTAGCTTATAACGGCAATTGTAGCTATTTATAAATTTAATTTAACTGCTAATACTCAGTCGAGTGTATTTTTCTAAACTAACGTATAAACTCTAGAATCCAGCCTCATGAATGGTGACGGAATACGCACGTGTTCTTAATTTATGAGGATTGCTGATTTTTAAATATAACTTACGTCACGGGAAGTTTAAATGATAAGCAAAGCTCTCTGCTTGCAAGTTTAAATGTAAGTTTTAACCAGTACAGATTCTGTTTATTATATTATATGTGTTATTTTTCCTCCACACAGTGAAAGTTTTGGGGTGACCCTAACTTTACCAGTACCTAGTAGTAGTTTCCATACTTGTGAAGAAATAGACAGTCCTTATTTTGAACCACGTGGGTTTTCTCAAGTAACACTGATCTGACGGTGCAAGTTAGACAGAAATACTAATATCCCTATAACGGGTTTTCAAAGACTGTAATGATAAATACTGGACCTTGGAGCCAGCACTTAATTTCTTCTAGAAACTCTATATAATTTGCTGCCTGGTGGCGTGAATATTAACAATCATTTCCCGACTAGATTATATCTTGTGGACAAATCTGTGGTGTGACTAAAGTGAATCCTATACTGAGGGAAGGCACCGACCTGACATTCATCATTTTTTAGAAACCTACGCTATTGACACTGTGCTCTGCTAACTCCCGCGCCTGGAATAATTGTTAGGTGACTTAATCAGACATTTGAACAAATTTGCATACCCAAGTAGTCGTTCCCGGAGACTCCAAGTTAAATACGTCTTTTGGAACTGGGGACTTCTTGGCAGAAGACTGCATTTTTTGAGTCTGTGTGAAAATCTAAAATCAATGTGTTCCAAGAGGCAGCAAGCAAAGTCGTGAGTACAAGTATGAGAAGCCATGGCGGAATGAATGAGTGTACGCTGGTTTGAGTGATATTTTTCACTATTTTATCTTTGACACCCTGTTGCTGTCCTAATTTTTTTTCAATCTGCATAATTTGTTGCTAAGGCTAGAGTTCTTGTGTTTTTGTCTTAGGTTAAATCAGATTTTTTTTCAAACTCTGTGCATATAATTACGAGATAAAACAAAGAAAAACTCTTAGACTCAAACCCTATGTATCTGTGACTCGGGCGCCATCATCTGTTCTCTTAACGGGGCCGGGCTAAACCTAGAGTTAACACTATAACGGGGCTATCATCCTTGCAACATTTCCTTGAATTTTTATGACTATGTGTATATGTATTTTCCTTGATGTACTTTCTTTGATGTTGTGAGCCGATTTTTCCTGATAATAAAATCGCTCTTGAACTTAATAATCGTGTTTGGTCAGCTCGTTCTAGATACTATATATATCATTGTTATAGTTTTCCCACGTCTGTGTGTTTACCTGTCGTCACGTGTATGTGCGTGCCTGTGAGTGATAGAAATATACGTAATATGTATATTGGTGTAGTCTGTCTGACGCTGTAACAACTGTTGTAGAAGATAGGGGAGAGAGAGAAGAATTCTTTTCGCTTTCAGAGACAGCCACTATATCAAAACCTATCATCTCACGTGTGTGGAAATTCTATTACCTTTCACTAACTCTCACTGAGTCTATCACCTATTCAAACCTATTCAGAAGGGACCAAACCTAGTCTTAATTCTCCTATCGGAAATCTACGACACTGGAGCAGGTCGACCACTTTAAATATCTCGGAGCTATTATAGACCGAAAGGGAGGCATCAAAGAAGAGTTGGCAACTCGAAAAGCAGAGGCTGGGAGACTTTTTCCGGCCATAAATCGTGGATTCCTCAGCAAGAAAGAGGTTGGTAAGAAAACGAAGATGGCTGTATACCGCTCCACCTATGTCCCAGTCTTGACATATGGATGCGAGTCGTGGGCAATGACTACAACCCACAAAAGCCAGATCCAAACCTCAGAAATGAGGTATCTGAGGAAAGTGGTTGAAGTAACAAGAAAAGACATGGTCCGCAACCAGACGATCCGTCAAGGCCTAAAATCCCATCCGCTGCAGACCCAAATAGAACAGTCCCAACTAAGATGGTTTGGCCATGTCTGCAGAATGGGAGAAGATCGGCTACCACGACAAGCATGGGAAACAAAGAGCCAGGGATCCAGACCTCCAGGACGACCCAGAGTCCGCTGGGAGGACAACATTAGACAATCTTTGAAGGACCGAGGACTAGAATGGAACCAGGCCAGGAAGAAGACAGCTGATAGAATCGTCTGGCGCTCTCTCTTCCAAACCTCTACACCTCACGGTAGAAGGGGAACGACTAAGTAAGTAAGTAAATTTAATGCTTAAGTATCTCCATATTGTTTGGGGTCCAGGAAACCTTCCATGAGCTTATGTAAATCCGACACGTAGTTGGTTTGAATAATATATTTCATTGTGGCGCGATTTAGACTGTTACATTTATTAACTACGGTGCGGATGCCGTAATAGTTTATTTTAGCGTAGCGAGTGCTGTCTGTATATTATGTTACAGCTTACTAGGATAAAGTCATTTTCTTTTTCAGTAATGTTAGACTGATTATGTGGTGTAAGTAATAGTAAGATCGGCTAGCTAGTTGGTGTTAGCTTTCTTAGTTTCCTAGTCTTTTATACTGTGTAAAATCTCCATTGGTTATTTGTACCGTTTTATATAGCTTTGCTAAGCCATTATTTCTATATAGTTAGTATTATAATGTAATGTTACTATAGACTGTACAACCACGCAGCTTAGCTGGGTGTTAGCGTGGCTGTATGCCGTTCTCGCAAGATGGCGTAACATAGAGCGCGTGGTATGAATGGGTACCTATAGCTGATTGATCATGGCTGACTGTGGTGGGCGCATGTTTTCTGAATGGTAAGTGTTATTATTTATGCTATTGATTTTCACTTAGACATTGTTTTTATATATTGTTTTTCAGAAAGTCTACGAACACTGTCTGGGTGTTCGGTAGTATTAAATGTTGATCTGTATAAGGCTTTGTGTTGCTTGAATTGCTAAGTCTGCTGCTGAGAGGGTTGCAAGCAACCAATAATTGCAACCCCTGTCAAACGATCCTTAATAAATTTTCTTAGTGCATGGGTCTTGGGTGTGAGGTAGCCACATCGACATAGGTTCACCTCAACCACAGCTAGCCCCTGTCACAAGAAAATTATGAAGAAGACACTGGTGATGGATAGGACACACACTGAGGAAACCTGTTGATAACATTACAAGGCCGTCCTTGTTCTTGAATCACTAGGGAAAGAGAGGCAGAGGTAGACCCCCACAAAATAAAACTTATGGAGACGAGAACTGGAGACAGAAGTGAATTTGATGAGGAAGAGAAGACATGGAAATAACTTGAGCTGATGGCACGTGACAGGAGGGCGTGTCATATGTTTGCTGAAGGCCTATGCTCCATGTGAAGCTAAAGGATCTTTATTGATTGATTGACTGAGTGATTGGTTGGTTGACATTACAAGCGACGTCGTATTATGACGTTAATCTACAGCGTCTTATCAGTTGGTGTCGTAATCAAGAGTGTGTGCTTGTGTGAAGTCGTCCTCAAGAGGGTCATCTGCAGCTGGAGGTCCATGCTCCAACAGGAGCGAAAAAGGAAATGATACTTTAAAAACTAAGAGGTAGTTCTGTCAATAATTTCCTAATACTTGTGTAACATCTAATGCTGTGTCACGAGATGGATTTTTGTGGCGAACTCTTTCCGATATCTCTTTCACTACGGCAGTAATCAGTTACACTTTTGAACTGATTTTATTTGCGTGATATTCCATGGTCGCACTCTTTTCTTTCTGTTTGCTATGTAGCAGAGAGTTTGTTTGTTCAAACATTTGACACTCCTTGTTGATGATAAACACATCACATTTGCAACGAGCAGCTGAGGTAATATTGAACGTCAGGCAAGTTGGTAAATTCGTGTGTACCAAAGCTTGGCCCCTACACATCAGCTTAAATCGCTGAAAAAGGCCAAAGTGCGGGACAGATTACGAGATTTCTCGTCTGCGAATAAATTGCTTTCTGATAAAGTAATAAATTGTTACATCTGGAACACATTGTCGTATGAGTTTACAGATGTGTTGGTGAGTTCGTCTGCCAGGTATCTTATATTTTCATGCCATATACGGAAAACTTGATCCCTACCTTACGTTCACAATTTTTCCATGTCAGGAATATTTTGAAATCGCCCCCGCCCCCTTCCCAACCAGCATGTTTGATATGATTGGAGCTTTTATTTAGCTCTAAAACAAACAGTGCGGGGGAGGACAGTGAATATAACCTGACACTTCAGTAGGTCAAATTTACTGTGAAGATCGCTTGTCAAGACGACACAACCAGACCTTGCCAGAGTGAAGCCTAGAATTCAGAAATGCATCTTATCAGACCGGACAACTTTTTATTTTATCAGGACTTACAAAATAGCCCAGGAAATCTCTATCATTTTAAATAAGGAAAATCGGAATATCTGAGGAAACTGGACACATGGGGTCAGAGAGGGAATTAAAGTTAAAATTAACTACCCCAAGTACTCGTATAAAAAGGCATCGGCTAGGCCTTAACTTCATTCATCTGAGCAAAACGTCTGTGAGCCAGGATTGGCAATACTCAGGAGAGCGTTTCGTTTCTATTCTTTTATAGTAGTTGGTGGTGGTACCAGTTGACGGGTACTATCTCTAGAACAAGAATAGAACAGTGGCCTACGCTTTAAGACGAGAGACCAACTTTGTAGACTCTCCCTGACACTCCTGGGAACAAGCTGCACCCTATAACCTTGACCAGCAACTAGCGTGAGCAGTAAAAAAGGAACCAACCCAGCGGGAGCAGAAACAACCACTGGCAGCTAAGAGCAAAATTTAAGCTGCCACGAGAACTTTTAAGAAACAATTCTATCATCCATCAATGGTGAACCTTTGCTATTAAACTATTCAATTATTTTCAAACTGTTAAAACTTAAGTGATTATTAACTTTTGTTATTTGTAATTTTACAAATTTAACTTCGATTTAACCATTTTAAATGTACTGCATGTTTGTCTCAGTCAATTTACAACACACACCTTAAACAGAGCTATACCAGAATAATAAGAATTCCACTGAGTAAATCAGAGGTGGGGGCTTGAACGAGCTAAGATTAATCATTGCTTAATTCTTCACAAAAAATGTCGGCAGATTCTAGAATTAACGTGCTCAGCCAATGCAGCATTGTTTTCGCTGATCTGAATATCTTGTAAACACTCAATTAAGTTAGAAGTGTCATTACCCTTCTATTTACAAATCTGCCAAGAGTAATCTTGTGCGAAGGTAGATACATTTGAAGCGCATATTAGATACTCTTGAGTTTTGGCCACTGTTGGACTACTACTGCAAAGCAGGGGAGGCAATACTGTCACATGTTGTAAAGAAAGTATATAGAGAACAATGTTAAAAATTGTTCAAAAAGATATGGTAAAATAACACTGGCTAACAAAAAAAAATTTTTTTTTTTCTTTCTCTAACATTTCTATGTTTTTCTGGTCAATTTTAATGCGCTGTTTTTAAATCTGCAAACCGTTTTTCTCTATCAGGTCGGGATCTCTAGAAATACGCAATTGAAGTTTTTTAACAACGCATACAGTATTACAACATCATTTGTACAAGAAGTATAACAGTTATGTAGGCTTGAATTTCTTTGCAGTCGACTTTCGTCGGTGAATGGCATGTGGTACATCGCGATGAAGCATCCAACAATAATCGGCAAGCATGGTCACACTCCACCGTCCTTGATAACGTGACTCCATTACGGCGATATCTTGATGGAATCGATCTCCATGTTCATCGCTGACTTCGCCAAGGTTGTCAGGGAAAAAGTCAAGATGCGAATCGAGCAAATGGATTTTGAGGGACATGTTACAGCCCATAATTCTGTATGCATCTATGCACTGCTTAACAATATGCACATAGTTGACAGATTTGTGATTTACCAGAAAGTTATCGACGATCGATTTGAATGCCATCCATGCGCGAAGTTCACTACCATGTAACAAGTTCTCGAATTGTTTGTCTGCAATAACTTTCCTAATCTGAGGTCCTACAAAGATACCTTCCTTTATCTTTGCATCGCTAATTTGCGGAAACTTTTCTCGAAGATAAGTGAAAGCTTTGCTCGTTTTATCTAACGCTTTTACGAAATTCTTCATGAGCCCCAACTTTATATGTAACGGTGGTAAAATGATGCTGTCTTTGTTAACTAATGGCTCGTGTATTACATTTTTATGCCCGAGCTGCATACGATCCCTGATAGGCCACACCTTTCTTGTATAATGTTCCTGTCTGTTGCGGCTGTCCCATTCATATAGGAAGCAACCACATTTAGTATACCCAGTCTGCATGCCCGTGAGAATTGCAATGACCTTTAGGTCTCCACAAATCCGCCATTGGTAGTCATTGTACTTTATTTTTGCCAAAAGTATAGCCATATTGTCATAAGTTTCTTTCATATGAACAGAGTAGGCGACTGGAATTGATGAAAATAAATTTCCATTATGCAATAACACGGCTTTTAGACTAGTCTTGGAAGAGTCGATGAAAAGTCGCCATTCGTTGACTATGTGCTCATGACCGAGGTGCACCATTAGACCTTTTACATCTTTGCAATAGCAAATGTCATCATCCATCTCAAAGTATTGAACAAGTTCTCTGTGTCTATGACGAAATTTAGATATCGGAGTATTGGGCGCTAAAAGATTCCACTCTTTGAGTCGCGAACCGAGTAATTCCGCTTGTCCTTTGGTGAGAGCGAGATCACGTATTAGATCTGAAAGTTCTGAATGGTTAATTAAGTGAACACCATCATTCACCGGTATATAATCCGAGTCAGAATTAGCTTCTAAAGCAGGTAAACTATCACTTTCTGATGGTTCATTCACGTCCAACGGATATTGTTCTGGTGGAACTGGGATCGGACACGTGATTGGATCATGAGGCACTGGTTTCGAAACCGATTCAATATTTGGATAAACCACAGACTTTTTTGTTTTAAAAGTGAAACCATAGATATTTGTCAAGCAGAAGTAACAATCAGTAGCGTGATTTGTCGGTTCACGCCATATTACTGGCACTCCAAAAGGCATCGACTTATGCTTCGGCGATTTTCGTAACCAACCTGCCAATGTATTTGTACAAGTCGAACAAACTGCATTTGGCATCCAAGATTTATTTGCATCTTCAACTTTCGAATCGAAATAAAGTTCATATGCTTTCTTTAGCAATGTTGTAAAGTTTTTCTGGTGAACACGATCGGTAAAATATCCGCACACGTAACAGAACAGATCAGCCGAATTTCTACAACTTCTAGAAGTCATATTTCACTCAGAATTATTTCAAAATACAGTAACTATTTGAAATATAACGTAACATATGTCATGCATCTTTTAGCAGTATAAAAAGTAGAATTATTTTGCATTTTATTAATTTTTAAAAAGTTATATAGTAAAAATGAAACGGAGCAAATAACGGTTTCCCAAAAATATATTTATTTACAAATGTCTTAAGAACCCGACGTGATAGGGATAAACGGATTTCAAATTTGAAATCAGCGCAAAAAACTGACCTAAAAACACTTATTCTTATATAAGAAAGAAAAATGTTGTTTGTCAGTGTAATTAAGGTAAAGCCGCGGTAGCATAGTGGTTTGTGCACTGGCTTCCTAGCTCAGGGGTCTATGGTTCGATCCCCAGATGAGGTGGGACTGTTTTAGGCCGCAAACGGCTCCTGGGTCGACCCAGCCACAACTGGGTACCAGAGCAACTTCTGGGAAGGTTAAGGCGGCCGGCGTGATGCTGACCACATCACCCCTAGTGTGCCAATGGTCAAGAAAATCTGGGCCTAACACCATATTCCCAATCTGCCTCAATGGACGTGTAACGGGATCCTTTACCCCCTATTAAGGTAAAGGCAGTCCCATAGCAGATACTGCCGTAGGGGGGTGAAGTGTTTGAGACTTCGCCATATTCTGGTATCGAAAAATGGGGTGACCAGCTCCCTTCATTGCTCGCTTCCTTTCCCTGTCCTAATTCAAAAGCAAAGTCATGTACCCATTAACTTATGAGTAGACTCAAGCGTTTTGATACAGTGAATCGAACCCTGCACCTATGTCGTGAGAGACCATTGTAGCGACACGGACAGATCAATCTGGAAATTTCCCAGTAAATAGTAATCTTCAGGATTAGCGTATCTAAATATTTATATATCTAAGATTCACAAACGTTGAATAGCCTGATTATTGGAGGGTGAACCAAAAAAAAAAAAAAAAAACCAATCACAAGTGTGGAAAAAGAGCGAATCAAACGCAGAGGACCGAAAGTCGGAATGAAAAAAAGGAGATTCAGCTTGAGACAGATTAAACCAATTAGATTGATGCGAGGAAGATCGAATCACACTCAGACTCAATCAAATTCATACAAACTGGGGAATTGTATGATACGCCCGCTCAGATTTAATTCTGGACTCTCAAAATTTCACATCAAGATCTCATAGCTGAGTCCAGCGGACTGACCCACACTTGTAGAAGCCAGATAGCCACAGCACGTAGCTGAGAAAAGCCAAGCTGACCTTCTTTGTGAGCTGCACCTGCATAGTGATAGCTCAGATCCGTTATAATGTGCCTGAAGAGTATGTTAAAACTTGTATTGATAGTTAGGTTATAAAGTATTTAGATGACTGGTAAATTAATGTTTATTTAACACAAATGTTATGAGTGACTTTGATTTACTTGCTGGTATTTTAGTCTTGGTACTCTAAACACTAAGCAGACAACTTCTTTGGTCTCCAGCTGAAATATAACAACAAACAATCCGGAACAGAATGACGCAGCTAGAGACCTTGTCAGGGTTATGCTCAATACTAGCTATAAGAGCTTACAGTTCTTTTTAGGGCTTAGTTTTTTAAAGCTGGGTGCCAAAGAGTTCGTCGTTTTCTTCGTCTTCCTCTCCTTCTTTTCTTCTTCTCCTTCTTCTTCTTCTTCTTCTTCTTCTTCTTCTTCTTCTTCTTCTTCTTCTTCTTCTTCTTCTTCTTCTTCTTCTTCTACTGCTTCTTCTCTTTCCTCGTTTCTTTTTTGTTCAATACAAATTTAAATTTTCATTAATGTAATATTTTTAAAGGGAAACCACTTTGGCATAGCATAGGACCAAAGGGAATTAATCAAAATAGAATTCAGAAAAATGGTATAATGATGTCAATAGTCTTTTGATGTATGTTATTGCTTGTATGACGTACACCTTTGATTGACATAACCACGGCCTAATAGACTATGTTGTCTAAATGAGGATTCTGATCAATAGTGGCCCGTCATCATTGGGGGATTGTCTTGGTTGTAGACAACAGATACCGTAGTTTGGTGCATATAGTTTCAGGTTCCTATGCAAGAGAGTCGCAAGAAAGCTTCTGCAAGAAGCATAACAGACTATAGTGTGTGAGTAAAGGACCACCTCTGCGTCACATGGAAGTAGCATTGTGTCTACTTGTCCAGGTAAATTAAGTATCTTGAAAAGTCTACACATGATCAATGACAAGTGTCTATAGCGACAGGAACTGAAGGAGTTAAGTACGCTCTCATTAAATAATCAAAATCCAGAAGTCACCAAATATCCGATAAGACGAAAAAGATAATAAAAAATTATTACAATTCCAGTTTGTAATTGTTGTAAATACCTATCTGCAATTTTTACTAAATTCCTATTGTAATTATTAAAGTAAACTGATATATTTTTATAAATTGCAGTTCATTGATTTTGTTTAAATTCTAGTTACAGTTCTAAATTTTTGTTCGTGTGTGAAATTCAAAATTATTTCATATTTAAATCGGTGGAGATAATAACCGAGCAGCATTTCACATCAACTATTAATAGAGACACCCTTAGAGCATAGGGTAGGTCTAACGAGAAGGGGACTTACTTCTACAGCTACAATCTAGAACTGAGCAGTTAACTACCTGACGTCTCGCGTCATCCCTACCACTAGTTCACCAATTCTCTTCTGCATTTCTGGGAACTATATATTTTTTTTCTACCTTACTTCCATATCTCCACAACAGCGCTTTAACCACTCTATCAATGGGGCGCTCGTATCAGTAATTTAAA